>VWZG01004531.1:111620-177586 GCA_013396735.1 Grallaria varia
GTCAGTGACTGCACTGCTGGCCAGTGACTGCACTGCTGGCCAGTGACTGCCCCGCTGTCAGTGACTGCACTGCTGTCAGTGACTGCACTGCTGTCAGTGACTGCACTGCCGCTCTCACCCACCGTGCACCCAGCCCAGCTGCCAAGGTGGGCTCTGCCAGCACAGAGCCAGCCCTGGGTGGTGCCCGGGCACGGCTGCTCGGGGCTGTATTTTCCCCTCATCTCACGGCAGCTTTAAGGGAGCCACTGGGAGAGAAGCGGCAGCACCGCAAGTTGTGTCCACCCACTCGATAAACTACCATCCATTTTTTTTATGCAAGTATTGCAACTCAGTGGTTGTACTATGGAATCCCAGGAAGTATGAGAGTGTCTTAATTTAGAACAGCTACACACTATGTCAACTACTGAACATCTTGGTGTGCAGAAGAAAATGTTTGGAGTCAACAAACTGAAAAGAGGATTTTTGTTTGGTCTTACAGCATAATAAAACTTCAGGAGACCTAATATCAGATAGAAATCTCTGTTGAATCTTATTATTTTCAGACTGTGCAATATGCTTTAGTTGTATTAAAAAAAAAAAAGCCCCCTCCTAGGTTTCACAATCGAGGCTTTATCATATTCACAGTACTTAAGACACGTCCCTAACTTTAAACCAATGAAGCCATCTGCAATCAAAGGGATAAGGGGGTGTTACAAAGTTAAGTGTGCCTTGAAGTGTTGTCCTGAACAAGAACTGGACACAAGTGTGCATTAGGCGTCTCTAAAATAGGCCTTTCATGTCTAATAATAAGTACACATCACAATATACCTTGTGTAACAAAGCTACGTGTCTGGAGAAGGGAGACTGAACAGAGAAGAACTGAAAGCCTCTGGGCAAAAGATGTGATTGTTTTATTAGAAGGAAGATTATCACAGAGAGGCCAAGGATAAAGTTGAAACTTGAAAGGAATATGAGTCAGGGAAGTTGTTCCAGATGGCAGAGCCATGTGGGATGTGACTTCACCATCTACTGTGGAAATAAAAAGGAAGAAATGGAAACTTAAGTGTTGTGAGAGCATATAGGACTGACAGGAAAACAAGAAAGAACGGAGAGCAGTAGAAGGAAATTAAAGGCAGAGTGATGAAATGAGGCCTTCAGAAATTCTGAAGTGCAGCAACACCACCTCAATCAGCCAGAACAAAAACGGCTCAGTCACATTGCTTCAGACAAACCTCAACACCTCGAAGTTTCAGGGCCTGTCCAGAGCACGTTTCCTTTCCTTTGAGGTTTGCCATAGCATGTGGATGCACCTCAGGAGCATCTCCGAGCTTTTACTGAAGGGACAGTCGATTTGCAGTACCCCATTACTACAGATTCCATCCTGCTGTTATACCCACCATCAAAAACGAGTTAGACTCAATTGTAGCAGATGCTGTCTTGGGCTACTTAAGACTAATGGGAATTTTTTTAAAGTGACAATTGGGCTGAATGTGATATAAGACTTACTAACAACTCCTTAAGGAAAGGGCAAGAAGCCATGAAGTTTGGACACTGGGAACTCAATAGGGTAAACCACTTAAAAAACATATTGCAGAGACCTGTCCCATCCTGTCAGGAAAACAGACACGCATGATCTACCTAAATAGGTCTTCTGCACATCTTCTTCATGTACACGAAAATAAAACAAAACCAGCAAAAAGTACAAGCTATAGACAAAGATCTGAAACAGATCCAGACACCACTTGCAGGCTACAAGTTCCCTTTTCAGCCATAAGTTAGAGGGGATCTTCCTGAACCAGTCAGTCCATTCACCATACAACAGCTCAGGCCATGCACAAAATGACTGCAAAGGCTTTGACTACGAACTTAATGCCATAATAGTAAGTCCAGTAAGAGAAATTCTCATTATAATGACAGAGAAGCATATATCACACATATAAATAATCCCTGGAAATTATTTCAGACACATGTCTGATCTTGACTTTTCTGTACTGAAAGCCTAGCCTAAAGTCTATCAAATCAATAAAGAGACTTGGAGACTTCAAAGCTGACTTTGGGCTACAGTATTTTCCCATGACTGATGCTTTTCCAGTCATGTTCCTTCCTGGTCACGGCTTCTCCATTTCAAAGCAACTGAACTTTTAACCTACCTAAATGAACACAGTGGAAAACAGCTGACCTGAAGGTAGCTTCAGAGTCTTGGTCTCCATATAATTGCCTTTGCAGAAGCCATGAGCCTGTGGTCAGCTGGCTACTTATTTACCTGTCCCATCCCTTCTTCCTAGTGAAAGGACGCTTACGTATATGTTCCTTAAAAATAAAAAAACAACCCCCCCAAAAAAAACCCCCAAAAAAACAAAACAAAGGAAAGAAAACCACTTGAAAATCTCTCCTCTCTTGCAAAGGATAAACTTGTTCTTCCAGGACACAAGATTATTCTGATTGTTTTAAACTATCTTGGCTTTATGTGGGTGCGTAAATGAGACATACAATTGCTCCAGCCATGTACGTCAGCCCACCAGACACAACGCAGTGCTAAAAACCAGGCTGCAACTCCTGCATCTCTTTCACGCTTATTCTTTCAGCCTTGAGGATGTTAGACAACTTTAAATCTATCTATTGTATATCCAGCACTATTCAAAAACAGCACTCAAGCGTACAAGATAAACATGTGTCCCACTGAGTTACTAAACATGAGATAATAAATTTGCATCCCGGTGAATTTACTACGACCGTGGTAGCTGCCTGCAGTGCACACAGCAGCACAAAACCAGAGTGCTGTGCCAAGTAAGTGAGAGGCCTCGGGCAGAAAAATGCCAGTGCTTTGGAGGCACAAACAGAGGTGTGTAAGGGAGAAATTCAGCAGCCACTGAAAACAGGCCCTGCCAGACTATTAAATGTGTATAATGAGGACAAAGAGAGAATTTCTTCATGAGAACAAGAAGGTTCTTTCACTTGGCATACATGGGGAGAAGCCCCCCAGTCACAGGGAAAGAAGGCAGCTCTAAATTTGCATGCACTGCAGAAGTAAAATGTGAGCAGCACGAAGGGGAAGGAGCATGAGAGCTTTGCCAAAGGTCCCAGGAAAGATTCAGAGCTCCTTGTGGAACCCAGCTCTGTGCAGAAGAGGAGTAAAAACATCCCAGGGACATGAGGAAGGCACGGTTAGAGCAGCCAGAAACAAAAACATCACCGGGATTTCCAACAACAAATTGAGCCAGGGCCCTTCTGCAACCACATCCCATCCTACCAAAGAGAAGAGGATTTGTGCTCTGCCATCCCCCTGCACCCTCTGCCAGCCCAGCCTTGCTCCACACGCTGCCAGCCACTGCCACAGAGAGTCTGCAAGGGCACAGCTTGGCTGTCTCTTGGCCCTCAGTGCCAGCACCAGCTCATGCCCCCCACCTCTCTTGCCTGCTGAACTTTGCAACAACAAAAACACCTGTAGGAATTTAATTGCCTTTGAGACTTGTGCTTCCTGCACAATCTGGTGGGAATGAGCCAACGCAGTGCGATGGGAGGGGGGAATGGGGATGGACAAGCAGACAGACAGACAGACAGACACCATCACCACCACACACACTTCACGTCCCTGGAATCCAGGCTGCAAACAGGCAGGCTCTGGAGCAGACATACTCATCAAAGTATTTCATAATGCTTTACCAAGGAGTGCTATCAGTGTCATTATCTGCATTTTATGGCTGCAGCACTGACTGGTCATGACATGCCCCAAGCCACCCACCCACTGTCTCTCCTGGCTGCCAGCCCGTGCCCCAGCAGGGCAGTCACCCCAAAGGGCAGGCTGCACCAGAGGAGAGCCTTAAAGGACTTAACATGTGGGTCTCTAAGCACCAGCTACTCCCTTTGCAGACAGGATAGAGAAGGAAGAATTATAAAGTTATGATAAAAAACAGGAAATGCAATTCTCCTTCCAAAAGGCAAGACCTGCATCAAACAGGTTCAGTGCACTTGGCATTGCAGATGCACTCGATGAAAAGGCAACACAGGACAGGACTGACTGGGTGGTTCCTTCAATTAAGAATCAACGCAGAAACCCAAAGACTGAGCAAAGGAGAAGGTGGGATCTGAACTCCAGCGTTCTGATCAGGTGTTTTCTCAAACTCCTGGGGGACCCACTCTAAGAAACCCATAATGTGTCCACTGCACTTCAAATCCAGCCATGCTTGGCATTATTCAGCCAAACCTCACCAAAGCTGAATTTTAACCATTTTCCTGTGTGCCTTTTGCATGTGAAAGGATAAATTAATTGGTAATTGGTCAGGAATCATTTAAATTATGATTCACCATTTTTATAATTTATCATTTTTGTAATATAAATGATAATTTAAATGATTCCTTGTTTATTAATAAAATGCAATTTCCTTTATCTTACTCCTTAGGTTTCAAAATCTTCACATCACAATTACTTCTTATAAGAGAAGAATGTTCCTATCATCATAAGCTGAATCTAAAAAGATTAGAAAATAGGAAGACAGTAATTACTGAATTTATTTTTTAATCAAGAAATGGTATGAAAGAGCAGCATGAATTGTTTCTTTATGTCTCTAATTGCCTATCTTCCTCTCTACCTCCTCCTTTCTTACTGTTTTCAGGTAAAGATCAAGGATACAATTTTTTCCCCATTGCACCATAAAACAGAAGGCAAGAAATGAGCCCAGGAATCCTGACCCCTGCCATCAGTCTCCTCCCTGCTGTCAGCCTGTCTGACATCAGCAGGGTGGAAATGCCTCAAATTGGATGCCACAAGCTGTCCCACGCTGCTGCTGTTATTACTAGTCTGGTAATTACATTTCTGGTGACAAACACCTGAAATCCAAGTTTTTTGCAGTATATGAGTTGCTGCATTGCTACCACTACAAGTTACTGCGTATTAATGCAATGTCCAAAAAGTACCATGTCAGGACACAGCCTTGCCCTCATTTTGTGACTTCCTTCAGCAAGGTATCAACTTCTCCTTCCTGAACTATCTTCGAACTACATTAAAATCAACCAGGTGAAAGGATGCCATCAGAAAGGAAAGGCTTTTACGAGCACAGTGGTTTGATCCGTGGGAACAGTTCCCCACATGAGTGCTCCTCTGGCTCTGCTCCAACCCTGTTCCATATCCCCCACTCTGACCAGGCAGGTAGGCTGGGTTAGAGCCACATGGAGTCCCTTCAAGGGCTTTAGATGTTTGGATGAGCCAAGCAAAAGCCCCTGACAGTCTCTGTTCCAGTAAGAAGGTTTACAGACACACAATCACCAATCTGCAATTCCCCGTCCCCCACACCATCGTCGCCAAAACAGAAATGGAAAGTACAAAAAAACCCCCCACAGAACCAAAAAGAGATGCTTTAATATCGCCAGTCTTTTCTAAACCAAACCACTTGGGCCTTCCAGCACGATACAGACACAGACTGAACTCAGCTGAGTGCAGTTTCAGCTGCACCGAGACCACACCAGCCCTGCACAACCACAATCAAATGGTTTGCTGAGCTCTTTGCAGCATTTCCAAGTCCTGAAGGAACATGTAAATAGAAATGTCTTCACTGAGTTTAAATGCATTATGTCATAAGCCTTAAAATGCCAATCATAACTTAATTAAGGACCATTTGTCCCAGTTTCCTTTGCTTTCCTGAAGAAGCAATCCCACTGCTTTCCACGTTACGTTCAGCACTGGTCTCATTGGGCACCAGGCTCTGTGTTACCATTCCCTGCTGCTCTGAGCCTCCAGCCCTGACATGCCAGACAGCCTTAAGGGCTTGCACAGGTCAAAAGGAAGGCTCAGGGCTCAAGTTTGTAAGAGAAAAAACCAGCTACCACAGGCTGTGTGGGCCATGGGGTGCAAAGGCTGGGGTTTGTCCCCTGTCACTAGTGGTCCTGTGCTCCTTCACCTCCCACTCCCCACCTCCAACCTCAATGCAGTCACTGCAGTGAACAGAACTCTTCCTGCTTTTTCAAACCGTTTTTATGCACTTAATTGGTGCAGGTCTGGGAGCAAAATGGGAATTGCCAGCCCCAGTCTGACCAAGGAGCAGCATTAAATCTGCAGTCCTGATTGAGCTGTCCTGTCACGATGCTCCTGGCAAGATCTTACCAGGCAGCTCGACTGAAGCCAGCAACTAAGTTCTGATTTAAAACCAGTGAAATACCTGCATTACAGCGAAAAATTATCTGTTGTTTTCATGTGTGGTTTATACAATGGACTTCCTCTAGAAAGTGAGGTGTGCAGCTCATTCTGAATTGTGTTACCCCTGCCCCAGGGGGTGCAGAGCCAGCACACATCTGCCTGCAGGAACAACACACACCCCTCTAGCACCAGACACATCGAGCCAGTGTTTACACACTGATCTGCTAATAAGGAGGCCCGGGAATTCCAGAACACGAGATTTATATTTATTACCATTTTACGTTACCACAGAACGCGCCAAGTTTGGGCACTTTAAATTATGAGGGCTGCTATTGCACATTCCCTTATCAGCCCTTCACACAACTGCGTTACTGAAGCATCCCGATAAGAATGTCTAAAATGTCTGCTATGTTTTAAAACAGCAAACTCTTCCTCTGCAGCTCTGACCCAGCCATTCCAGTCAACAAAGCTCTTTCTACTCTTTCAAAACATTTTCTGCTCACTTAATGGTTGTGATCGTACTGACTCTTGGAAACTGCTACTCCCAAAAATAATACAGTGCAGCCATTTATTCATGGTAGTGGCTTGACATGGTATTTTGAGGACTACTATTTCAAAATATGGACTGGAACATGAACATCCATCTTTTGACAGGAGGCCTGGGTATCGTGCTTCAGAACATCACACACAGAACATCAGCACACCTTTTAAATGAAGAAAATCAGGAAACTCTGCAACTGAAACGACTGACTTGCCAAAACCAGCATACGTTTTTGCACTCGCTTTTACATTCCCGGGCTCACTAAGATCAATATAGAGAGAGAGACAGGCATGTGTGTATGTGTGTACACACACACACATTCATTCCCAACCGCATTTCCCAGGAAGGTGCCAGTCAGGAGAAGAACAGTGAGGAGAGTAAAAAGCCATTCCTATCATAATGAGCAAAAATGGTTTTATTTGTTGCCATTTTGGTGTTGTCGAGGTCTTTGTTGATTGTCTCTTCTAAAACCTGTCATCTGTAAGCTCACTCAATGTCTCTGAAACAGTATTTGACAGTAAATGTAGCTATAGTGCAATAACTACAGTTAGAACTGAATGTAAAAATACTAAACTATGAAAAATCATCTATCCCTGCACTCACTTCATTCTCCAAGAATCCCACCTGGGAAGGAAGAAGGGGCAGGTGGAGTGGGGAATGCACAGCTAATTAGGGAGGTTTCACAATCTAATTCAACCTGCCAACCCATTTTTTTTCCAGTCCCACCCACACAAATAGGATGAAAAGCAGAAAGTCCACGTTCTTCACACTTTTATTTCTGTCTGCCTGGGTACCTCTGTCCCCTAACATGCCATCCTCGACTCCCTGGGGGCCCCAGGCCACCACCTCCAGAACCACAAAAGCCATTCCCATCCAATAAAGCAAACAGGACAGAAGACACCTCTCAGCATATGTTTTTCTGAGGGCAAAGAGCTCCAGGCAGCTGTTGCAGATCTCCCCTAATGCTGAGTGGCTTTCCTGCGGCCTCAGGAAGCCCCCTGAGTGACCCCTGCCAGCACATACAACAGAACTGCAGGCAATACCTGTGCTGGTTGCACAGCCACACAGCACAGACTCCAGCAGGCTCAGCCATTTACAGGGGACACCGCAGGGTAAAGCTGTACAGACACACTCGCTTGACTCTTACCAGTGTCAGGCAGCACCCTGCTCAGTCTAATTAGCATAATCAGAGAAGATGTAAGAAGAGAAGCGGGGCTAATTAGCTCGAGCAAAGCACCTTGTCAGCTGGGGAATCTCTGCACGGGGCTCGGATGCACAAATAGATGTACCCATCGTGACTGAGCTTTTCCTACTCCCTGCAGTCAGCAGGTATTTCATTATGCCCAAGAACTACTTATTGCTGAACCAACGTGTCTTGTCATGTGAGAGCAGAGCAGGGCGATTCCTCACTTCTTAATGCTGCTTTTTTGAAGCAAAGAGCTGCAGGGATCTTACAGATCAATGTACGATGCTTTCTCCCATTGCATGTGCTTAGATACTCAACAGTCTTCCTTTGCATAATCTGTTTTGAGGGATGAGGATCCTATTGTGTTTGTCATATATTTGTTTTTTTCTGTTTCCTTGTACAGCACTCTAGGTAGTTGCAGAGGAGAGGAAGAGCACGATGCTGAGAATGGTTTCAGTACTTCACTGTACCTTCCCCATTTCAAAATACTCTCCAGATGGAAAGAGTTTATTTGTAAGTAAGCAAGCAGAAGGCCGACTGAAGAAAAGTGATAATTACATTAAAATAATAATAACAACAAGAAAACCCAGAGCTAATGAAGACTGTCTGCTTCATTTCATTTAAGAAGAGACTTCACCTTATAATGAAGACACATAAAGCTCTACAGCTCACTTGCCCTTCCTACGAATGTCATCAGGAGCAGCAGGACTGCTCACTAAGCCAAACCCCTGCAGCTGAACTGGTTTGACTGGTCAACGATAACAAGAAGGAAGTGCTTGTACTTACACTGCCTTGATTGCTCTGCAGGCTGTCCCTCAGGTTGAACAAAGATAGCTGCACAAACATTTTAATGGTTCTGGTAAAAGTAAAAAGGGCTCTGGTAATTTGCACGGTGGAATTAACGGGCATGTCTTAACTCCAAAGTGTGTTCCAAGGACCTTCCCACTTCCCACAGCAGCAGTATAGGACTGAATGACAGAGACATCATTTTGCCTCTTTTCCCCATAAGAAGCTGATTCTTTAACAAAGTCTCTTGCAGAGCACAGCTTTACAAGAAAACACACAAAAACCACTCCTTTCAAAAAATGAAGCACCCAAAAAACAGTGAACATGAAAAATGTTAGCTCCTCCTGTGTTCTCCCTGCTGCTCCAGCCTGACTGTCAAACTCCCTTTTCCTTCACTAGAGATTCACGTTACCAGAATTTTCTTTCTGTCAACTATTTGCATCAGAAATGTTAAATCAAGCTGCTGAGAAGACAAGTTTTATCTGCCAGAGAGACTAACTCCTGGCAGCTGAAGGCTTAGAGCACAATTTGTCTTCATTAAGGACACCTCTGTTGCAAGGTATCTCCACAGCTCCGTCCACAAATGTCCACCCCTGCAGGAAGCCAACTTCAGCAGGACTCACTGCAGCCCAAACACTGGAACTGAGACCAAGGCAATTTATAAATCACTACCCCGACTCTGACTGAAGGTTGCCTGGCACAGAAAACCACAAATTATGTTCCTCCCTTCATCTAATGCTGCCCTCACTTCCCAAACATTCTAACCCTTTATTACTAGTGCAATAACTTGGTAATAAGTTGTACTAGTGTCATAAACTTTATTTGCCATAGTGGGGAGGGGTTTTCTATTATTTAAAAAGCTGCCAGGAAAACCCATTAGAAATCAATAAAAAACACCAGCATCTCAGGTGTCCTTACTCTGTCTCTAATTCTGACACCTCACCAAGAAGAGGAGCTAAGAGCAATCCTGACAACTTGCTTATCTTCTTCCTCTTGACCTTTGTGCCATCAGGTGCCTCTGAAACATTCATCAGTGTCTGTAGCTGGAAACACCAAAGCTGATTAACAATAAGAAACATAAAACTCACCTAGAAGGAACACTGATAGCATCAATGCTGCCAGTTTCAATAAGAGCATCTAATATTCCTTCCCAACACATGCATCCAGGGTCAACATGCCTGGCAGGCTGCAAACAAGCCTGGAGTAAAAATGAATGAACAAGTTGTTCAGAATAGTATTTTGCCACAAAGGCTCATGATCCCTTTTAACTAACCTACCAGTATCAGCAGCCTTTCCTTTTGAATGCACGCCCCAAACAGAAAAAGGAAAAAAACCCTCCTCTCTAGGGGAGCTTAATTTATATTCTCTTCCTGCTGCTGCTGCCACAAACATTATCAGCTTTGAGAGAAGCATTGGCAGGCTACGAGATACTGTTAAGGTCATCGTGGGCGCAGCAAACCAGCTCCCAAGTGATGCTAACTATCACAGCAGCACAAGAAAGCAGGCAGTGAAACATGGCAGAGCGCAAGAGAAGCAGAGGAAATGTTCTCACAGGCGTGAGACACCTGTGTTTTGAACAGCTTCACCCCAGACACAACCTACAAATAGCAGAGCAGCTTTCATGCCATGCTATAAACCTGGAAGGCTGGGCTTCGTGCCCAACACTTCCTCTTGGTTTCACTGGAAGTCTCTTGGACCAAGCAGTGCTGTAGGCAAGGACTAGAAATTTCTCCAGCCAACAGCACCAAGTTAAAAATGAGAGCCACTATAAGCTCTGCTGCTGAACTACAGAGATGCTCTGCTCTCATGGCCCACACCGGTGCTGTAACCATTAACAAACACATCCACCTGCCTGCCTTGCTGTGTTTACTCGCTCCAATGCACTAGCACCGCCTGGACTTCTCTAACGCCAAATCATGAAACAAAGCTGACAGCAAAAAGCTGGGGCAGCAGCTAAAGCGACTGCCAAAGAGAAATCTGTTTGCTCAGGCAAAAGCTGTTCTCAGTCCAAACATGGGAGTCATAATCTTACAGCCATTTGCTTGGAAGACAATGAAGGGAAGGCAGAACAGACTGGGAAACTGCAGCTTGCCACGGTAGAGAAGAGAACAATCTTTGTGCCCAGATTTCTTTGCTCTGCAGGGTAAGTTTTACAAAGCTGACAACCGGTAGCAACACGCAGTGGCCCCAGGCGTCATGCCTGCCTATCAAAGACTTGGATTTTAGCCCTGGAGAAATTACAGCCTCTCTTCTCTGGAAGCAGTACCGGACAAGAAGAAAGCAAGAGAGTAATGAATGACCTCACCAAAATAATTTTAATACACGGATTGCATACTGCAAGCCATAAACTTAGGAGTGCAGGGAGAACTGAGAGAAGATGTGGAGGAGGAAAACATTACAGATTGACAGGAACACCACAGACACAGATGACAAAAGACAAATCAACTGGGGCTGCTGTGACAGCAAAGTCATCTGCTGGAGGGGTAGGGCCTGGCACAGTGACTGCAGTGTGGGGATGGTGGCCCCAGGGCCAGGGGAGGGGGTGAGCCGACCTGACACACAGCAACCCCCACCACCACCCTCTGTGCATCTGCACACACAGCCGCTCTGCTTCAGCTCTGCAACACCCATGCCAACCCAGTGCTCATCAGGGAAAACAAACTGACAAAACAAAGGCCAGAGTAACAGTCAGAGACTTTTTTCTGAAGCCCTGCAAGAGACTCAAACTGTTTCAGCTTTCCCTCCCAACCATCAGGCTTGAGCCATTCCCACCTGGCTGGCTGAAGCCTGTGACATGAAATAAAAGCCAGGAAATATGACTTTCTGAATAAACATTTATTTGGTGAGAAATACTTCTGATTTTTTGGCAGAGAAATGGCAGAAACCTGAAGGCCTATGTATAGCATGCCTGCAGAGAGCAATTTCTATTTAAAGGGAAGCTGCAGCTGTCTGTAGCTCTTAATGAAGAATAATGCCTAGGAATAAATTACTGCCGTTTCTGAGAGATGTTTCTCAAATTAAAGCGATGCTTCCCTCCTTCTCTCTCACTATAAATACCAAGGGGCATGTGCTGGGCAGTTGTCTGCAAGAAGGGACACACGCAGCCCTGCTCTTTTGTCAGCAGCCCGGTGATTCCCACAGCAAAGCATGGAGGGCTTTAGCATACGGATTCCAAAGTGACACCAAAGCAAAGACACCCAGAAACACCAAGTCTGCACGTGGCAAAGCTTCCCAGTGGCTCTTCCAAGGTGTGCACAGCTCCGAACAGACGCTGGGCATCCCTTCCAACCCTGCAGTGGGGCTCCAGGTGTGGGAGCTGGCTGCCTGCAGCACATCACTGCAAAAGGCTCGCTACCCTTCCATTGTCACCACTTGGCCATGTCCCCTCCTCGCTACCCTTCCATTGTCACCACTTGGCCATGCCTCCTCCTCGATACCCTTCCATTGTCACCATTTGACCATGCCTCCTCCTCGCTACCCTTCCATTGTCACCACTTGGCCATGCCTCCTCCTCAATACCCTTCCACTGTCACCACTTGGCCGTGCCTCCTCCTCAATACCCTTCCATTGTCACCATTTGGCCATGCCTCCTCCTCGATACCCTTCCATTGTCACCATTTGGCCATGCCTCCTCCTCAGTACCCTTCCACTGTCACCACTTGGCCATGCCTCCTCCTCGATACCCTTCCATTGTCACCATTTGGCCATGCCTCCTCCTCGATACCCTTCCACTGTCACCACTTGGCCATGCCTCCTCCTCGATACCCTTCCACTGTCACCACTTGGCCATGCCTCCTCCTCCCCGGGGGCTGCTGCAGCGGCAGCACAGGCAGGAGAGGGGGATGCTCTGGGGACAGGGTGTGCCTGGGCTGCCTCCAGCCTGGCCAGGCAGCTCAGGAAGCAGCACTGACATCAGCCCCACTGACCCGCCACAGCTCCACGTGCCAGGAAAAACAGCCAGCAGCCAGAGTGGGGTATGGACCAGGACCAGGAGAAAGGGAGGTGAAGAGAAGAGACAGCAGCTCAAAAGTGGGATGTAACGTGGGCTAAACCATATGTGGTCACAGTGCCCAAGCCCCTCTCTGGACTCAGGCTGACAGCAGCAGGTCCCCACCAAAGGTGGGGCATGGAGGGCCTGTCCCAGCGAGAAGCAGCGATGTTTACTATCCTCCCATCTGCAGTTTGCCCAAAATAAGTTAGAGATATGAGATCAACTAAACGCATTTCTGTTTTTGACACATTCTGGATTTAGTGATTTCTTTTCCATTTCCCACAGACCGTGCCAGAGGTTTTCACGTAAGCGCAAAAAAAAAAAAAAATAATGTGAAGAAATGCCTGTGAGTGAGGAACACGAGGAGTTTATTCACTGCTCCTGTTAGAATGTGTTTGTGCTTGTGTGGCTAGCACTCCAAAAAAGCTGCGGCATATGTTTTCAGGATAGGAAAAAAAACACCTCAGGATACCTAAATCCTACCAGAAAATGACGAAACTCTGTCCTGCAATTCACAAGGTCACCTCCTGTGAGAGCAAAGGAGCCTTGCCTGGATTCATTTTTACCCTTTCCTATGTGAAATAAACGTTCCTCCTTAACGAGCCCTCCTGACATCCCTTTTTCCCTCCCAAGAAGTGGAATATGGACTTGATTTGCACAAGCTCTGCTATTCCAGAAATCTGCTCTGTCCAAATGAAGACAGCAGGAAAAAGGAAGCGGGAAATTAGTGCTGTTTAGTAAACAGGCAGTTTCTAGGTGGATACGAGACACTGGTCCCAGTTCAGTGCACCCCTCCCTCTGAAATGTGCCTGGGTGGCAGGAGGAGGCAGCAGAGCAGGGAAGGGAACAGCTACCGCTTGCAGTGGGGAAGGTCTGATGGCTTTCTGCACATCCAAACATGACAACACCCTGCAAACAGCGAAGAGAGAGCAGTATTTTTCAGTAAAATTACTTTATGCTGGCATTTCCTTTTAGGAGAAACACCATCCCTCCTCCCCTCTGGTGTTCTTGTCTCCCTGAAAGGATCAAGGAAGAAGGAGAAGGGAGAGCAGGAGCCTGGCCAGCTGCCTCCTTCTTGCAGCACTGTCCTCCGAGCAGAGGCAGGTGAGAAAATTCACTCTCAAGGAACTTCGAACAAGCTCTCCATCATCTACAGATGACTCCCCAAAAGGACCAGTCCTTGGTGCCAGGGTAAGAGCCACTCTCAAGAACACTTTTCCCCATCCACGCCAGGTGAGAAGAGTGCTGCTTTTTCTGCACAAGCCCAGACCCTGGGGGTGTAATTCAGGGGTTTGGCTGGGCAGCAGAACACCTGCTGTGCTTTAAGTGGGCTCATTTGAAACCACTTGGGACAGGGCACACTGTAATGATCACACCGACAGCATCTTCAGCAGATATTCCATCCCCTGGAAGGGCGGTGATTGCCTCCTTCCCTCACGCAATTTATCTGGCTGATCTGGCACACCACATACCCTACAGGACCTGGGGAATGCTCTTCTCCACATGAGGCAGTGCTGCTGCTGCAATCAGTGGAGGTGATTGCAACACCTCCAGCAAACATCTTCTGTTATCCCAACAGCTCTGCATGCTAGGACATTATTATTATTATTATTATTATTATTATTATTATTATTATTATTATTATTATTATTATTTAAGGCTGCCTTCTTCTGTTCTAGGACGCCAGCATGCAAAGTAAACTCTTGTGGTTTCAAAGAAGTCTTTCCAAGTGTGAGAACAAGCTGATATGGCCACGTCTGCTTGGCTACACAGACAGTGAGAAGCTCCAGGTCTCAGAGGCCCCTTACTCATCTTAATGAGCTACTGCCTTGGCAGCTCAGTGGTACTAGTAAGTAACAATTCCAAATGTCAGTTTCGGTAACTATTTCACTGTAGATCAAAGCATGCAGGAAAGGCAAAAGATGACGACAGTTTTCCAGTGTCTTCTCTAACACTTATTTAGCAAGTGGTCCTTGGGAAAGCAGCACCACTTACACTGTCTCAATCTGCTTCCCAAAGCCTGAACCCAAAGGTAAAAGCAGAGCAAAGGAGAGCGTCCAACTTTCAGGGAGCTAGAAGGCAGGCCCAACAGTCAGAAAATATATTTGTATCTACTACATTTATGGAAAGTGCAAAAACTAATTTGCTCGAACTAGAATAATCTGCAGCTTGTTTTATCACTACTAACATCTTGAAGGACCACTGCACACTCTGGGCACAAGGATTTAAATACTAACTCACCTACCTTTGAAATCCCCATTGTTCCTTCTTAAGACAAAAATAAGGATTATTCTAAAACCTGGCAGGCAGAGAATTCTTATTTTCCTCTTTTTGTGAGGATGTTTATATTTGAGCTGCACGTTTGTCCATTTCCACCCAGAAAAGGAGTGGGCTTCAAGAGAAAAACAATGAACATAAAAAATAATTGTGCCTTCTCTTTAGCCACCCCTCATGGGAACACTTTCTTTTATTAAATACCACAGCTGGATCAAGATCTTAACTGAGTGACTGTGTTTCCTTCTGAAAGGTGTGCTCCTCCAATTCCCATGAACACAAACCTCTGAGAGGAGCATTTGTATGGAAAATACTCAAACTAAGAAAACAAACTGGTCAATGGCAGTTTGGAATACCAGGCGCAAAAAGCAATATTTGCATTCCCCTCACCTGAAAGTGGCCAAATTAATTTCAACCATTGAATAAGCACGTAAAAACCCCCTGAATCTGACCTGTAGATTGCTGAACTGTTACCCATAATATTTTTCGTTCTTGTTAGGATACACCATCACACGGCCCTTCCAGTGCAGACCTCCGTATTTAAGTAAAAAGTGATAGTAAAGTGTTCAATAACTGTAGCAATCCAAGGAAAATAAACCCAGCATCTTTCCTTAGATAACACTGCTCTGCTTTTGAATACATTGAAAGAAATAACACTCAGAGGGAGAGAAATTCGAGTCTGGCTTTGGAGCCCAACACAAACACACCTGCCTTTGGTTTCAGCAGAGCAAAAAGATGCTCAGTGCATCCCAGGGAAGGGAGAAAACTCTACAGGGCAGATACCACCTCCCAGAAGACACAATTGGAAATACTTGTTATCAATAGTAGGAACTCACAACATTCACTATGTTCTTCTTCAGGGAATTCTGGATTATCCTTTTGCATGGAGATTTTCCAGGAACTGTCAGATTGCTCACAGGTCCTCACTGGCTTTTCTCTTTCAAATAAAGTAAGGTAGAGCTGTAAAACAAAAGCAAAACCAACTGAGAAAAGAAAGCAAAGAGGAAAATCCATAGAAGTGTTTAGCAAAAGAACAATTGATTCCTGCATCTCCTAAAAGCAAATGCATTTTTAATGAGCTCCCAGGACAGAGATTCCAGCACAGAGTGAGTGTGTGGCAAACGCTGATCTAGGATGGGAAGACTCATTTGCATTGTACTTCTTATTACCAACAATTAAAACGCAGTTCAGAGTTGCTGAAGCAGATACATAATTAAAATAATTCTCAGATACTTCTGTTGCTGTAATAAGAGGAGAAAAAACCAACTACTTGGAGCTGCTGTTCAGAAAAGTGTCTGCAAACAAAGTTCATGGTGTGCAGAGAGATCCAGGAAGAGTTTTGTTCTCAATGAACTCCTCTGAGGGAATGCAAACACCTATCTATTTCCATGGTTATCTGTAATACTGCAACACAGGAGTACTGAAGCCAAAAATACACACACACACTCTTGCTGTTCCTCAGTAAGGAAGTATTTTTCATATCTGAGACTTTCAATACTGTGTGGTTCTTTTTTTTTTTCCTTTTATGACAGAATTTCTTAGTGGATTAACTCTTAATTTCTTTTATCTGCTATACAAGGTATCAGACTATCCTCAGCCTTTTTAACGGGATGTGGGAAAACTGCTGGGCTTCCTTTTTTTGTGAACCCCACACAGAATACTTCAACAGAGTGAGTATTTCCACAAGTCCCAAACGGACCATATTTTGCTCCAGCCAGGTTCCCAGGGTCTACTAAATTCTTGGTTTCACTTTGCCACGAACCTTCACATTTCACATGCAACATCCCACCCTGTCAGCCTTATGGTGGAATCCGTGTCCTCAAACCAAACACGTGTGCAGGACAAAAGTCTGCACCTCAGACAGTGCAAACTCTCTTCATTTCCAGTGCAGGAAACCAGGCAATCTAGAAAATTATTAGTTTGACCGATCTTAAGCATCTGCTCTAGGACAGGATGAATCACTCTCTAGAAAGGTCTGGCTCTCTCCGTAAAGTGAGTCCAGACACTGAGCTCAGATCAGATGGCTGCAGGTGAATGCAGATGAATCCCACCCTGCGTGAAGGCAGGAAACAAGTCAGACACATGGACAGATGCAGTTCGTGGGTGAAGAGCAGAGGGAAGGTAATGCAATGATAAAAACATTGCTATTCAAAGAAAGTTTACACCTCTTTTTTGGTTTTGTTTGTTTGTTTTCACTGAACATGTAACTCAACAACAATAAAACTTCCAAAGCCCAAACCAGTACCTGCCCAATGATCCAGCTTTGGTGGATTTACTGGCTGAAGGCTAAGCTCTCATGGAGCAGTGCCCACAAACCAGCATCCAGCTGGTTGGGACTCCCCAAGGTGCCCAGCAATGATGACAATGACAATGATGACCACTAGCCTCAGTTACACACCTCTCTGTCCCCTCCCTGAGGGACTGTAGCAGTGCAAGATACCATTACAAAAATCTTCCCAGCTTAAGAAAGCTGGAAGAACAGCTCCTGTGTGACAGGCACTGCTACCCCAAGAGCCTTCAGATCCCCAGGCCCTGGCTACACTTCCAAGAGTTTGGACAACACCTTCTCTCCTCTACAAAGCTGGGACTCTGCTATTTATCCGACAAGAAGGACACCATCAGACATGACCACAAGATTTAGGAAGCAGACCAAAGAGAGAAAAGTAACCCAGACCAGTTTTTAAGAAAACCCCTGAAATTTTGCTTAAACCCAAGGCAGTTTATTCTCAAGCCATTTATTCTTCCTTTAAACTATGTGAATCTCATGATTGAAAAAACTCCACCCAAGCTCAAAATATTCAAACCACTTTGCTCCTAAATGTTAAAATGAAACATTCCAGAACTTTCAAAATAATTTCTGGGGTTTTTTACCAATAATTTGGCAACCCAAAAATATCCTAAAAATTGCATTTCTTAACCTTCATCTCTTGCCATCCAACCTTCAGAGGAACCTGAAAACGGAGTCCAAGTGACTATGAGAAAAGACTTAACGTTTCTGCCATAAACACAAGGCTTCCAATCACTTTCAGTAAGAGCAGGAAAGTTCACTCCTTGCAAGCAGGAGCTTGCACGGACTCCTGAGAGCCTCCTTGGAGAGTCAGAAGCATGTAAATGCTGGGAAGGTCCTTCCACTGACTTCAGCAAGCAGGGTTAGAATTTTGATTCTGGTCAAGTTAAGCAAGGCTCCGACTGCCTACACCAGGGCTTTGCTCACTGACACAGGAGCAAGGGCTGCTTGCTAGCTCTGCAGCTCTCTGGCTGCCAGCCTGGAGGTTGTCTTGCAGTGCCCTGTACAACCTCCTCCCTGTACTCTGATTTCACAGGAAAGATGAAAGGAAGCAAAAAAATGGAGAAGAGACCTTGTGTTTACCCTGGGGAGCCTTTGTGCCACGGACACAGCCGGTCCTTACGGAGCAGATGATGTGCTATAAATTCACAAGCGAGTTAATCTGCTGCACCTTGCTCACTTGACCTTACCCGTGGGCACTTCATCCTGCGAGGGGCAAGGAGTACCTGCCTGTAAATGTTCCCAGGCATTTTTACACTGAAGATTTAAAGACGGCACAGCACAAAATTCGGGATGCACAGAGAGATTTGCTGCTCCTTGAAGGACAATCCTCACCTAAAGAGCAGAGCGCCCAGTCCCTAATTGGAATGACGTTTTTGCTGTACAGATCTGATGGGCTGCGATGACATGGAACATGTGAAACAGCCACCACTTGGAGGGACCATCAAGGAAGGCTGGTTTGCAGCACAATTAGGTTTTAACCAGGCTTTGCACCTGAAGTTTCGACACGATCAGCAAATCATTATCACAGACACGGTTCCCAATCACATCTCCACTATAAATGGAAAGCTGTTTTTCATGGTCCCACAGCATTATGGTTACTCAAATATCAGAGCACAGCCCTGTCCTTGAGTGCTAAAAAGGACACTGAGTTGACAGATTAGAAGTGTAATTGAGACATGAACAGACCTCAAATCAAAGGAGCATTTAGAAACTAAAATTGGACCCCAGGGCAATCAACAAATAAGAACTGTAGTACAAGTGCGCAACTGCAAATTGGCAAAAGCTGAAAACTAGAAGTTGGCTCTGTGTAATATCCTGTATTTATTCCAACAGAAGGTCATGCTCTCCATCTTCCTTTGAAGATCAGGCAGTGAGAGATTACCATTTTACTAGTCCTTTCCTGCAGGTTTTTAATTGCCATTCCTTGCTCTCTTGCATGACATAATTTGGTTTCTCTAATTCTCAAATCAGCATAAGCTAATAAAACTGTTTAAGAGATGGCAGCACTGTGCCCAAGTTGTTTTGTTATTCGCTATTATCCCACAACTAATCCTTCAACTCAAATAAACTCATGCATTTCCTCCTTTATTCTCCCTCTACACGAAATAGTTTTAGACAGGTTCAACCCTGTCTCACCGCAAAAGGGAAAGGCGAGGCTTTATCTTCCTGGAGCATACCTAATGTGTGCATCATCTGTGATGTCAGGAAAGAACTTCTAAATTGTTTTCAACAGTTTTAGCTACTTTACACAGAGATAAAAGATTCTAATGGAAATTTAAAACAGACAAACAAACCAACCAAAAAACCTGGGGGGAGGGAAAAAAAAGAAAAAAAAAAAAAGCCAAACCACAAACCAAACAAGAACTTAATATCTTTTAGATTACAAGTTAATAAAAGCTTCTCTACACTAGCCACGCCAAACTTTACCCATCTGAAAATCTTCTGACATTTTCTCTAGTGTATAAAGGCTGTTCCTGATGGGGCTGAGTCATCTCTACACTAATTGGTCTGCTAGTGTAAAAACAACTTAAATCCCAATTATGCCTACTTTAATGCCACGGTGAAGCCATATCACCTTAGGACAAAAGAGGTTTCATTGCCATAAAACAGGCAGGCATAACTCTGATATCTGTTCAGCATCCATTCCTCACATGAAGCTTGATTGTGCACAGCTTCATCATGCAAACAGGCATTTCCCATGGCTTTGCATGTGGTCCATGGTGAAATGCCCGACTTCAGGAGGTGTTACACCCACTTTGGGCAGGGTGAATAACTGTATCTGGGTGCAAGGGAACAGTAAATGGAGGTGTCAGCACTTTGCATACCCTGCAGGCCCTAAACCAGAAAAACAGCATGCAGATCTTGGGGCTCAAGCAAGGAAGCAATCCATCCTGCCCTGAAATGTGCAGCAAAGGGAAGAAGACACGTGTTACCTTCCCCAGCTCCGTGAGCAGGGATGTCCCAGCCCAGCTCATCTTTCTTGTGTAAAAAGCATTTCCAACATGAGGGCTTATTCGGCAGGAAAATAAAGTGCTGCAGGATGGGAACATCTCTCTCTAAAGTGTACACAGACAGGACCAGCACAGGTGGCTGAGCAGGTAAGGCTGTAGCTCACACCACTGCTGAAGATGAGCACAGCCTGCACAACTAACATCAACTGTTGGCCATCCAGAAATCAGTGTCCCAAGATATAATCTAAAAACCATTATGCTTCACTGTTTCTTCCACAGCAGGTATTTTTCAGGAATTAAGGCTCAGGTGAACCACCCCGCATTTTAGCATCAACTTATGCAAACAGACTGAAAATGGGACTTTCAATCCAACTCACTGGACATCTGTCCTTCCAGATCTCTTATCTGGAAACCATGGAAGAAATTTTGCTCCCAGAGTGGTCCACACTGCTCTCATTACCCCAATTCCTTTGAACAAGTGATCAGAAAACAGATGGAAGCCCATCACCACAGGGGCAGTCATATATATAAAACACAGCATCCACCACTCCATTTACACCAGCACCCCATATTTTCCACTTTTTCATGGCTATCAAAGCAGGAATAGTGGGAGGGAGGAGAGTGAATTTCAACACAGATTCACATTTCTCTTAGGATGCCAGCTTTCTTTATTCTCATATAGAGGCCTAATGTAAAAACAACTCTGCTGTCTGCATGTTTGTACCTACGGGTCTTCTGAGTGCAGGAGAATGAGAAAAGACTGCAAATGGTCTATAATAATTCAGGTTCAGAGCCAGTAATGTTGAACAGATATAAGCAATAAAAATAACCACTCTGGATACTTCTGTTACATGACATAAATATTTCTCTTTTTCTTTTATGGAAGCTATTATGCAAAAAATGCAGCTCAGCCCTGAGTGGAGACAATGAGCCTCCTGCATATTTGAAGAACTGCAGCACCGTATTAACTTGTTAGAGATGAGAACAATCCCGAGGGCTGGGCCTTCATTAAACACACAGACACCTCTGATGTGATGACCACAGCTCTCCTGCAAACCGATGGTGTTGAAGGGAGAATCCAAATGCTCTGAGTCAAAACCGCAGCAGCACCAAAACCAATGGCTCAGATTCTGCTTATTGGCAGTATTTTAACTAGTCAAAGACAAAACCTCCTGAAGGAGACTGTTAATACTACAGCCCACAGAATCAATACCACCAAAAAGCCTTGATCTCCGGTGGCAGCCGTAATCCCAGCAGATGCCCACCCTACCGACTCCCTGGTGCCAGTGAGATGTGAGTTTGGGCCATGGCCTTTGCCTCAATGGGTTCAGCCACAGGTTCTCACAGCTATTCTACTCACACAACGCTTTCAGGGAGCAGCTTCCCCATATCCTCTACCTGTGCAGCACATCTAACCCGAGCTGCCAGGCTGGGGGCACACGCAGATGCAGGCACAAACAATGCCCCAGGAGAGCTTTGCTTCCTTAGGAAACCAGCGCAGAGCCCACCCTTAACCTTCCCCCTGCTTCCAGCACGGCCACATCTTCTGCGCTGCTGATGTAACGTGAAACACAGTGCTGGAAAACAAAGGCACTATTGACTAACTTTTCTGCAGGATTAAGATGGCTATGCTGGCTCACAACAAAGATTTCACCGATTTCGACACCGAGCGCTAAGTAACAGGAACACGGCTTGGCAGTAAATCCAGAGACTACCTGTTGAAACACTAACGACAAACACCTTTTGATGTGGGCTGCTTTATGTGGTGCAAAAGCCAGTGCTGTAATTATGCGTTTCCTTTCTATGAATCCAGTATTTAAAGTATTACTGGGCGGGGGGGGCAGATGTGCACGTGTATGTGTGTGCATGTATGCATGTGCGTGTGTGTGTGTGCATGTGTGCATGTGTGTGTATGCATGTGTATGCATGTGTGTGTGCACGTGTATGTGTGTGCATATGTGTGCGTATGTGTGTGCAGCATGTGTGTGTGCATATGTGTGTGCGTATGTTTGCGTATACCTGTATGTGTGTGCATGTGTGCATGTGTGTGTGCATGTGTGTGCACGTGTGTGTGCGTGTATGTATGTGTGTGCGTGCACGTGTGTGTGTCACAGGTCTACCAGGGTGGCTGCACGTAGTAAATCTGCACCAGGGGAGCTGAGCCCGTTCATTCATCCCGCACCAGGCAGAGGGCTAAAACAATTGCCACACTGAAGACAAATGTCAGCATGACTCATACCAGACAGAGTGCAAACATGTTTGCTGTCGGGTGAGTCACAATATCACATCCTGAATTCACAAACCTTCCTATAAATAATAATTTCCGAAATTGTTGCATTTCTTTAATACAATGCAATTTCAATTATGATGCCAAATCCATAAAGACTTTCCTGACTACAAAGCAAACGTTTTCTCTGCTCTTCCCTTTTGCTTCTCATCACGTGTATCTACCTACAGTAGTAGGTTGTCTACTGCGCCTGAAGTGGCAATTGCATTGATTCATACTTAGGAAAACGCAAGCATGGCTCAAAATGGGTCCAAGTGAGAGACATACACACCCCTCATGAACAAAAAAACCCCCAACAAACCAAAAACAACGAGAGGCATAAAAAAGGAGGGAACTAAATACAAGCCCCTGCTGCAGGAGAGCCCAGCCCCAGTGCAGTGCCCAGCCATCGCTCCTCCCCGAGAACACCAGCACACCTGGGAACGAAATGAATGCCCTGCGATCACTGCCAATGATCACCCGCCACTGCCTCGAGTTCAGGAAAGCATTTGAATCAGAAGTTATGCAAGTGTCTTTGGGAACTGGGTTGAACCCAGGGATCTCACCAAATTTATTCAGGAGAGTGCTGATAGAGATGTGTGATGTCTCCGAAAGTAAGGGAGGGGGGGAAAGTGTTTTGGTTATGGTTGTGGGGGGTGTTTCTAACTTGATTTTCAGTTGGGAATTCATTCCCGTCTTACATGAAACACAATTCATACACATACAAACCTTCTTACATCAAATCCAGACAACCTTGCTTTCTCCTAATTGTTTTGTGGAATAACCACTCAGAAGTTCATTTTTGTTATCTTTCTCCAGTAAAATAAAAGGTCTTTTAGAAAAATGTTATTGCTAAAACAATGAAATTCTCCTGGGGACAACTTCGTTATGGAAATGAAGTGACAGTCTCTTTTATCTAGCCAAGCAGCAAGTCTGCATTTATAAAAGGCATTCTGTGCACGAAGTACAGTGAGTGGGAGGACATGAAAATGCTATTTTTAAACCAGATTTCAGTGTTCCTCCCATACAGATTTCCTGGAATAATAACAGCAACAACAATAATGATAATTAATAATGCCAAAAAAAAGGAGTATCATCTTAAAGGTGAGTGGCATGCGAGAAAACAAATTGTAGTTAGGGACTTGTAAGATTTGGGGACAAATGTAAGGTTCTTTCAAATAAACTGGCATTGTATCATGAATTTCACAGGATTTGAGGTTTTACCCCTAAATTTTACTCAGCTTTTTTTTTTTTCCCCCCCAAAATAAGCACTAAATTAACATTATGTGCAACATATGTTGCCTCTCTACTGTTTGTTTTCTTGCAGCAATTGTTATTTTCAGAAACACCACTAAATGAGAAGTTAACTGTGGAGCTGATGCCATCCTTGTGTTTGGGTAAGTGACCATGACAGCTTTTAGACCTGGGGAAGAAAGGGAACCTTGAGAAAATCCAAGCAATGTTTTCAAATGCAACAAGAACAAGGGCAGGATGCAGACTTTTACCCAAAGCTTAAAAAAAAACCCACGCTGGAAAGATCTTTTTCTGCTTTGCTGACCTTTGGACCCGTCTCTCAAGACGCTCACAGAGGAAATACTCTGTATAAGCACATAAGAAGTGTGGGTTAAATCCCTCCTCCCTACCAGGAATACACTGTCTCCAGTACACTCATTGTAATTATCCGAGGGCAGAAACTGGCCCTGACTACGAGGAGATTGTTATTCCATTGTGCTATCACCTACCAGTGGTAATTAGAACGAGCGCTTGCATTTCACACCAAATAAAACGTACGGAGAGCGAGCAGGCAGTGACCCCAGGCAGGGGGGGCACAGGCACCCCACAACCTGCTGCTGCCATCGCACTGGGACCAGCCCCATCCCGGAGAGCCCCCATTTCACTCGAAATCAGAGCAAACTGGAGCA
Organism: Grallaria varia; assembly: GCA_013396735.1. Classification (NCBI taxonomy): domain Eukaryota; kingdom Metazoa; phylum Chordata; class Aves; order Passeriformes; family Formicariidae; genus Grallaria; species Grallaria varia. The sequence goes on from VWZG01004531.1 coordinate 135,937, forward strand.
GCGACACGGGCAGGTGCTCCCTCCCTTACACCCCCACGCATGAACACATCACAGTCCGGCACTGCCGGGCACCCACCCCTGCACCCACCCAGCCCCATCTCAGGCTGCTGCCAGGAGGGACCAGTCTTGTCCAGGTGATCCATGTGCTCAGTCCAGTGCAAAACCTCCTGGAATGTTAAGGAAAAGCATCCTTGGCATGCAGCGCAGCCAGTGAAAAAGCAGCCCCCTAACTACTCAGGTTAGTTACTCCTCCCAAAGGCTGTTATTTAAGGACCATTCAGGGCATGCTTGGAGGCACTTCCACTCTCTCACTCTCCTACGAGACAAATTTTCATGTCATTAACCTTTATTTGCCTTTTATACGGTGAAATGTAAGTCTATTACAATGCAGAGTTCCCATTTGATATTTTGATCACCTCCATCTGCTTAATGGGAAATGTACAGTGGTAAAGAGATAAAAAAATACATGTAGGACCGGAATAAGTTCACATTGTTTTCCCTTTTTGTCCATTCCTTGCTGCTGGTCACTTGCCTAGCTTGCTGCCAGCAAGTGCTCAGCTGGGCACATCACCAATATCTAACCCTCAGTAAAATTAAATCACAATAATGATTTGCACCCATTTAGGGTTTTACATACCGCAAACACTGTGGAAAAAAATAATTAACTGCACACTCTGTAACACCCCTGCAAGGTAAGTTGAGTATTATTATTCATACCTTATGCAAAGGGGAATTTCACTGGAGATGAGATAATTGACCTGCCCAAAGCTATGCAACACAGGTGCTCCTGTTTCCTGGTTCTCTCCTTATGCCAATAGCCCAGCTGCAGCCTTTCCTGGAATTCAGAAAGAGTTCTGCCCTGATTTTCTGCCTCTGTCAGCTGCTGGAGGGACTGAGGGGGCAGGTCTGTCCCCAGGGTTAGGAGGGGTACATGGGTGGTGTGAGAGTGGTCCCTGCCTGGGTGGGACCAGAATCAACTGGACCCACAGCACTCCTGTTCCCACCTCCCTGTGGTAAGCAAGGATTAGCCGCAGAGAATAATTTGGTCATACATTACAAGCCCTTTCCACGAAAGACAACCAAGTTTTAGCTTCTGTGAATGACTCCTAGAGCTGCAAGGAGGACAGCAGAGGACTCAGCAGTGCACATGCATCACCCGCTGCTCCTCACGCTACCCCTCTATTCCCCTCCACTGCAAAAAAGGGCAGGACTGAACAAATCCAGGTTTCATGCCGGATAAACGCCGGCAGGGCAGGAGCAGTGCCCACTGCCTGCTGCTGTGGGCTGCAGCCACCCCTGCCAATCCTCACGTGGCAGAAAAGGCCACGCTGGGCTTGCCTGCAGCCAGCACCGCAGCGTCACACAGACCCACACTGTTCAACCACTCCTTGAGGCTGGACACCAGAGAAATGGAGTCAGAGATCCTGTTACAACACCAGCTGTTCGTCCTGCACCACTGCCAATAGCCACAGTGTAGGTGGGACCCAACCACGCTTACTACATCAGAAATCAACCCTTTTCTACCTGTAAAAGATCTGTACACTTATGTGCAGTAACAGGACTGAAGCAGAAACCTTAACCTCTAACAGTGTGGATGCAATTACCCTAGTTAAAAAGAGGGCTTTCACTGCCAAAGCTCATCCCAGTTCACAGACAGAAGCAAGCCCTACCTTTGATTAAAGAAGTTAGACCGGAAGAGCCCTTGAACGCGTTGATCAGCTCCTGAGCTAAGACAAGGCTTAAGTAGAGGAGTTTATCTCACCCAACCGCTCACTTTTAACCACGTTTGGTTGGGTCAGGGCCAACTTCATGTAACCAGATCCTCAGCCCGGGCTGCAGGTTGGGATTGCCCTGCAGCACTGGCTCATGCCAAAGCCTCTTTAGCTCTCACACCTCAGAGCACCGTCCCCCTGCAGATCAGGAGATGAGCTCCATGGTTTAAGTGGATTAGCTGTGCTGAGCAACTCTGCTGCATCCAGCTCTCCTGTGGGCAGCGCCTGAGCTTCAGTCAGCAATGATCTTCTCTTTGGCTGCTCCGGGAGGTCTTGCTGCAGAGGACAGAGCTGGGCTAAGGACAAACCTGTGCTGCCCCCAGGCTCTGGGAGAACGACGAGCTTGGCCTCGGTGGGCACCCCAGGATGCTCAGTGAGCCAGCAGTGTTTGTGAAGATCAGCCCCTCCCATGCCCCCTCTGGCACCAGAGTTTAGGGTTGACTTTCCACTACAACGTGCAACTAGGATGAAAAATATCACACGCTGCCTTGCCATGACTTCTTATGCCAAATCCTCAGCAGAGGCACGGAGCAGAGCAGTGCACAAACCACCAGGGTGACAGGATGCCCTCCTGATACCACCTTGGCTTAGCCAGGGAGGAACAGCCTCTGCTGCGTCTTAGCTCCAGCAAACCTCACCATTTCCCAGGCACACCAAACCCTTCTGGCAGCCACCCCTCCCAAAGGCAGCAGGCACAAGTGCCACCTCACAGCATCAGCGTGGGGGAATGTGGCAATTCATGGACAACGCCATCGACCAAAAGGCAATTAGCAGCGACTCTAAAAGCAGCAGCAGAAGGGAGTGGTTTCCTAACAAAACAAGTCTTGTTAAAAAAAAAATAAAAAATAAATAAATGAAAAAACCAAACCAAGCCTAAAACTTGCCTTCCTCAAAAAAGCAGCATTCTCAGGGGATTGAAAGCATGTGAAAAAAATACTTCTGTGAAGCTTTCTGTAAAGATTATTCTTTACAGACACATTTGGCAGCCGTTTCTGCTCTGTCTCCTAATGCTATTGAGTATAACTATGTTAAGTCAATAAGCAAAGCCACTCAAAGGGGTTTTTTTCTGAGGTTTTCTAGGCCAAGAGAGGAAGCAGTGAGATAGGAAAGTTTTCAGAAGTGGGAGTTGTGCCCGCCGTGCTTCTAATTGTAGTGAAACTGTCAAGCCCTGCATTGTGTTTCAAGCCTTTACACTTCAAAATCATTCCCTCTGTGCTTTGAATTGCTATACTTTTAAGCTAACTACTTCTAAAAGTGCTGTTTAAGAAATGACATCTTCAACCACATTTAACGTTGAGAATTTGCAAAGTTTCATTGGGTCCCTGCAAAAGCGCAATTTTATTTTTTTTTATAGTACTTGACAGCCAACCTCTTGGAAAATATTTTTGCAGAAATTTAGTTTAAATTACTTCATATTAAGACACCCAAGAGAAAATGTGGCTCTTGCTATAAGTTAAAAATAATTATGTTCTTTTTACCTTAGATTAAAAACCCAACAACAGTCAACCAGCAAACAGCATCAAAACCAATTAGCAACCTTCCAACCTAAAATCCCACCTACGTGCAGGCATGTATTAATTGTACTTCAGAATGGGCTCCAAACGCACGTGGCTACAAAAATAATGGCCTGGGCTGACTTGCTTTCTCCCTTGTAAACTGCTGAAAGAGAAAGTCAGCCCACATACTACACTGAATTACAGGCACTTGCTGCCTCTGAGCACCAAACTCTGGGAATCACCCAATCAATGCCAGAATGGTAAATTCATGGATAAGCCGATATGCTAAATTTCTCTTCAGTGCCCAAACAAAGCCAATGAAGAGCCTTGCGCTTTCCAGGCATCCCTGCACCATTTGAATTTCAGAGTAATGAGGAGGCCATGCTCCTTTCATGCTGTCATGAAACAAAGAATATTTACATTGCTTCAGCTTTAATGATTTTAAAGCATGGAAGTTCATTGCGGTAAAGGCAGATTTGGTAATGCTCAGGTGTATTTGCACTCTGTTGCTCCGTGTGGTAAAACCAAGCCAGGGTAAAGGTTTACTGCTGAATACTCTGGGAGACAGAGAGTAGGCAAGCAAGCAGCTCACAATGTGCAGGTCCAGAGCCAGCTCAGCCAGGAGCTATGTTCTACCCAGTGTGACAGTGCCCAGCACGAGGAAGCCCCAAGGATGACTCCAGTTCCCAAGTAATACTTTCACTAAGCAGAATATTATACTGTACCTTGCGGGGCTGAACAACTTTGAAGTATTATCTTGAGGTCTGCCAAGGCTCGAGGTGTTCCAGATGCCAGGTTTCAATTTAAGCTAATCTATTTTTCATATCCTTCTCGCAGACTCTCACCTCGCCGGTTTAAAGGAGGACAGCACACTACTTAACCCCGAGAAAAAGCTCCTACTGTTGGCTGGGAATGACTCCCCTCCACAGCATTTAGAGATCACATTAATCGCCTTGCAAGAAGTCCCACCCCACTCTTTGCTCACTGCACGATGGACGCTCGACTGGGCCAAGCTGAGGGGCTACAAACTGGTTCCCAATTTGGCACGGGTTATTCCTGCACTTGGGAAGGGGGGTATGTGGCTCACCCTCTGCACTGTGCTCATCATCATTTCTCCATGGATGTGATTCCTCTGCACTCTGCTCACCCATGGATATGATTCCTCCTCATCTCTTCCCAAAGCAACAACAAAAAAAAAGCCTCAACCAGACCAGAGAAATGCTGGCAAAGAGCCTTCTGCTCCAAAACCCAGCCCCAGCTTGGGCAAGAAGTGCAAACTGCAGCCAGGCCACATGCCAAACAGCTGAGCTACGGCAAACAACACCCAGCAACCCTTTGGACTCACCAGAAAGTGCCCAATCCCATTGCAGTTTGCAAGTGGAAAGGCTGCCCTTCGCTTACCATGCAGAGCTGGATCACCTTCTCAAATACCCCTTGTCTGCCACAGCAGCCCAGCAAACACTGCCATCTAATCGTTGCCACAGTACACAAATCCCTTCCTGGCTTGGCGCAAGGTGAGCACAAAGTTTTTGCTAATCTTGCACTTAATATTAATTCCCCCTGCCACGTCATGTGAATCATCCCTGTTCCCAAGCATCAAAGAGTTAATGGAAGAAAGAACCATCCCAGCATGTGCTTCACGCAAGGGTAAGTGGACTGGCCAGCTACCAAAGCAGATTGTTAAAGACTGCACCGAGCTCCTGATTTTTTTCCCTCAACTGCAATAAACGTAAGGATTGAATGTAGACGTAAATGTAAACCTAGACCACATCTGCTGATAAAGCAAAGTCTTTGTACTTGCACAACTGCCATGAACTGTGCACAAAACACTTAAATTTCATGAATTCTCCTGCATTCAAAAGCTGACCTGCAGCCCGCCCAAGGCAGCCAATGTGAACTGCACGCTCAGCAGAACTGCACATTAAAGACAGAGGAGAAACAGATTATGTTATAATACAAAATCAGACTGCTGGGAAAGTAAATCATTTGTGCAACTGTTAAATGCTCGGAGTGTTTTAAGCACACTTTACCACACCAGATTAAAACACATCTATTGTGGTTCTCTGAAAGGCAGCGCTAAGTAAGAGGTTGGTTTTATTTGCCCCTTTCATCACAGGCACAAACAAAACCAGTGCCTCCAGGACTCTGTCACACTCCACTATTAAACTTTTATTTTGAATTAATTGAGGCTACTCTGCTATTTGAAGATTTTTACCCTCCTGCAATTGCATTAATAGCTTAGAGCAGAGTATATGTGCGTATACACATCACTGCTTCCCAAAATCTCTCAGCAAACTTCAGCTGTGGGTCTTTAAGATCAGCATTTACACTTCTTCTCAGAAGACAAGTGAATTCTGATATAGTATTCTAACTCTAAGTTATTTATTCACAAGATGCTCGTACCTTACATGCGCATACCTGTCAGACATGGATTGGGTTTTAGCAGAGTTCCCTTGGTTAACTATTACCAAATCCTTTGAACATATCTCCATTGCCAATCAGGTAGAATTAGGTAGGACCTCCCTAACAGGACTCCATCTCTAGAAGGTTTCATTTTGAATGGCATAAATGACCTTGGGCCAGCTTATTGTTGGTTCATGATGTGCTCTGCTGTGACCTTCCCTGAGGAAGACAACTCAAGGACTCACCCGTCCCAAACCCACCTGCCTCCTGTTTTAGCTACCCTCCCATTTCAAGTCTACCATAACTGACCTATAGGCATGACATCCACCCTGGGATGAGACCAGTCACCCTCCTACAGTTTGTAATCACACTATCATTTACAAAACCATTAGTAACAAGAGCAAAATATTTTAGTTTGCACTGTTAGTAAATTCGATTTTTACATCTATATCAACAGAGTTATGCTTATGAATAGACATTTACTTTTACATGCTGGGCTTGGAGACACAAAACATGACATGTATTTCATAGTTGTCCCCATAGCTTCTATACCTAATACTCCAACCTCAAGTTTAGCACAAGTCAGTGGTAACAGTTTGGTTTTAGTTATATATACAGTAGTAGACCTTTCTAGTTCACTAACAGTTTAATTTTTTTTTTAAAAGCTTATGATAAAATTCATACCCAGATTCAAAGGCCTTACAGTGCTGCAAGGTGCATAGCAGATGGTGCTCAGAGCAAAAGCATCCATCAAGAATTTCATGCCCTTTCACTCGGCGTTGCTTAATTTTGTAATTCCTGTGCAGGGCCATCTCTAGCAACAACAACAACAACACAAAAGCCACTCTGCAACAAAACTGTAAATGCTCGAGTTGGATCTCTGGGTTGAGAAGCACAGTGATTTTGCACAGGAATTGCACACACCCCATCTACTGGCTTTTCAGAAGACTGAGAATTTTAACAGCAGCCAAGCGAGTTTACCTTGCACTGGAGTTATTTACTAAGCAATACCCGTGAGGTTAGTGCTTCATGCAGAGACAGGAGACAACCACCTACTCCAGGTGAGCCACAAAGCAATCCAGAACTGACAGAACTGTTCAGAGCCTACAATGGCAGAAATACAAGTCATAGGCTAAAAACAGTAACCCAGATCACCACAGCATCTTGTGCACTGCGACAGAAACCTAGCAGAAGAATCAGAGCAAACACTCCAGCTGACAGAGGCGCCGGGTGTGCCTGCTGTGAGCCCTGCCTTGCTGCCCTTGGAGCAGGGGCAGGGGCGAGGTCCAGCAGAGCAGGTAAAGGCAGCAGACGTGCACCCACAGCAGAGACTGAGGTCAGAGCTGCTGTGGTGCCACCACTGCAGCACTCAGGGAGCACAGCCACTATCATTCTTAATTCAAGAAGGTTGCATGCCACATCATTAGAAAAATTCACAGCAGACTTCAGTCGCCAAGTCAAAAAGGGAACTCAAGTTCTGCTCTGTCAATCAGGATGTTTGATCATGGAGAATCAAAGACTCTGCTCGGCTCTGCTGAAAGCCAATGCCATCTTCCTCTCCTCTAGTAGTCTGCAATGCTTTTACAGCAGATGGCAAAAGTACTGAGATTAAATCCAGTGCTAACAGCAGCTGAGAACACTGATAGTTTTGCCACTGGAGTGGCAAATAGTGGCACTTCTTTTCCAACAAATTAGTAACACTAATACATCCCACTGCCATGCCAGTGATACTGGCCAGAGCTTGCCTGTTCATTTCTAACTCCGTAATTGCAGGTGAGGGCTCACAGAAGTGGCCGGCAACAACAGGTAGGCTGTTACTGACAGGTGGTCCATGATGGGGATTAGGTGGATTCTCAACAGCCTTTCACTTCTCATCCTGGATTTCAAATGAATTTCTTTAGGAAGCATTTGGTACTATTATGCCAGTACTTTGTCATACACAAGCATAACGGGTACGATTTCTAGCAAAAGCTGAAATCACAGAAATTTTATTTGCATATAAGGTCAGAGATGTTTTGAAAACAAAAGTTTTCAGTTATCTGTGACATTTGCAGGAACTCACTGTTGCAGAAAGAAAATAATGTTTTTCCTTCATTTGCTACTGTGTCCTCATGATGGACCAAAGTGTTTTCTTGAATCCAGTGCCACTTCGGCACAGTGGCCTGTGGTCAGAGGGATCTAATACATTAAATGTCCACTTTTCAAACAACAGATCAAACCGAATTTTAAAATGCTGTCTTTACTCAGAGTATCTTAAACCAACCATCTAGCAAGAGGCTACTCTTGCTGTTGACCCCTTCTTTCCATTTTCTGTGCCAGAGGTGTGAAGGCACTGTTCTGAAATGTACACCAGCCAAAGAGGGCACAGTGATGTGAAACTGGTTATTTGTGTTCTGTCAGTACCAGCAAAGGTGTGTCTGCACAAGGCTGTGAAAACTGTCAGCAGCTCAAAGCAATTTAGATCTTCACTTGTTAGTGTGCCAGGCAATCTTGAAGAGCTGCAGATCTCTCTCGTCTAAGCGCTAATACCTCAGTAACTTCAGCTGTATAAACGCCACAAATTAAAACAGCGTATCCATCAGTTTCTAGGAATACACCACACTTTGGATGACACGTTATTCCAGTGCTCGGTTTCTTCCGGACCTGAAGGCATCCTAGAGGTCTTCAAACTCAGTCTTTGTTCGGCTCCAACTGGAGCTGGACCAAGAGCTCAGCGTTGGCACCAGACCCACTGCAGTGCCAGAGCGTTTCGGGAACGAAGCCAACGGCTGGGGAGGTGTTTTTGGGAACCCCCTGCAGGAGGCACCTCTGCCAACAAGGTCCAACGAGGTTTCTGCTGGTGACTTGAGAAGACATATTGAATGTCAACTGGTATGTTTGTCTCCTTTAAACACTGACTGCCTTTCAAATAATATCTAATAGGGCACGCTACTGTTTTAATACTAATCGAAACTGATCCAAAGATCTTGGCTTAGTTGGCTGGCTTACCTTAAAAACTTTTCCTGCTTCAGTTTCCATGCAAAATATATCAAAACAATATTCCTGTGAATGGAGAGCCTACAAACTAACCATTGAAGGAGATGAGGAAAACTACATTTAAAACTAGGTTATGGATAAAAATGCCAGAAACCTCCCCGACCAACTTAAGGACCCCTCCACAATTTTTACAAGAGTTAACAGGAAAATAAAACTTAGGGAACCATGCTATATAAGGACGCTTGAAAATTCTGTTTCTTATCTACAAAGACAGTTTATTCTCAGTTGCCATCATGGTTCATTTGTTTAGGGACTAGAGTGGCTGGCAAACCAGCTTAAAAAAAGGGAATAATTAAACACTGGCATTTTAAGCACTGTCTCCAAGTAAAGATAAACAGGAATGACAAGTGGTCAGCTCTCTCTGCATGCCTATTTGAAGGGATGATGGCTGGGAACTACCTGGATCAAGGCTATCAATCCATTTAAATGCAAAAATACTTCCACAATTTCAAGGCAGAACAAATATTTCTTTTTGTCTGCACACTTTTTAGAAAACGTGAACAGTAACTCCAGAACAGAACAGAGATGCCTATTAACAAAGCCAACGACAATTACTGCTATGTCTAAGAATCAACAAAAAAAACACCAGTGTATTCCAAAGGCATTCGCTCACAAAGCAAACTCACTCCACGCAAGCCCAAGCACAGAAACGTGATAGTATCTCATGATTTATGTTCTCTCAGCAGGTTGTACTGGGTCCTCCAGATTCCAGGCTTGCCTTGGAGAGCAATTAAGTTCCTAGCACTTCTGGGAGCGACAAAAGCTCTCCCTGTGAAAACCTGCACTGGCGCTGAGTCTGCAGCTTGGCAGTCTGGAACAATGCACCAAGGGGAGTGAGAACTTCTCCCAGTTAACTCATCTGGGAGCATTACTGTGTGAAGGGACACCTCTAAAGCTGTTTCCAAATCATGTTTTTGTCCAATGCCCAAACAGCCAGCTGCTGCTGCGATTTGGAGAACATTTCCAAAGCCCCTCTCAGCCTGGAAAAAAAAAATATCCCCTTTCTCACCAGCTTGCATGCGGGAAACTCCACAAGTTCAGATGATGTGAACTGCTCTAGTTGCTCAGCTAAACAGAGTACCCTTAGTTACATAAGAGCATGTCCACAAACTATGCACTGTACAAACACTTGGAGTTTACAACTTGCACAGAGTCAACTGTACCTAAGGGAAGACAAGGGCAAGGAGCACGTGTAGAGAAGTAAGCAACAGATGTTTCACACAACTACTGTGTGAATGCTGCTTCTTGGATTATTATAGTACAGGAATGATCAAAAAATACATCTGTGATATATATGTCCCTGGCTGAATAGAATGAACAAAACAGCATCAAAGTCAGAAGTACTAAACACCTCAGCAACAAAAGCCCTAATGCTGTTTAAACAACAGACTGCCTGGACAAGGCACAACATCTTTTACCTCCTCATGAAAATAAAATGCCAAAACCATTTCCCATCACTGCTCCTATTCTACAGAGGGAAATGGTGAAGCTGAAGCAGGAGTGGCAAGACGGTGTGGCACAGGAGGCAGCTGGTGCACGGAAGGGCGTTTGCCAAGAGGCAGCCCCATGGAAACACAGGGGAGCAGGGTGGTGAGCCACCTCCTGGGAACCACGAGGCACCCAAGGGGGTGCTCTTACACATGGAGTTCACATGTCACCTATTCTGTGGCAAACAAACTTGCCAACACCAACATTTTTTCATATGAACTTCTTTTTGCGTGTTCGGTTGTCGGGGCTGCCGAATCCTCGCCCTCCAAATGACATTGGCTGGAGCAAGGCACGCTCAGCACCCAGGATTCTGGTAGTTTTATTTCTTACTTACCAGTGCACCCCTTTCCTCTGTTATACAGTAAGACACCTAACGCCTTGAACACCATGCAAGTTAATTGCAAATAGTGTCACTTTCAAGATTATTTAAGCCTAGCGACGAGAGTTAATCCAGCTCTGTTTTCTTGCTGACAACATCTGTGGTTTCACAGCCAGCATTTTTTTGTACCTCCCACTCGCCTGTTACAATGCAAGGACTTACAAATACAGGGAAATGGTTTATCATGGAGATCTGCAAGAAATGACCAACTATGATTTTCTATCAGATTTAGAAGACCTTTTCCCTTCCTGCCTCCTTCACTTAAAGCTACATTCATTTTTAAGAACCAGAGGTAAGCACTTCTGGAGAGAGAAACGTGCTTAAAGACCCGGAATGGCAGAAGTGTAAGATGCTTTAATGTCCTTTAAGCCCTCTTTAAAGTGCTTAGCAGCTTGGGACAGAAAGCACTGAGCAACTGTGAACTTGGTCACAAATAGTTCAGTACACATACAAACACATACAGACGTGTCAAAAATGTTAAGCCAAGAACACACAGGAAAACTCCAGAATTATGGCCAATTGCACAATATTTCATCCTCGTTCTTAATTTCACGACCACACCGGGGTTTTTTTCCACAGGAAATGGTGCCATTCACGGTATAGTAGAGCTGGTATTACTGAATAAGCAATACTCAGTAGTTTGCTTCATTCTCACTATTAAAAAGGGCCCTGAATGCTGTGCTTTAAAGACAGAACAACTACTTCCTTATAGGTTATTTTCTGGCTGTCACCATATTATCTAACTGCCTGGTTTACTAAAATTAGCACATGTTCACAACGCCCCTGTGAGAAGGTTTTTATTCCCCAACGCAGAGACAGAACTGAGCCTCGGAGAGACTGAGGCTGTGGACAAAGGTCCTCTCCAAACCCAGCTACGAGGAGGTTCTCCTCCCACACGTGTGCTTGGCACCAGCTGCCCCTCTTCCTGTGCTGGCTGTCTCCCTTCAGAAGTGCCAGCAGTCTGCTGTAAAAGCATTTTGTAATCCGCTATGGTGAAAATAAACCCGAGCGGCTACAAACTGCTCCTTACACTCTTTCATGCTGACCCAGATTTGGCTGCAGCCGGCTGGGGAGCACTCACCGAGGAGGGGCCTTTCCAACAGCACGTGGGGAGCTGGTGCTGACACAGGCAGACCCACAAGGGGACACCTGCACAGAGCTACAGGTCACAGCCACTACGGGCGCTGAAACTTTCCAAGGCAGACAGATTTCTCCTATTTGAGGAACTGAGATAACTGCGAGCTATCAAGGATCTCATGTGAACCAACGCTCTAGCATCAAGACACCCAATTTGCATTCACAGATTCATGCTGGTAGCACAGGGACAGCAAGATTAAGGTGTACAAACAGGTGGGAAAAGATGCACTCACACAAGGCGCTACTGCCAGCAAGGCACTTGTTGCATCCTCTTATTGGAGCCTGTTTCTCCACCCCTGAGCTGCTCCCACAAACTGTTTGAAAGCTCCTCATCCCCTTCAAGTGTGAAGTCAGACACTCTGAACAGACTTAGCAGCAGTTCCATCTAAACTGTGTGTTTCACACCAGGGTTTTTGCACTGATGCAGAGGAACAGCACCCGCATCACTCAGTCTGCTGTCGCAGTGGGGCTGTGAGGCTGCATCAGGCACTTGGACTGTAACAACCATAAGTGTGTAATGTATGGTCTTGTATCTTCACACCAGACAGGACAAGCAGCATCCAGCTGCAGCCTCGGGAATCACTGGAATTCAAACGTCTGCCTCCAAATGTGAAGGTGTTACACAAGCTACTCAATGAAACAGCAGGCCTATTTCTAAACAAAAGGTACAATAATGCAGGGGTTTGTGTCTTGTTCTCAAGACAACCTGAATCATTCATGCTGAAATGTAAAAAGGAAGAAAAATCAACACTAAACTGCCACTGCATTTGAAAAAAAGTCACTTTAAAAGGTTAGCCTGGAAAAATACTGAATGTTGTGCAACGCTGATTGTAGGCATTTTAACCTGCCTTTCTTACATTAGTTGCTATTTCCTACAGTTATTGCTGAGAAAGTGCCTCAAACAAATCCATGATGCAGAATAAAAATGAAAGATTATAGTCTCCCATGATGCCTGGACATATCTCAACAGAAGAAATACAGGCTATAATAAAGATGATGCCTATTAGAGAGGCAATAGACGGCTAAAGCAGAAGACATCACTGTCTGCAGAGATTTTTTGATTCAGATACACAAGAGACAAGAAATCCAAGTGCCCCAGTCCCAGACTATTTGCAAAAATTAGGAGGAAATGTTGATTGGTTTCTATAGACACAAACACCGATATTACACTTGAATCAAACAATTGTTCTTATGACTGCAGACAAGGTCAAACTGATGAGTGTAGTTCAGCAGACCCAGAAAGACGGCAAGAAAATCTTGTTGCTACATAACCTTCACCATCTAAGAGTCAGATGACTCGGCTACAAGAAAGCAAATACAATTATTTTAAAGTAAACATTTAGTTCTTTCTTCATAAAAATATGTAGCTTTTCAGCAGATGACTCAAATGTGAAAGTTTGCGGTCTCTGCTCCGGCAGCTGGGCGGGCTGGATTCTGATCCACTATGCAAATGACTCAAGTGTTTTTCATTTTCTAGGGTGCCAGTTGCACTCCTGAACCCTCTGCAAAGGGAACCACTGCTGCTGCTGAGCCTCACCAGAAAAGAGCAACAGGGTATGAAATGTTTCTTCCTCAGCAATGACTGCCACCCAAGTTTTGTAGCACGGCAGGGAGGAGCTGTAAAGTCACGCTTTGGAAACAGAGGCAAAAGGTCTAACTTTCTAATTTTATTGAAAGAGAGGTAGGCAGGCAGATACTCCCATGGAACATTCCAGATCTGTGCTGTGCAGAGCATCCTTTCAAGACTGATGATAAAGTTCTCAGATTTTAAAAATGACGTACAAGCAGAAAAAACCCCTGTCAGACAGGTCCCACTTCCACGGGATCTTTCCCTTTCCTGGATGGGACGTTCCCACTTGCAGGCCTTGGGGATCACTACTCCCTCTCCTCCCAAAGCCAAGAGGCCGAGCACGTGTTTGCAGGAGTGACTTAAAAAGCACCAGAGCCTTGCAGAGCAGCAGGCAAGCAGCCTCCAAATGCAGGGCTGGAGGGAAACGCCGGATGGGCTGATCCCTCAGGAGCACCTCTGGAAAGCAGAGAGCTGGAACAGGTCTTCAAAGGGTCTTAAGGCACTGCTAAGGCTTTCCAAAAGCCTCCTAAGATAAAAGTCAGGGATCTAAGCCACATCATACTGTATGACACAAACTTTGCCTTGTTCAGGTGTCTTCAAACATCACAAAACCTGCCTATTTCTAGGCTTAAATATAGAAACACCTGACTTTTACTGCCCATAACAGACTACATCTACACTGGGAGAATACGAAGCATTACTGCCATATCTTTGTCACTATGATGAGAGCTGTAGTATAAAGAAAGCCTGTGTATTTTATTTTATCCTGCATAGACAGAGCTCTAAGTCGCTGACCACTGTATTAACCTGGACTTCCTGGGTCTCATTCTCTCTGAATCAAACAAACAAGCTCTGTCTTGTCTTCTGCATTCATCTGTTACATCTATTATTTGGACCAAGTTGAACTTTTTTTTTCCCCTGGACTGGTCAATATATGTGGGAAGAACCAAAATTCACGTAGAACAGGCTATAAGGCTTTCACAGCAATCCTAAAGAGTTAGGCAAGACTAAAGAAGCAGAAAGGAAAATTGAAACCTTCCTGCAGGCGGAGATGAAATGAAACTAAGCCAAACCCAGAGTGTTGTACCACTCCCATGCTGAGTGCTCTGGCTGGAGAGCTCCATTCCTCCATCTGGTGAATGGATCCTGACTGGAGAAAGAGTTACACAGCACAAGCGAATGGAGCTGCAACCTGGTGTGAGTGCCAGGCTGAGCAAAGTGTTCAGCCAAACCCTCTCACTTCCAAGCAGAACTGCTGCAAGAAAGATATATTCGTATTTTTGAAAAAGAGTAAGTGCTCAGATCACAAGATGAGACACAGATGTGTATGGCCTGGCTTTGTTTCACAGGGCATAGAGGAGTTAATTCTGATTCACATGAGTTTTGGATATTCAGCCTAATAACATCTCTATCCCTCAGTGTCAGGCACTTCAGTCAGAGGCTGAGGCAGGTAAGCAGCAACGACTCATTCTCCATGGCCTAAAATTCATCCTGATTTTCCTTTGAGTCTTCCAGGAAAATCAGATACACACATCTCTCATCCTCACAATTCATCAGTCTCTAGACTATGTAACAAGTTCCCATAATGTTCCACTTTGGCTAGCAGAGCAGTGAACAAGGGTGGAAAAAAATTCACTGACCAGTGAAGAAATTCAGGGTAAGAAAATCACCCAGAACTACCTGGACTGCGTGTCTGGAAACAGCATCCTTGGGCTTGAGATCCCACTGGATGTGATCCGGTACAGGGCTGGGCTCTTCCCCTCTCCCAGGGGAACTGGAATGGGGCTGCAACCTTGAGCTGGAATGGGGTTGCTGCTCACACACAGCACACAGGTGAGAAGAGCCACTTCCCTGGTCAGGAAAAGCAGCCCAGGGCTGAACCTCTGCTTCCACGCTGTAAAACAGCTTTTACAAGCTGCAGAGTGAATCTGGGGACAAATGGCTTGATTTATTACCCATGCTTTTGCTAGAGTTTGGGGTTTTTTAGACACCCTAGACAGCAAAGACAGGAAAAAGAAAATAGAAAAATAGTTAATGTAAAGGGTCATCTGAAGGCCTGAATCTCTTGACAGCTGTTATCTAAGCTTGGAAGGCAAGGCAGTAGCTGACACTCACCTAAAAATGAAGACCCATACCGAATCCCCAGGGCAGAGAGTATGTGAGAGGTTTTCTGGTTCCTCTGGCATTACAGGATTAAAGTAATTTCCTTCTTTTCATGACTTGCCCACAATTTCAACTATCCACATTTAGATTTATTGCCCACTTAGAAAACAAACACTATGGAAGGGGCCACATCCATCAAAGTTCTTATTTCATCCCTCTGAAACCTGAAAGTGTCATAAGACACAGCATGAAGGATTTCCAAGCACAAGGTCCTTTGCACATGAAAAACTTGACAGACTTTGACATCTTAAGTGCTTTTAACTGACTGTAAGATCATACACATTAGTAGTCCCATAGATATTAGGCAATATTATCCATAAGCAAATACTGCAGGAAAACAGAAGACCTGAAAAGTCCAGAAAACAGGGAAGTGTATTTCAACAACAGAGAGTACATGTTCACAGACCTCAGAAAAATAAATTCTTGCCCATAAGGTTCATCAATTTCAAACACAAACTACCAGAGAAGTGTCTGGCTCAAGGAAAAGTGGAAAATACAGAATCTGACTGATCTATGTCTCTATGATTTCCCAATATCAAGTCACTGCAGTAATTAATTAGTCAGATCACTCTTTTGTAGTCTTCTTTATCAGGTCACAAATTCCTGCCAATTATATTTTCTTCCACTACTTTCAGCAATGATCTGCTTGAGAAGTCGTCTTTGGTGAGTTTTTCTGTTTAATACTTATCTTGCAAACAAGAAAAGTGTAACAAAAAAAATCAAAGAAATTCCGACATGAAACAGCAAATGTTAGGCCAGAAGCACATCAGTTGTTAAGAAGAAGAAAATACCAACAGCAGAACCAAAAATAGCTGTTCAACCACTTGTCTTTTCAAACCTCTCTGCTTCCTTCTCAGGATCCATGCTACTCAAAACTGAAGGTTTCTCATGCTTGTACTGGGGACTCTCAGAGCCTCTTTCTAGTGAGATAAAAATATGTCTTTTCCTCAACCACGTCACTGGCAATCACGGCAAGTGGTTTTATTTCTTTTTTCTCTATGACCTTTCTCAAGTTTTGCCTATGCAAAAGCTGCTGGTCCATGCTTATCACTTCTTTATTAAGTGTTCAAAGGAAAAGTGAAGTTACTTTTTATTCAAATGTATATTCGAGCCACCTCTACTTGCAGGGGGAGGAACAAGGCTTTCCCACTGGCAAAACTGTGCCATGTATTTTCCTCTTGGTTATCAGAAACAAAGGTTTTCCTCAGGCTCACAAAAGTCAGGTTTTGTGCTATCCCAATGTAAATTGAAATGATGGCCAAAGCAAAAAAACCATCAAAAGTCACCTGTCAAAACGGGACTATGGAACTGCTGGTAAAAGTCAAAACATGCTGCGTTGTTTGTGACATGCTGGCACTTTGTTGGAGTTATTCCTCCCCAATAATTAACAGATGACAGTTTAGTTTTAAAACAAGGGCATTTTCTAATCAGTGACCCATCTATGCTGCTCAGCCATCTGATCGGTCTCAAGGTCACTGTCTTCAGTCACTGGGTAAGAATTACCTCATCCACCCTACAATAGGACAGCAGTTACATCACTGATCAATACCCGAGATCTCAGCAGACCAACAAATGCACGGTGAGGGTGAGGTACAGCCGGGCAGATACCACAAAATGGAACTCCTGGTCGGTTTAGCCCACGCTCCCATTAAGACCAAATGATAAAACTCTGAACTCTACTACGATCATTTGTGGCGCAGTGCAAAGAGGGAGCTAAGCACGGGTGAGGCAGGGGAAGTGCCCCAGTGGCACATCTTCCGCACAGACAGAGCAGACGGCCTTCGCTTTGAGGAGCTTCCAGCAGCCTGAAGTGACAAGAGCAACGGAGGGCGGAGGGAAGAGGTGTAAGCAGATGGCAGCAGACCACGTTATTTTTGTAAGCCTTTGGTGGCAATGCCGTTTGAGGCAGTCACATGTTCACCTTCAACAGCAATAAGTGTTTGAAGCTATTTTAGCTCCCTCTGCCTTGAAGCAGACGTGGAGTTAGCAGGCAGTAAGCTCCTGGGTCTCAGTGGAAGAGGCACAAATGGGCAGCCCTGGGCTCTTCTGCTCCCCTGCAGCTGGTCTGAAGTGAAACAGGAGGTTCTGCACTCACTGAGGAAGAGACCAGGTGAATGAAAGGAGCCTCGAGGAAGGTCCACGCGAAAGAAGATAAAGGCGATCCAGTTCAGAGTGAAGTTGGCAAAAAGAGGCTCAGGGAATGGAGAAAAGCTGGACCAAACAACAAATTAGCTTAGGGTAGAGGAGAGTTCTGTGAAGACAGTTTGTCTTCTGGCTGCGTTTGCCACTGTGCCTCTTCTGGCTCGAGTCTCCAGGGTGGGACATGTCCCTCAGTCCCCCTTACAGATGAGGAGGAGCTTGCTCTGCTCACCTCTGCTCACCCGGGGCTCCAGCAGCCCTCAGGACCACGGTGACCTGAGCAGAGCCTTGCTGAAACACTGCAGCCAAAGCACCCACAGCAATATTCAACAAAGCTCACCTCTGGGGGGATATGCAGCATTTACCAGCACCTACAGGCACTGCCCTACTTGGCTGCAGTACAGGCACACGGGCAATGACAGCTTCTGTCTCCAGCACCAAGAGCAGTACATGGCAGAGGAGTCCCAGGGACAGAGAATACTAACCCAACATTTTCACCCCTGGATACCCTAAATTAGGCACCGATCCATATTCCAGGACCTACACAGCCGGCCTCCTTCACAGCGCCCAGAGGCCCCCCAGTGTGAAGTGGAGCGTTGCAGGCAACCTGCGTGCTCTGAGAATCAGGCTGGGACTGATCACCTTTGATAGCTCTGATCTTAACAGATACAGCTGTGAAATGCAGACAAGACGAGCACCAGCAGGGAAATCGGATGAGGTTTCCTAAAACATGAATTAAATGGTGAACCCTGCAAAGATGTACACTGCAGCTACATGTCCTGAAATGCCTCTAAGGGCAAAAACTCACTTGGCCAATTAAAACACTGGCTTTTAAAACACTTGATTTTGCAGGGTTTGTAGAAGGCTGCCTGAAGGGCAGGCAACCTTTCTGTCTTCTACTGTCAGATACACACAGTGGATATTTAGTGCCTACCACTCCATCTTCTCCCTACAATCACAGAGACACAATGTGGTTGTCTTTAACACAAGAAGTCAATAAAAGCAAGGCATCAGAGAAGAGACCACAATGAACTGACCTTAAAGAAGAGGCTTTTATTTCAGGTTAGGGCAAGGTGATTAATAACTTTTTTTCTGACAGGGCCTACCCCTGTGTATCTCTCACCAAGAGGCAGGCAAACCCACCAGCTTTGGAGTAAATACTAAGGACAAGGTTTGCCCTGTGGGGCTCCTTACAGGGTAAGGGCAGTACACCCCTTATCCTTCTTGTATTTGCAGTAAAAAAATAAATTGCTTTAAAAGTTTTGTCTAAAGTACTCAAAAGTCCAGTGTCCAAAGGCTCAGATCACATTTGCAGCACATTTGAGAGGGCAGTACTGCTTGCCTCCAGAAGGGGCTTCTTACCCTGGCAGACTAGAGGATAACTCCACAAAGAGAGGTTAACTCTGCCATCCCTTGTGCCAAGTTTATGGTGAAATAACTCCAGTGATGGGTGAAATAAGCATGGAATGAAACTGGAATAATCTAATACTGAATCAGGCCATAAAAAAATTAAATCTGCCTTGTCAGAAATGTAGCTGACTCCAGAGATTCCTCTTCCTTGTTCCCTATGCAGAAACACACTTTTTTCCCACATAAGGAATTTTGAAAAAGCAATGCCTGTAGGATTCTGGGCTCATCACAAAGAAAAGTGCAAATTCTTCACAGGTAACAGGAAATTAAAAGACAATAGGAAAATAGCCTGTCCATACAGCTTGCTGTGTAGCTCATCAAACAGATAAATATGAAATTTTTTAAGAAGTTAAATACTGCTTCAGTTTCATGACTCTTTATCCCTGTCTCAGAATCCAACTGTGTTCTGTGGAGGAGGAAACATGTCAGTGCAGTAAATTTCACCTGCAGTGAAAAGTAATTCATTGTGCCTAACTGTGAAAAGCAAACTGATATCATCATCGAGTTTCTATTTCACAAGGGTTGTCTCTGTATTTTGCCCTTATTTTGGAAAGAATTAAGATTGTAATAACTATGCAAAAGTGTGCAACTAATATTAACATTCAATTCATGGAAAGTTGCTAGATAATAAAGGCTCGAGGGAGATGGATGTATGGCACAAAAAGAAGTACAGTAAGTTTATGAAAAGTGAAGCTATTTCTTAACTACTAATGAGACATCTTAGTTTCAGATATCACAAAAAAGTTCCAAGAAAAGTCATCTTTTCCTCTCAAAATGTGTTTCTAGTAAGCCAGTTTGTTAATTTGACAAATAAAGCAGGAAAGAGCGAAAGAACTCGTATTATTTCCTCTGCGTTACTGAAACGCAACGTGCACCAGCACAGCTGAGGAGGAATAAACTGAAAATCTGAACAACCAAACTAAGAACTAAACCTTTACCCTGAAGCACCTCACCACCGGATTCCCCTAAACACACTTGAAAATAACATCCCTTCTCCTAGCAGCATTGATGGCAGTATTTGTATTTTGTCACAGGAGCATTAGCTAGTTAAGCTTAAGAAAACTCAGAAGGACTTGCTTTCCACCCTCTTCCCTATCTGAGGTCTCCAGCCATCCTGCACACACTTTACTAATATTCCAGCTCCCAACTCCAGTATCTTCCCAAGCCAGCCTTCAACCTGTAGCTCCTTCCCATGTTATTTGGCTTTTCCATTTCTAGCAGCAAAAGCAGGACTGGGTGCACGTTCATGTACATCCTGATGATTTACACTTGAGCAGCAGAAACTGCTGGTAGTCACTAAAGGCTTGTTAAGCACACACAAATGAAGTCAGCGTATTTCTACATGCAATTAGTCGTGATTTATTTGAAGATACTCTGTTAGAACTCCCATTTTCTGCTTCCTGAAACTGCAATTAATGAGGGCCAAGCCTCAATCTGAAAATGCTTTCTCTCCTGTGTTGAACAAAAGTGATGGGGAGAAAGTGTTATTATCTAAACTAACAAAGTGCTCTGGCAAAAAAAAATTCTTTGCATCTTTGAGCAGAAAAAAATGTCCTAAAAAGAGAGGATGGGCAAGCCAGATTAAGCAACTACAGCAATTTAAGAATTTGGAAGCAAAACAGTTTCTATTCAACAAGCAGCTAAGTGGTGCTTCTGCTACCACTACTATTAGTCCTCTGCTTTCTACTGCCCAAAGTCTGCATGTGATGGTCTCAGAAAACAAGCCAAGTTACAGTGTCTCTGAAGCAAAGGAGTGAGGAAATAAACAGGTCTTGTTTGTGAGAAATTACCTACACGTATTTTTAAATCTGTACTTTGCATGTCTAAATACATTTCCAATGGCTTTTTTGCATTTAGGAGAAAGAAAATTCACTTTTATTTTCCGTAATACTTCAACTGCTTGGGTATGAGAAAACCCAGGTTATTTCTCAAAACATTTTTGTCTGATTTAGCAGAAGATGGGGCTGGGAATACTGTGTGGGTTTCACCCATCGTATCTCACTTGCTGAAACAACCTGTCTTTCCCAAAGAACTTCATACCATTCACTAAGGCACCAAGTCCTGGTGAACAAGCCATACCCATGGACTGTCCTTGGTACTCCAACATCAACACAGAGTGAAAGCAACTAATCCTGATGGCCTTCAGGGCACAGGTATCCCAAAAATGGAGGGGGAAGCTGTTTTCATCAATATGGGCTTTCATGGTGAGATTTCTAAGCACAGTATTTTGACAGGAATAAAAATCTGCAGGTATTTTAAATGCTTTCCAAATACTTTTTCCGTCTGTCTGTCAAACAAAACATACGCATACATAACTTGTGCTGTATAAGCCTACCCCTTTTGCAATATACTAAGTGCTTTGATACGATGCTGGTTGCTACTTCAGACCCTAAGCCAGGTTTGTTAAAATCTGTCCAAATATCACATAGCAAACCGTGCAAAAGCTGAAGGAGCTGTGCTACAAATAGAGCAACTGCAGAGGCTATGGCCCTGCCCACATTCACTCCAGTGTATTTTTACACAAAGCCCAGCACTGCGGGATGCGGGTGCCAGATAGAACTTGTGCCGTACTGCCAGCAGAACAGGATCCAAAACCAGATAACAGGGAAAATTCTAGGGCAGCTCCCGTGTACTGTGAGCAATAGAGTTGGTGGGGTTTTTAAGAATCCCCATTGTAACACGTTTCACAGACATCAGAAGTATGGATGTGAACAGCATTGCAAGCATCAGTCAGAAATGATTCCAAATTCATCACTGCCCGGACAGAAGACTTTCTCAGTGAGGTTCAGCTCCTGCCTGCACTACAGACAGTATCGTATCACAATAGGATGATGTCATGACAGGTTTATAAAGCAGGTTGGATTTGACTGTATGAACAAGGTCATTTTACAGCCACAGAGAAGCACTCTGTCCCAGCTCTGCTAGAATGCCCAGTTCCAGGACACACAAGCTTGGCACACTGAATTCAGGGGCACAGAAAAGCTTTTTGGGGTTCATGGGCACATGGAAAATGCTTTATGAACTAATTTTACAGCAACATTTTGCAGCAGTGAGTTTGACTTATGTCTTTCCTCCTTCCAGCGTCTCTAAACCTGGAGAAACACTGGCTGTTCTCTTCATGCCAGAACAAACCATGTTCCCTGCCGCTTGGACTTACCACAGTAAACTTTCAGATACTGACACAAGAAGACAGAAAACAAAACAAAAAAACGCCACACAATCTTGTAGAAGAAAAACATCTGAATTGTTTGCAATTTAAAGCCTTGACTTTCTATTTCATTAAACAATAACCAGATTTTATCTCAGAATAGAAAATAACAGCTTGAGCTGCACATCCCTGCTGAACCAGCTGTAGACTTGCTCAATCATTTACTTTTGTAAGGGGTTTGAAAGAGTCAACAGTTCTGCGATCCTGCAAACATCTTTGCCTTTCATCTCCCTTTATTCCAGCTGAATGACAGTGCTCTATAGTAACATTCTGCTTGGCAGATATACAGAAGAACTGGAAGTCTCCTGGTGTTGCTTCATGCATATGTGGAGGAACCACCTCAAGAGCAACACGACATGGTCAGTGGTGCCACCCCAGAGCAGCCAGTGTCCCCCTGAGCTCACAGTGACCCCAGGCTCCTCTGCATGTCCCCCTGAGCTCACAGTGACCCCAGGCTCCTCTCAGTGTCCCCCTGAGCTCACAGGGACCCCAGGCTCCTCTGCATGTCCCCCTGAGCTCAGAGGGACCCCGGGTTCCTCTCAGTGCCCCCCTGAGCTCACAGGGACCCCGGGCTCCTCCAAGTGCCACCAGCACAGCTGCAGGCCCAGCTGGCACCTGACAAAACATAGGAACATGAAAAACCAACAGGAGGGTTTGAGAGGAACAGGCAGTGCTCAAAAGGCAGCTGGTCTGAGGCTGGCTCGGAGCAAACTGAGGATGGGAGCATGGGGTCATGGCAGAGAACACCATCTCGGCAGCAAGCAGTGCTTCAGATGCAGAGCTTTGGGTTATAAAGGGTACAGCAGATCCCCAGGGTAAAAAAAAAGAACGCTTAGGCAAGCTGCAGATTTTTACCATGGTATTCATGTGCAGTTTTTCCCACGTTATGAGCATGTTCATTAATATAAAGCAAATTACGATGTGTCCAGCAGATCATTAATGCCCTCAGTAATGCAGCATAACTCCCCAGCCCTTTGGACCCTGGAGCACCACGGGCAGCACTACTGCTTCGGCTCCCCCTTACAGCACAAACAGGAGTGGGGTGAAGGGAAAGGAACATCCAGTAATTCCATGAGAGATTTTAATACCGGGGGTCACAGGCCAAAGAATGCTTGGCAATTCATCTCCTCCCCTCAACCTGCTTCCAGAGGGCCACCACGGAAACCTGCCCTCCTCTGCTTGGCACAGCTGGCCCAGGCAGATACCCTCCTTGCTGAGCCCACCAAACAATGCGAGCCCAGCAAACAACATGAGCCCAGCAAACAACGTGAGCCCAGCAAACAACGTGAGCCCAGCAAACAACGTGAGCCCACCAAACAACGTGAGCCCAGCAAACAACATGAGCCCACCAAACAACATGAGCCCACCAAACAACATGAGCCCACCAAACAACGTGAGCCCACCAAACAACGTGAGCCCACCAAACAACGTGAGCCCACCAAACAACGTGAGCCCACCAAACAACGTGAGCCCACCAAACAACGTGAGCCCACCAAACAACGTGAGCCCACCAAACAACGTGAGCCCACCAAACAACGTGAGCCCACCAAACAACGTGAGCCCACCAAACAACGTGAGCCCACCAAACAACGTGAGCCCACCAAACAACGTGAGCCCACCAAACAACGTGAGCCCACCAAACAACGTGAGCCCACCAAACAACGTGAGCCCACCAAACAACGTGAGCCCACCAAACAACGTGAGCCCACCAAACAACGTGAGCCCACCAAACAACGTGAGCCCACCAAACAACGTGAGCCCACCAAACAACGTGAGCCCACCAAACAACGTGAGCCCACCAAACAACGTGAGCCCACCAAACAACGTGAGCCCACCAAACAACGTGAGCCCACCAAACAACGTGAGCCCACCAAACAACGTGAGCCCACCAAACAACGTGAGCCCACCAAACAACATGAGCCCACCAAACAACATGAGCCCACCAAACAACGTGAGCCCAGCAAACAACGTGAGCCCACCAAACAACATGAGCCCACCAAACAATGTGAGCCCACCAAACAATGTGAGCCCACCAAAACCAATGACCCCTCGGGTGGGTCACACAGCACATGGCCATTTATAATCCAGGACAGTTGCTTTCACAGTGCTGCACTGGGAATTCTGCTAACTCACCCCACAGACTGGATTCCAACCACAGTTAAGCTGCTGGCTTTCCATCAAAGGTTTCAAAGACTTGGTGATATTTTTTTTTCTTTTTAAAGCCACACAGGAAATGTCACTTTATAAAATTTATGATGAGCCCAAGGGCAGGTCGGGAGTTGGTATCTAAGATTCCTGACAAACCTGACTTCTTAAAAAAAAAAAAAAGAAAAATTAAGACATCGCAGAGTAGAAACATTCCTAGCAGAGATAAGAAGTAACTTTCCTTTCTCCAGTGATCAGGCTTGCCACACTTTTATGTGAACTGAACTGTTAGGTTTTTTTAATTGGAAAGGTAGGGAAATATATCAGATAAACCTTCTTGGTCCTTTAGGTGATTTTTTGCTTTCCACAGACTTATTTTTTCTGCTTTTCACTGATTTTTAAAGACTGGCTGATAAATACTATCAATTTCAGTTACTAGCTTAGTCCTAATCAGGTCACATCACAGTTCACTGCCTGGGGTCCTCCCCAGTCAGCAACACGGGCACAGCAGAGCCCCGCTCCATCCCTTGTTTGCCTTGGATACTCCTTGGTGACCTTCTGACCCACTTCCTTGGCTGGCAAACAAACCCTGTCATCACACCCAGTGCAGTCCCTCTCCCCGTTGTCACCGATGGCGCTCCTCTGCCGAGCGGCACCGAGGGGATCGCGGCATTCGCAGGCACTCCCTGACAATGCTGCACAGCCTCGCAGACGGGGCTGAGCTGCTCCTAACGAGCCTCCTGCAACTGATTCAGCAACTGCAACCACCACTACGAACCCCAAAACCCACACCGATTCCTCTTAGAAGATGCTGTGCCAGTGGAAGGCTCCAAACTGGAAACCCAAATTCAAGACCAAACCCCAAACACAAAGAGTTTTATTAAGTTTGGGATTTATTACACAAGTGCTTCAAATTTATTTTTTAAAAATTATTCTTCGCAGCAGGCTAGCTTCCTTTTCACACTGCTTTCCTTTCCTTCTAAGGAATTTCAAGGTCTTTACTTTTACTATAATCTGGATAATAAAAGAGGACACAAATACCTTTACTTGTTTTGTACAGTTGGAGGACATCTGGATCCCAAAATGACAGCAAAAGAAGAGAAATTCAAAAAAATCCCACAATACTTATGTGAAAGCTTAAAAGAAATCAAGGTTTACTTTTCCCAAGAACATTTAAATTGCAACAAAGGAAACCACAGAATATAAGAGTCTTCCACAGAGTAAGTGATTCAATTTTCAATCATGGAAAAAGAACTGTATTTAGAAAGACATAATAAGTTACTTTTTCTCTGGTAAATTTAGCGGAATTAGGAGAACCAGATGGCCACATATCTATGGAGCATTCATATCCATCATCCTGATGCAGAAACATTACAGAGGAAGAAATACTACATGTCTTGAGAGTAGCCTGTGCAGACCACATAATAACAAATGAGCTCATTATGCGCAGCCTTGGAGCAAAAGGCCTTTTGACTTTCAACAATTTATGTATGCCCCGGAATCTCAAGTTATTATCATCATTTTCATCTATACAAAAAAATTCCTGAAGCACTATCCTTCTGATTTAGCACAAAGGTAATACAATGAAAAACCTCTACTCCCTAAAACCAATCATTTGGCAACTCTGGTGATCACAGGATTTGAAAACGCTGGTGTTATGAAATGTTGGTTTACTATTTAAGTACAAGTGAAAAGCACAGAGCCAAAGCACCAAAGCATCACTGATGCACCCAGCAAAAAAACCACCCCAGCAAACTTCCTGGACAGGCTGAGTCAGAGGCTTCACAGCATCACTCCTGCAAGTCAGTGGCATTGAAAAGCACATTTACTAAACATTTCTGAAACTGCAGAACAGAGGAAGGCTGATGCAGTGCTGAGTCCTTGGATGGGACTTGAGAGACACAGACTCAGCTCTGTTCTAACTTCATGGCTATAGTTACGGTAACATTTTCAGTACCATCATGTTTCTGAAATACAATCAATTATTACTAAAAAGTTTTCTTAAAATACTTTTGAAGTGAAATCCAATGTTCTGTTTTCTTAGGCTGCAAACAAACGTGATCAGCGCTGACAAGAAAAGCATTTTTCTTCTAGAAACACTAACAGGAAAGCACCATCCATGACTTGGTCTAGCTGATTACAAACTGTTTCAAGCCCTGTCTGCATACATTGTGTTAAAAATAATTTAATGCTCTGTTTTATAACAGGGAACTGAAAAACATGATGACACCTTAAGAACCATATGCAACACAGGCTCTGGTCTTAAAATACGTTCATGGCATGGAGGATCGTGAGCAGATATTCTGGTAGTACCTTTTTTCCCCCCTCAAGAAAAAATTTTAGCACAAGAATGTCCTACAATAACACATCCCTCAAAGGATTTCCCTGCTGCTTGTCCACAAACTGTCCAGCCCCCACAAAACTGAAGGGATTGTACGTCAGCCCAACTAATTAATTCAGGCTTACAAATAGCTACCCAATCATTGAAGGCTATGTACCTACACAGTGTTTTCCCACACACATCTTACTTGTGTATTTTATGTTTAGACAGCCTAATATATTAATCAGTATGAAAAGAGGAAGATGATAAAATTAATTGTATGACTTATATCTGGTTCAAGATCTTTTTGCTTGCCTCAAGAGCGTAAAGTGGCCTTTATGTGTATGGAGATCAAACCCTGTGCTATACTGCTGGGTTTGACTTCACTGATTACAGTGCTCGAAAAAGAAAATATCTATATTTATAGATCTAGTCCCATAGATCACACAGTTCTTCAGTCGCTAGAGATCTTCTAGAAGACACTGAATAAACACTGAAATCTCTAAGCCCTGAAGAACTCTCTCAAGAGCACTGTTTGACTTACACAGAGAAACAGTCTGAGGATGATGTCAAACATGGTCTTTCTGCTCTGCCCTCTGCCCTTTTTTTTTTTTTTAAATCCTTTTTCCTTTACAGCTCATATATATTTGCTCATTTCACTGAAGTTTGCAGCAAGAAAACACAGTCATGAAACCCAGTTGTGATTAATTGGTAGTAACATCACAATCATAGCCAGGAAAAAAAAAAAAAAAAACCACTGCTGAAAACTCAGTATATTTTTGTCTACACATATGTGATTACAAACAACTTTTTTTGACACCAGATATGCCACGCATTCTGTGCCCACCACTGCAGCTTCAACCATGAATTTATCTCTGCTTAACCCTTCAAACACGAACTTATCTCTGCTTAACCCTTTCAAACACAAGTAAACTGTTGTACTAACAGATAAAACAAAACCAAAAAGCAGAAATCAACCTCCTTGTGGTTTCCTCAACTTAACTACAGCACCTTTCTCCTCCAGGGGAAACCTCAGTGTTTGTGTACCTGTGGACTGTTTCCTACACTCCTGCAGTTAATTGGAGCATTTTCCCAATCCATATCAGTATCAATCCAGCTGCTGCAGACCAGACATGCCAATGGCTCGCCCAGGGACAGCACAGTGAGCACCTCTACAACCCTGCACACCCCCACACAATTAAGAGGAGCCTCCTGCAAATGTCTGGAGGAACCTCTAAATTGCTGTCTCCAGGACAGAGTGTGAAGAGCTGTAGCACATGCACTCTGTACATCTGATACCACGGCTGGCTGAGAAAAGCTGCCAGCACCACCCTTAGCTCCATTTTCAGATGGTCAGGACCTTCCTTCTCAGCCACACGTGACACCTCACCCCAAGTATCTGCCTGTAAGGGGGAGGATCAGCATCAGCAAGACACGGCTGAGGTTTTCTGCTTGGGTGTATTTTGTTTAGTTGGTTTGGTTTGGGGGGGTGGGGGCAGATGAGGCACTGAGCCAGTTCAGCCAGACAATGATGCTAAAGCAACACCACCAGTGTTAGTGAGGCCAAACACTGCTGTCAGCTTTGGTGCTTTCCTTCTAGGATGATGAGAATCTCTTAATAGCCAAAGCATTAAATCTACTTTAAGTAAGGAGCAGAAAATGACACTTAAGCAGAAGGCCTAAGTGACAGCTCTTTATCCCAATTACAGGCACAGCACAAGCAGCCACAGCTCATGCATGGTGCCTGTACACTGTACTCCCAGTACCTTGCAGGCTTGGAGGGGAGAGCCAAGGTGTCACTGCCACCCCTTCCCCTGTCACATTCCAGTCTGTCAACAGAGGAAAATTCTGCTGGGAAACAAAGAGATGAGCAACTCATTTCCATTAACTCACCGGGCAATAATAATAAAATGGGGTTCACTCTAAAACAGCTCACTTACATAAGCACAAATGAGGGTAACACACATCATTTCAGGGGTGTAACAGAAAAAGGAGATTTGTCCTTTAGCTCCAATCAATGAACACCAAACACAAACCTGCAGTCTGGCATGGAAAGGCCTCAGTCACTGGGAAGAGGTCTTCAGGCAGTGTCACCCAGCTCAGCGAGAGATGAATTAGGCTGATTGTCCATGTTTTGAACTTTCTCATATAAAGGGTAAATATAAACAGTCACATAGAGCAGATGGACAGTCAGACAGCTATTAAAAGCTCCACAGATAGCCCTCTGCAGTATCACCCACAGAAAACACGGATACTGAAGAAATTTCACAGGCAATAGTTCTCAAGCTCAGATATTGTAACATAGTTAAGATCCAAATAATATGGTTTTTTTTAAGTTGCACAGAAGACTGTCCATTTATTTTATAAGAGAAGGCCAGCCACTTTCAGCAACAAACATCTTGAACCATTAACACAGTGAATTCACTTTTTGCTTCTTTTTCTCAGTATACACACAGAGAAGGAATTAATAACTATTATTAACCGGAGCAATACCAGCTTGCTAAATAGCAACCCATTTAATTTCAAAATACTGCTCTTGCTAAAATTGACCAAAAATACTGTTCCTCCTGGTCACTCCTCAAAGAAAGCAGTCCCTGCAGCAGCACAAAGCCAGGCAGAGGCAGCTGAATTGACACAAGCTGCAATCTGTGGCACCGTGTGCTGCTCACCACGGCGATTTAGCCAGCAATTGAAAAGGAACAATTTTCAAGCACATTTCACTGAGCGGCTCACAGGAGAAAGGTGCCAATCCCAGACTTTTACAGAGGTTTAAACCCGCAATGCTCCACTCCCACCCTGCACACGTGCACGCTCACACACACTCCAGTGTCACACCGTGTACTTCACTGCTAATAGTAAACCTGACAGAAAGGCATCTTATTTTTACATTTTCACACCACCCACTCCTAATTAATGTCAATCAGTGTCTTCTACATAGTACACACTGCAAATATACATGGCCTTATCTGTGCTCTGTGCAGGCTGGGGGCAGAAATTTCCACTGTTGCTAAAAACTGAGCAGGCTCCACGTGATGGATTCACACGGGAAGAGTCTAGAGATGCACAACCCTCCCTTAACAACCCTCCTGAGGGGTCAGTTAAAATGCTCTGACTTTTGGGGGGACGTTTCTGTTGTTTGGTTTGTGCTGTTCCCCCTCCCAGCTATGAACAGGGAGCAGTTGTCCAGTTCAGAGCAGCTCTTGCAGACTTCCCGAGGTGCCAGAGGGCGCAGGGACCTGCCAGGACCTCTTGCCAGCTGCCAGGAACAGTGGCAGCAGTTGGAGGGACAGCAAGGGGATTTCACTGGTGACTCCAGCAGAGCCAGGCCACACTGTTTAGACAGCCATGGACCAGAGCCAGACAATTAAAAACACTGGTAATTATGGGGGATGCACCTATACTTGCACTTCCCAGCTGTCCCAGTAACCACCACAGCCGCAGCAGCAACGAGAGTGGGGAAATCTTGCACCCCAATCCCAAAGCAGACAAACTTGGCTCCCCAGCACACACACACCACTCACTTCTTTTTATAGACTGCTTTTCTCTCGAATGCCACAGTAAATCCAGCTCAGATGATTTCCCTGCCTTAACTTTTGTACAAGAGGAAGACAGAAAGCTAAAAAAAGAAAATTAGACACTTCATGAAATCCGTGATTAAGACACAGAAACTATCAAGACAGATGGGCCGAAACATTCAGAGAGCTTCAGTTCAACAACCCATGTTTTTCAGATATCTACAGTACGCTATTGTCTTCCCTACTTAGAGTTCTTAAATCCCATTTTTCATTGCAGCAACTTCATAGCATTTCTAAACTTGGAGTACCCTTACTGGGTAGTCCAAAATAAACCCCAATATTTACCCGACTGACACACGGCCCCAGAACCAAGCTATGGGGTTTTCTCCCCTTTACTGGGCTGGGGTTTTTTTGGGTGCCACTGCTGCTGGCCCCGAGAAGGTGAACTTACTAGGGAGACAGAGCGAGTGGCTGCGGATTGAGGGGTGAAGGTGAAAGGCAGGACCCAGCCAAAACTCCCTGCACTTTGCTGTAGGCTTTGCTCTGCATGTGCAGCCAGGGGAGGAGCTGCCACCACTGGCCGTGCAGACAGGAATACAAGGCCAGCCACACACTGAACTCCCTCTCCCAAATGTGAGGCTGCCAAGGGCATGGGGCAGCAGCCCCTGGTTCACACTCTGAGGGCTGACCTGCCCCTCCATGAACTCGCTGTTCACACCAAGGACTCAGCTGGCTCATCCCTGCTGCAGCCCCTCTTCCACCAGCCATAAAGTCCTCTTTGCTGCGAGGTGCACGAAGCACTCACCCAGGACAAAACCCAGAAGGCAACCTGTGACTGTGCCTGGCACAGGCCAGCGATCAGCAGAACTGCCCAACGCTGAGCCGCTTCTTCCCCTTCCACCTGGCGAGCGGCTGCCCCGGCCCTTTCCATTCAGCAGAAAGCCTCTTTTCACCGACACTGGCGTAAATGTGATGTAATTCCCTCCATTTCACCGGAGCTGCCCGGGATTTAGGGCAGCGTGACCCACCCAGGTTTGCCCGTGGCAGACCGTGCTGCCTGGCTCCTGCAGGCTGGGATTCCAACCGTGCCACGCGCCGGTGCCACAGCTCCTTCCCTCTTCCCTGCTGCTGTCATCTCCAGCAGATGCTCTGCAGGCAGGACCTTTGGAGAAATCACCCTCTTTCACACGCTGCAGGAGAATTTTGACAACCCATGATCAGAGTAACATTTATTAGCTTGAATTAAATTCTTTTTTCAGATTTCATTTTTTTCTCCCCCAGATTTTGTCTAATGCTCCAATTTGGTCTTGCAAAGTTTTATAAATTATTATTTTTAACATCTCGCTGAACTGTGTGAAACAAGAGTTCAGATGGCAGCAGAAATATCTTCTGTGCACATGATGTGTGAATAAGCAAGGGATGAGATCAAGATATAAGGAATACCAATCAGCTTTACCAGACCATAATCTACGCTATTTATTATCCAGCTCAAGAAAAAGCATTGCTGAGGGATTTATGCAAGCACTGGAAGGTTTCTATAAGCAGGGAAAGACCCTGAAAGAGCTATTCCCCTCCCCAGCATGCAATGCAGTGGCAACCAGAACAACAGATGGCAAATGAACACGAAACCCAACCTTAAAAACAGGACTATTCCAAACGAGGAGAATTTCAGCTTTACGGTAAACACACCACCTATGTAAAAAAAATGCATTCAACACATATACCATGGGATCAACAGGGTTTTCCTGAACAAATACAATGAGCCTTGTCTGTCCTGGTTAAGTACATTTCCAACATTCAAGAATAGGATGTAACTACCTAGAAACAGCAGTGTTCACGTAGTCCTTTCAATATGGGGAACACAGTGTGCTATACAAATATTAATTTAGCCTGAACAACCAGTGAGGTAGGCAAATATTACTCCCAGCTTCAAGTGGGATTGATGTGAGCACAGAGGAACAGCGAGGGGGATTTTCAGCACTGCTCCAAGGAGCCAGCTCACAGTCAGGGAAAGCTGGAATCTTGCATGTCTGCAAGTGCTTTCAACAGCCTTGCCCTGATCGACTTCCTAGACCTGCTTGTTCTCCTCAGGAGACCCAGATGAGCAAACACTTTGTGTATCCTGGCTGGTTATGCTGCCAAAGTCAGCAGGGCAGTGGTGCAGACGGGGCTGCACCGTGCAGCACCTCCCAGGTCCAGCCTGCCCTTCCCTCCCCATCCCGACGCTGCAGCTCCCGACCCACCCAGGACCTTCATCCTCGACCTGACAGCAAGAGGCTCTGTGGTTTTGACATGGTTCAAGAACAGCCACCACAGCCACTTAGCCAGGCACGAGGAACTGCAAACACAGCCCTGATGGGTATCGTGACTCCCATAACTGCAGTCCCAAAAGCACTGACAGGGTAAAGGCAGAGAAAAGCAGCCAGAACTTCAGCAGCAGACAGTGGCTTCTTGTTTACTGAGTGAGGACAATGCTGCAGAACCCCCAGGGCTCAGCTGATGAGGACAGGGCCAGAGCAGGAGTCCAGCAGGTCTCCAGGTGGATATTGCCTTTTTCAAGTTCCACCTCTAATCCAAAGGGAAGAAAGAAACGATTGTGAAGTCAAAGAAGCAGACAAGAAAAGGAGAGCTGAAACAATGTGGATCTAAGTGACCTGGAAAGAATGATCTCCTGGACCAATTTTTTTCTCCCACTGCACTGAAGGGCTGCAGAGGAAAGTGAATGGCAGGGAAATGGGTACCTCAAGGACAGGGTATATAGAGTTGCAGCTGAACACAACACCCTTTAGACCAGCAGGCCAAAGAAGGCAATTTGCACAGCAACCATGACACTGAAGACTATTCAACCCTCTCCCTCAGGAGAATTGGTTTTAGCGTTTTACAACTCCGGCAAACTAATTAATATTGTCATTAAAAATACTTAATATAAGATACATCTTTAAATAATTTAATAAGAATCTTCTAATATCTGCCTCAGACTGATCTTTCAAGGGAAAGTTTCAGAAAAAAATTTCAGCCATTTTGGAGAAAGAGAGCAAGTAAATAAACAAGTATCACTGACTGTGTTAAATTTACTTCTGCTGCTGCTGCTGTTGTGACTAGTTTATTGAGATATAAAAATGGCTTCAGGCCCTAAAGCAAGTCCAAAAATTTGGCAGAAGCATTATACTGATCAGAGCTGTGTCCTTAGCTATTCCTGTGAAAAATCACCTATATTTGGCTAATTTTAAATGCAGGGAGGTGAAGGGGGGAGATCAGCAGCTAGGTGAGACCTTTCACCAATGTAAACTTCACACCTCAGGCTTTGACACAGCTCCACATGGGCCCCAGCATCCATGAAAGGGTCACTGCAGAACTAAAGACTGAGCTCTAAACAGCTTTGGGACTTTTGAAGAGAAGAAACTGCAGATAGTAAAGAAAGACACAATCATTTTAACATACTATTCTTCGCCTGAATACGTACAGAAACAAGGAAGAGGTACAGAAAAGCAAAGAAACGCTGGAACACTTGGTGCTTCTTGCTAGTTTGACCTTTTTTTTATATAGAAAGTAAATCCATACAAGCAGCAAAGCACATGCACTTATAATATCCTCTCCACAGAACTTACCAAGGTAAATGTTTTCTGATAACCCAGCATGTCTGCACAGAAGAATCATGGTCTGCTGTCCTCTGAACTATCCTTTTCTTTCAGGAGACACACTCAGAGAGGGTGACAGTGCACTGCCAAGTTGCTCTCCCTGTATTTCAAGGCATCTCCACTCAAATGTCCCCAAATGCCATTTCTTCCCTGTCAGAAATCTTTGTTAACAAATTCCCCTTTTCGTTTATTTTGTGAACTGTGCTTTTCCTTTTTTGTTTGTAAACAAAGAAACAAACACAAAGCCAGAATGTAGCAAAGCTCTGCCAGAACTCAATTAATAAATAACGAGCATCGAGTGTTTTTGATCATTTCCTTCTGTCTGAGCCTCACAAACTGACAGTAAACCACCATATGACCCTTTACAGAACAATTTTACTATCACATTACATCCTCATTGGAAATTAAGGACACAAATTGGACATTTTGAATGGGAATGGCTCATCCAACTCAGTACAGTGGTCTCCACTGGAAGTTCAGAGCCAGCACAGCAGGATTTGCAAAGCATCCCTGTGGTCCCACAGCAAAGCCCAGCACGGCCCCTGCACTACAGACATGGGACTGACACTTCTCACTCTCTAGACTATTTTGCTGGGCTTTTTTGAGTCCAGGCAGTTCCTCAGGATGTGTGAATCCAGAGCCATGGTGTACAGAAAAGCAGGAAAGGAGAGGAGTAAAGACATCCTATCCTGCTGCTACAACTGCAAACACAGGGATGCAAGGAGTTATTTTCATATTCAAAAGTGGAAAATGGAAAAAACAGAAATAAGGGGAGTTTAAAGAAGGGCAAGAAGGTGACATCTGCTGAAAAATCGTGTTTGGCCATCTGGAAAAAACCAAAAAGATGACTAGAGAATACCTTCTGCCACAGAGACAGTGTAAGAGAATATAAGAAACACACATACAAAGACAACTACACAAGCAGGTTCCAGCGCTGTGTTCAACAACAGTGGCCAGGACAGATTCCCATTCCACCTTTACTGGCATAGCTTCACTTGATGGGAATATGCTAATTTATACCAGCCACAGACCTGTGCCCTTAATTTATAGAGACAAAACCAAGATCAGAAATGTTTTTACGTCCTGGTGTTCACGAGCACACCACCTGTTTACCTTCAGAAGCTGCAGTGACAAGGTGCCCACCATACCTGCTGAACTGCCAAGATGCATGAAAGGAGCCAAAAGTCAAGATTTCCACGACTTCAGCCCTAATTTGACACCAGCACCAAGTGATCTCTACCCAAAGTGTAAGCACATTCCTTATCAACTGGTTAAATGCCAGGACTTTAAAGGCATGACTGTGTGTCGTAATCTCTTTAATGCACAAAATTCATTGGGATCCACAAAAAAAAGTAATCTGTTTGTTGACACATCACTGAAAGCAAGCAAATAATGGCTCGCACGACTAAGAAACCTGATGAAAATGGAAAAGGGAAATTACCCTTTGAATAATTTGTGCATGACCCACAAGTTTTGGTGGGCTACAGGAAATACAAACTCAACAGTTCCATTCTGCTCTCATACAGATACTATAATTTTTATATATAAGTACTTTTTAATGCATACTTACTCTCATTTTTAAACTTTCTAAAAAAAAAAAAAGGCATGTGGATAACAAAATAAAAAAGAGAAACCAAAAAAAAAAAAATAGGACAACTTCCCTTCCCTGCCTCTTTAAGATACTGCTGCCTTTCAGTCACACAGTGAATGCTCCATTCAAATAACAGAACACGCATTTCTCTTAGTAACTGCAGCTCTAATTGTAGCAACTGCTTATACTGCTTCCATCCTGTTAGTGTTACAATTGTCCGAAGCAGACTCAAGTAAACTGCCTTAATTTCTGAAAAACATCCAATTTTTCCTTTGTAACAGAAAAAAAAATAAAAAAGAAACAAACATCTACAGAATGTTATTCCTTTCCTCTGTTATCTCATTCTGCTTCTTTGGCACCATAAGCATGAGAAAACAATACTGCTTTCCCTGCCTTTGATGTCTGGCATCCCTTTCTTGAATCAAAACACTGATTCAGTGGATGCTCTGCCCACTATTACAGATACTGTGCCTTTTCCAAATCTGAGCCTCTTAAGGACAATGAGGGGTAGCTTTATTTGCAGTCATTCACCAATTAGTATTCCATTTAGTATCTAGTAAGAATTGGCTCTCAGCATCTTCCTCTCCTGTATATAGTATTTGCATGCAGTTACTGCACATTGTACAAAATACTGATAAAATAAATGGCCTGTGCTGTTGTTTTCACTCATACACAGAGTGCACATCTCAGGCAAGGGCACATTTTACCTCTCCTGTACGCTCATTATGATAAGGCACTGGCATGAAGAATCCCTCTCTCTGCACAGAAGTACCATGTTGGGCAGAGCAGCAGCAATAAGGAACCCAACTTTACTTCCTCTTATCTCCCTGTACTGACAGGAAGAAAAAGCTGCTGCAGAGTTAAACTGCTAGACAAATGGTATCATTTTAAGCAGTTACCTCTCCTAGGTTTTAGTGTGCTTCACTGGAAAGCAATTTTTTAATAGCATTATTAAGGTAGCACACCATGATTTATTCTTACTTGCTTTTCAGTTAGAAGTACTTTTGCCTCTTGCATTTCCTTTTCTTGCTTAAAGGAAAGATGGTCAAGTAATAATTTAATTTAAAAAAAAAAAACAAACAACAAAACAGCACAAATTATAACCACTCTGATGTATAGGGTCAGATGAAAAGTCTTGAAATGTCCATTAAATCCAAACACTACTTCCAGTCTTCCTTCTTGATCGCTTACTACTTTGCCTGTTTTCCTTTATACCCTTGAATAACGTATGGATAGGCCAACCATATCACGCTTACTTGCCCTTTACGTAACAGATTCCTGCCACATTATCATTCCATACTTCAATAGCTGTGTGCCTTCTCGTTACCCCATCACAATGAGCTGTCAGAACGAGGAAACACACAGCAGTGAGTGGCTCTGTAGCATTTTGGCAAGTTGAAAGAGAAAGGGGAAAAGGAAAGACAAGGGCAGCACTTACTCTTCTGCACTGGAAGATACGTCAAGAGGACAAGCCCCTGGCACACCACAGCATGCACTCACCTCAGCATGTCATGGGGAGGGGACCACAGAGACACGGGGGGGACATCGTGATGGCAGCTCTTTGACCCTGACACAAAGGTCAAGCACAGCAGCAATACAGAAGCCATTGTTTTAGTGATACAATGCTAAGAAAGTCCAAAAAAACATATAATCAGCGGGTGAAACTAAACTCAAAGTCATTTCCCTCTTTAAACTCTCCGAAGGAGCATGAAGCACCCTCAGTTACTCAAATGAAAGAAGTCCTCTACGAAGTTACTTCACAGTTCTTGCAAAATATTCCTGAAAGTTTTCCAAGCATCATGGGAACACCTGAGTGCACGTGTTAAACTGCACTTCTAACAAGCCTCATTCTTCTCTCACTGAAATCAGATGCCCTTAATTTGAACAGTGGGAGACCCGGGCCTTTTCCACTGCTACATTCCTTATCAGAGCTCTATAAATGTCACATCTTTATTTTATTTTATTAGTGAAAGATGTACTTTAAAATACATGACCTGAAGCATTCTTGTATGTGAGTTTTCTAGCCCCTGTTGAGACTATGAATTCTTGAAGGTCAAATAAAGCAGACCATAGGAAAGGAGAGAAGAAAATGCTCTGCAACATTAAAGAGTCTCCATAGCACAAATAGCTGATTTGGTACATGGCACAAATGCCAAGACCACAGGTAAATGAATCTGGCCATGAAAGAAGCAGCAGCTCATCCAGTACTCAATCTACATTAGTTAACTCTCTTTGTGATTCAAGTCCAAGACTTTGCATTGTTCTGTTTCCGCCTATTCCTCTGCTCCAGATTCCCTTTGTGACACTTTTATCAATGGAAAAATCGAGGGAGGGATTTCCAGCTGGGAGCCCAACAAAAAAACAGGAGGTTCAGTCTGGTTTTCCCACTTGTGATGCAAGAACCATTTTAGCACCAGTAACAGAAGCAAAACTATACAAAGAAAAAAATAAAATACATGACCTGCAATTATTTTATTATTATAAATGTTGCACCCCTCTTTATTCTCCAGTATGGTTAGTGTCACACATCGGCACAATAATTTGCTGGCTTAAACAGAGCTCCTTGCAAATAACAAATTTATATTAAGGACCAGTGTCAGCCAGAAACCCAGGGAAATGCTAAGAAAAAGTTAACAGCGCTAATGGTCAGATCTACTCTTTGCTATGCCCTAGCAGTTTTGACAGACTTACACTGCAATGTCACAATTTAAAAAGAAATTAAATATCCTGATTGTCTTCTCGGCGAGTGGTGGGGAAAAGACACCCAAACCACAAGGGACAGTGAGCAGCACGCTGGGAGCCACCAAGGAGCCCTGGCCACCACCTTCTCAGACGAAGGATAGATGCCTCAAGGCCTTCCACAGTCATTTGTTCAGCCACTGCAGGCTCTGCAAGTGTCCCAAAGACAAGTGAAATCTCCCTCACACATGTTCAGGGCACTGTGGCTGTGATGGCTCTGCTGAGAGAAGCACCTTTAGATACAATAGAAATCAAGGCAGCTACCAACTGCAGTTGCACAGGCTTGGCAAAGCTGCAATAGGACAAGAAGAGCAAACCTGAAAGGAAGATACAAGGGTGGAGAATCAGACGCAAAGGCTGCCTGCTTAGAGACAGAGAACACTTAAAGATGTGTTTTGTGATGAAAGAAAACTGGCAGTCCCCACCATCAAATAGTGGGAAGTTCAGAAGGCACCTGAGATAATACGGTGTGGCACCCAAATTGCCCTACAGAATATTTTAGCCTGTAGGAAACTTCTAGTATTTTCAACAGGTCACATGGATCTCAGGTACCATAACAAACAGTAAACTGGTGAACCCTGAGAACTGCCTGCTGGCATGCTCTGCATCTGTACTGCAGACCTGTTACAAGGAACAAGAGTTTGGGGGGCAATCAATTACCAGATACCTGCTGTGTAGGCACCCTATCGAGGGAACAGGCCAAGCAAGAGGGGATAAAACACTAGCAATATTTGTAATGTGACTGCAGAGGAACTGCTTTCATTCCTAATGCCACAAAATCCAAAGTTTTTTAAACAGGCTGCTGTTTAAACCCAGTACCAGATCCGTTTTACACTGAACTGTCTCATTACTGGTTATGTCCTCCCTAAATAAATACATACACTTCATCAGTGACTAGACAAACCCATGGATCTGGGTTATGCCTCCAGCTCCAACCACTGACTTTATTGTCTTCCACAACATACAGAGCAATTATCATTAAGTATCTGAATGTCAAACAGCACAGCAGAGACCTAAGGAAATGGCTAATCCAAAACTAATTTAAGGGGAAAACTATGCCTAGAAAAAAATTAATTTAACTTGTGGTAAGTCACATGAAGTAACTGAAGGAAGTTTGTGTGATCCTACCGGACACAACCTAGAGCATGGCACAGACAAATGGAACAGGAGGAACTGCCCTTGAAAATATGTATTCTCAGCTACAAATCTCCAAATCCAAAACCAGCACATGAGAATGTCACACTAGATCCATCAAGGAAATCTCCACATAATTCCTGATCACTGTCTAGGATCTGATATTTCACTGTGGTCAGAGATACTACAAAAGGGAAAAAAAAGGAGAAAAAAAATAAAAAAACCTCACAACACTAAAAAACCCAGAGGAAAATCACCACATCCATAACTCAGACCTAATAATTACAAGCCAAAAAATGAAGTCGGGGAAGCACTGCACTTCCTGTCCCTGCAGGTAAGGTTGGAGTTCTGTAGCACTAAATTTTAGAATAATTAATATAAGACCAACATGTTAAACAGCCTAACAGGGTCTTTTTCATTTATTAAATGTATTTTGCTTTAATCACATTAATTTTTCAGAAATGTACAATAATCTTTGTGGTTTAAAACGACTTTGTATTCATTTTTTAATGGAGAGTATTTTTATTCATCTAATACATTATCCTTTCAAGAAAATTATCATACTTGACTACAAGTACTTAATGAGGCACTAATTAATACTCCTATTTCTCCCCATCTGAAACTCCTTTGAGAAATGAGGTCAGGAACCTGGTTTAGCACACAAGACACTACTGGGAGGCTGAAGGGGAGGGGACACAAAAGGCACCTGTCACCCGTGAACTTCACTTTTGGGTTTGTGCTCCACGTTCTGTACTAATGGCAATTAACTACGAGCAGCTCCACAACGGGAGGAGGGGAGGAGGAGAAGGCTTCCTTTTGGCACAGCTCCTCTCGAGTTCAAAGGACACATATGGCCTGCAAACACAGTGCAGGGAATAATGTAAAATTAAAGGAGGGATGAGAGGAAAATGAGAACGCAGCAGGGACAAGCAGTGTTCTGGATCTGCTTGACTGGAATTTTAAATAAAGGAACAGGAGGGGGAAAAAAAACAACAAAAACTCCACAGTTATTCTACTTCCACATCTGAACAGAAGGAGGGACCACATGAGGGCCTGCCATTTGAAGGGAAGACCTCTGGGAAGTGGGACCTGAGCAATTCTGCTGGGGGCAGAGACCACAAGCTGATGGTCTCGGCCAGGCAGCAGGACCAGAGCCCTGCCCAAAGAGCTGCCAGAGATCCAAGGGCTGCAGGAAATGCACCACCAACACCTCCAACGAGGAAGGAGGGGTTTATTTCAGAATAAACACCTGGACGGTACCAAACATCAGGGAGGAATGTCTGCCCAAGGAGTACAGCAAGAATAAATAAAAAGGTGTGTGAATAGCACAGGTCCCCATTTCCCTGAGTACTCATCTCACCGTGTAGAAGTCAGCAGCCTGCTAGATGGTGCCTGAGCCCCTGTCAGAGCCTGACACCTGCTTGTGGCCCTGTCTTTTGTTGGGGCAGAAACCAAAGTCTGCTCTTCTCACTGCAGGGCATGTCAAGTGCAGAAACAAATAAATAAACAAAACCAAAAAAGCCCCATCCACAACAATCCTCAGTTGTAATTTCTACATAATTATTGCACAACAACCAGCCATAATGAGAGAATGAATTTATAACCACACACAAGCTATATTTACCCATGAACTGGTTACAAAGCAAAACAGCAGGAAACCACACTGTGTGTGCTCATATCAGCTCCTCAGCAGTGGTGCAGAGCAGGGCAGGCTGGGCAGGTGGAACCCGGGCACACCCTCCAGACAGGGGCACAGCCCCATGGGGATGGAACCTGGACCCAGCAGGGCACAAAGATGCCACCACACACTCATGTGAAGTGATGTAGAAGTGGTGCTACAAAGACCTGCTTGACTTCAAGGTTTAACAGCCAGCCACCCAAAGAGAAACTGAAGGGAGACTCACTTCCCACCTCTCCCAGAGATTTCAGTTCCTGGAGGAATTAAAAAAACTAACAAACAAACAAACAAACAAACACACACAAAAAAACCAAACAAAAAAACCAACAGAGAAAACAAATCAAAAACCACCCTGCAAGTGGATGTGCAGCTCCCCAGGCAGTCAGGACCCGGGCAGTGACCTGTCCTGTCCCTGTCCCTTGAACTGAACAGTCACTTCCAGAGAGCCCTCTGTGCTCTTCCCCATCAGCTGTTCAACAGTTGGCCCCACTGCCCAACGGGCACAACTCAACCCGAACTGGGGCGGTGGCACTGTCACTGGTGAGGTCAGCTGGGCACAACTCAACCCGAACTGGGCCGGTGGCACTGTCACTGGTGAGGTCAGCTGGGCACAACTCAACCCGAACTGGGCCGGTGGCACTGTCACTGGTGAGGTCAGCTGGGCGCGACCCCACTGTAAGCCGTCGGTC
>VWZG01004531.1:177666-190333 GCA_013396735.1 Grallaria varia
TGGTGAGGTCAGCTGGGCACAACTCAACCCGAACTGGGCCGGTGGCACTGTCAGTGGTGAGGTCAGCTGGGCACAACTCAACCCGAACTG
Source organism: Grallaria varia (assembly GCA_013396735.1). Taxonomy (NCBI): domain Eukaryota; kingdom Metazoa; phylum Chordata; class Aves; order Passeriformes; family Formicariidae; genus Grallaria; species Grallaria varia. The sequence continues at coordinate 177,757 of VWZG01004531.1, forward strand.
GGCCGGTGGCACTGTCACTGGTGAGGTCAGCTGGGCACAACTCAACCCGAACTGGGCCGGTGGCACTGTCACTGGTGAGGTCAGCTGGGCACAACTCAACCCGAACTGGGCCGGTGGCACTGTCACTGGTGAGGTCAGCCGGCCGAGCCCCAGCTGGCAGCTTTCAGTCCCCAGGGGGAGCTGACTGGGGTCTGTCTGCCAGCCACCAAGCACGGCTGAGCTCAGGGAGGGGGCATTCCCACCTTCCAGTGCTCCTTCTCAGGCAAAGCTGGCCCAAACTGCCTCATGGCTTTAGAAGTTGCTGGCCATGCAGCTGGGCCAATGGACCTGAGGAAAGGCAGGCAGCACACTCCTGAGAGCCCCGTTTGCTCGGGCTGACTTCATCCAAGCAGGCAGCATCCCTGCTGCCAGCAACCCCCTGACCACCTCGCCCCAGCTGCTCATCCTCACTTCTCCCTGTGCCAGTACAAACCCTCACGCTTTCCAAGCCAGGGTGAGAATGATGGTGAGCTAGATCCAGGAACAGATCCTGCTGAAAACATACCTTTTTTTTTTTTTTTTTTTTTTAAGAGATTATTTTTGACTTGGATCCTTTCCCAGACCTGGCTCAAAGCATGACTACACAACGCTTATGTCAGCACAAGGAAGCCATCTAATGAGCACCCATGGGGGGGCAGGATCGCTGCCATCACTATCCTGGCCACCTTAATGAGCTTGTAAAACAACGGCCTACAGACAGCAGGTTAAAAAGTCACAGAGCCTCAGTAAATCCAGGATGGCAGATTAAAAAAAAAAAAACCAAACAAAAACACGTACACACAGGTTACCAAGTCACTGCCACGCCACACTGCCAAAACACAGCAAAAGCACGGGGTCTTCCACGGAGGAGAAGCAACCCTGAGCTCAGCTCCACCACAACCAAGATGCAGAAGGGCTCCTGACACACACACAGGGGAAATCTCGCTCTTGATTCCTTCCCAGGCAGGATAAGCAGAAAAAAAACCACACTGGTGTTCAAAACGACCTATTCTCTTATCTTTTTGGCTAAGCATGCTCTCCCTGCCCTGCTCTGTCCTTGGAAAGACACCAAAGACACCAAACAGCCCAGTCCCCAAGTCAAGGTGGAAGCAGGAAAGTAAACGAGAGATGAAGGTGAAGAGGGGAAACAACTCCCCTTCCTCATGAACTACGGGTGCAAACCCATCACAACAAACAGCGTAACCTTCAAGACATGCTCAGATGGAAACACAAATCCACGATTGCTGCTTCTGCTCTTTATGCTGAGCAGTGCACTGCTACTGCCCTGGTGGCAATCAGAGAATCTGTCATGAAAAGAAAAGCTGCGCCAGGTTTGCTATCGATCCTTGTAATTCCTGTCTGAGCACAATCAAACCATCTTGAAATGCAGCCCAAAAGGGCACTGTTATTCCGGAACTGAGCTGCTTTAGGAAGATGAATCAAGAGCAGTTCCATGTACTTAGACCTCTTCTTGAGGTTGCCAACAATTTTTCCTGGCTTTACAGCCACATTTTCTGATCTTTAACGTATTTTCTTTCCCCTGTTGCTGAAAGGGCCACACAAATAAAGAGAAATCTGGCTTTCCCCAGACATCACGCAACTGACTATACACAGAGGGCTTAACTGAAATAATATGATTTTTTCCCCCCTTTAATATCCTTCATTTATAGTTGGTGTTACATCTAATAAGCCAGGTAAGAAGTAAGTGGGTATTGCTATTAGCACAAGGCTCGTAGGGATAAGCCGGGGCCTTGATTGACAGCACTGCTCCCTTCCCATTGTTCATCAATGGGAAAATTGCTGAAAAAAACCCCTGTGAAACACATCCAACTCACACCATATCCAAACTAAACAAAAAAATACAAAAAAAAATACATGCATCCTCAGCACTCACTGCATTTTATGTTCTTCTCGTAATTGACTACAATTCCTGCAATGTCAATAATGTGACAATGTGTACAAAGACAAGTAAACTCAGAGTGTATAGGAAGATGCACAGGGAGGAGAAGGTCAATCCATACCATCAGACATGACAAGTCACACCTGGAATAGAACACAACCCAGTGGATTAAGTCTTATTCAGCACCAGTCATATTTTTGTATCCAAAACTGGGCCCAAAAATGCATTTGAAAACACATATCCCAAACAGCAAACAAAACATATGATACTAATTCAAGTGTTACGATGCATTGTCCACTGTAGCTGGAAAACAGAGAAACAGCCATGCAAAAGGATCGGAACAATACTGACCTAGAAACTGTACAGTGTTCATGCTTAGCAGGCATTATAACAAATGATAACTGGGATTTCTGAAGGTAGGAAAAAATATGACAAAACAGGTTTTCTACAGAAGTTTACTTCTTATTTTCATGCACGGTTTCAGAAGGACTGAAGACTCTTTAGCAGTGAGGTTCTGTCCTCCAATCCAACCCATTCCCACTGACTACGAGCGGCTTAAGGTTAACTATAAATACAATGGAAAATCTGAGGTAGCTTGATGCCTCATTTTTCCATTTTTTCTGGTGGGCAATTAGGCTATTCATAATGCATATAAAATGAATATTTGAATTAACAATTAGGACAAACAAATACTCTAATATTTTACAAGCCTATTTGCTGGAAAATAGTAGGTATGTGTTCTATATCTCTGTTTTTCAGACCTTTATTGCCAAATTCTGACTTCTTTTCATTCTCTTATTGCTTTCAACAGCTTATTAACATAAAGCAGAGCCTTGCTAATTTGCAGTAATGTTTAGGGTACCTACTCTAAATTTATGGAAGAAATCAATGAATTAATCAACAAAAAGGAACAGATAAGTGACAAAACACATTCTGTTCTATTACTGTGGCAATTCTAAATGGTGTTTTAATTATTCATATAAATACCTCTAATGCATTAGTAAATGTGACATAACACACATCTACTTTTTTTTTTTTTCCCCTTTTATTCTTGGGTCCCAGTTCAGGAACATGATTCCTTTCTGGAATACAAAGAAGCCACCTGAATACTTTTTTGTATTTGATTCACAGCCACATTCACTCTGCCCACCCAGCAGCTACGTACAAGTAGTACTCAACACTCTTGTCCCGGGAGAGACCCCAACAGCACAAAGAAAGCTGCAAAGCCCATGAATGAAATTCTACAGAGAGGTGGAGTTTTTCAAACTATGATGATGAGCTTCAGGAAAGAGATTTTAGTGCCTGAAGCCCCATAAATACAGTCCTTTTTTGTGTCAGCAGGGCACATAAAGGGTTGACTAACCTCTCCTGCTTATATTACGTATTAACCTCACCCTTCCTTATTTAGCAACTTCCTCCTTAAGCCCTGGCATCTCTTCTCCATTTCCCCCACAATCTTGGGTCCTTTTCCTCCTCATCTCCTGGAAGTTCCCCCTCCCTGACCACTGCCCACATCCCAGTCTTTGTCCTGGCTCTGTCTGGGCTTACACTCACTCCAATTTATTGCTCTCCTGCTCTTCACAGCTCACGACACAGGTTTTCACTCTGCTGCCCTCGCCTTCCAGGTCCAGGAGCAGCACAGGGAAGGGCTAAGGAGCACCAGGAGAGCAGGGCTTTGCCATTGAAACCCAATGTGGAAACGCATGCCATGTGTCTTATTTAGTTCAAAGCAGAAATGTTTCTGTCTGGGGTGTCTGTTTGTATCTCAAGTCACAAAGAAGCCATTAGTACCAATAATGTGTCATTACGGGGGCGTCAGCAGAGACTCCACAGCTAAGGTTAATTTGAGATGCATAATTTAAAGCAGAACTAAAATCCCTCCATTTCACACTGTAATGACTGAATTCAAATCATTCTTCAGATCTGACACAGCAGCTCCTAAGGGGACACTTGAATTTTTTTTCTTTTNTTAAGTAAAATACGAGTTACCTATTGCAGAATAAAATCTACAGATCTTCCATTCACAACCACTATAACCTGTGCTCCCACTCACATTTCTTCTCGGCAGCTCCATACTTCACACACTCATTCTGACACATTAGAATATGCATGATACAGGCCACTGCCACAAGTTAAAACAAAACCAAACCTTCTCAGAGTTTAAATTTCACTCAGCATAACCCCAGTGATTCTGCCCAGAACAGCTGACAGCACTGCTTATCTTAAACATACCACATCACTTAGGCAACAGTAGTACCCGCACAATTCTCTGCCCCTTAGTGTTTCTACTCTCAACATCCTGCTAAAATACACTAAACATGTAATCCTTGCTTTTCACACAGAAGACTGAGGCAGAGACAGAAGGATGCTGTACTTCAACAAGCTGGTCCAAGTCTCCCAAATCCACTGATAATTTGTTTTGTCAGGCAACTTCCCTGAGAACAGCTGATAAAACATGGAAATAATTAAGCAAAACCTCATCACAACATAATGAAGCAGCATGATAGTGAGATCTCCACGCTGCTGAAGCAAAGATGCCATCAAACATCCCCTGCCTGGTACTGGGGATTCTTCAGTAAAGCTCACGTAATGTTAGGAAAATGCATAGAAACGTATCATGATTTCTGTCAGCCAAGACAATTTTGTTCTGAACTTTCAAGAAATCCAAGTTCAAGCACACAGACATTCTTTGGAGAGCTGCCCTCAATGCTAAAAATGGCAATGGAATTGCACAAGGGGGGGAGGGGAGGGAAGAAAATTCCAAGAAATCTTTGACTCATCCATTGTAACTCATCAGGGTTTTGGAGCAGGGGATGGAATGCCGTCGAGCTAAAACTGACAGAGCTATTTTCTGATCTCTAAGTGATGTCAATACTTCACAAAGCCACAAGTGCTGGGAAAATTTTTCTCTGCAAAATTCTAAGAATGACTCTTAAATTTTGTTAGGTTGGGCATGGAGGGGGGGGGAACCCAGAGGTAAAAGAAGCAATTGAAATTAAACTCCCTCGTAGGTGTGCCTTTGAATACTGAGACTATTGGGCTTCGCAGCTTTGTGCCATCTGTGACTCAGACCTGCTCCCACAGGTGTCAAGAGACGAGGGACATAACTGGAGTTCTGCAGAAACCTACTGCTTTGTGATTACTTTTTTTAACTATATATTCAAAATATCACCCTGAAAGACAGACAAAAGGCAGGTTTTTCCACTCAGTACAGACATGAATCTTTTCAGCTGAGAGATTTTACTGTCCTGTTAACTTTCATGTTGTGAAGCAGACTTTTATGCTGTTTAATTCTTAAGGTTTTCAGAACAACACAATGTCAACCAGGTCTAACAGGCAAAATGGCTTCAATAAAGTTCTGAGAATAACACACTACTCTGGTACGCCAACACACTATTTTTAATTGTAGCTCATTAAAGATGTAATAGAAGAAAAATTATATTCACTTCCAGCACTGCTCTGTCAATGCAATGAGATAATCATGCTGCTGTATCGTACACAGAGCAATATTTATGAGTAGTGGTTTAGGTAATTTAATGGAAAGGCAGAAAGCAGTGATTCATTCCTTGGTCTGTGTGTTGCTCAAACATGACTCTTGTCAACTGCAGGGCCCAAGCAGGCACACAGAGAGAGTGGTTTCAAATGCCAGTAAAACAGAGAGCTGGAAAATGAAGAGAAACAAGTCGGTCGAAATGCTGACCAAAAAGAAACAAAGTCTGAGGTGCAGATAAGAAGCACTTCACAGAGCAGCACACAAATGCAGGCCTCTGAGGTAATTTAAACCAAATGCAGATTGAAACTGCAGTCATTAGTGAGTCAGCACAGTAAAAGGACACTAAAATTACATGTGAGAAAAGTGCAACCCTTTCTGTATAACACGTTATATTTTATTCCAAATTTACCAGGAAACAAATTAACGCTCTCCTTTGTGCTGGACCTCTTTCATTTCCTTTGCATTCAACCTCTACCTTCCAGAACCAAACTGCATGCAGGCTGACAGTGAACTCTGATGTCCAGGACTTGAATTTCCCTTTCACAAAAGTTTCATCTCCAGACCATGACAACGTCAATAAACAATCACTGGCACGAACACTGTTGACCATGTTCCAAGTTATGATTATTTTCCCCTGGAAATCATTTTTTTCTTTTATAATTAGCAGTTCAAACCAACACTGCAGAGAATGGTTACAGGCTCTGCCTTCCAGATTGCGCCATGCCGGAGTTTCAGTCCTACAGCTCGGGGCAGGGCAGGGCGTCAGCGCTCACTGCGCTCACCATCAGCAAAGTACTGGCTGAGCCTTGTATCTGCCTCCAACATTTTTAAAACCAGAACCGTTTTTAAACTCACAAAGCAATTTTCATCTCATTCTTGCCTCATACTTTCACAAAAAAAAGGTAATTCTGTGAAAGCCACAACAATTGCTAGTTCAACAGAGACTGCTACTCTCTGAAGTGCTTTCTGAGATAGATTTGTACGGACAGACGTGGGTAGAAATGAATACTCCAAAAATATCCACAATAGATAATGAGCAGCATCTAGAAACAAAACAAAAAAGAAAAAAAAAAGTACTGCAAATGCAGCCCAAATTGGAACGAATGCCTACAGTAGCAACAGGACAGGAAGAGCAAAATGTTATTGTATGTTACTGGCATGCAGCCCGTAATTACAAAAAATACTGCAGTATTCCACGGTAACAGCATAAAATATTATCATTTCCAACAAGCAGCTGCAGCACCCTGCCCACACTGCAGAGAGCCAGGGGAGGAGAGGGCAGCTGGTTTCTATGTGGATCACAGAAGAAGACCAGCTAAGAAGCCACATGTTTTCTGCAAACTTTATGCACTTGCAGGACTAGCAAGAGGAAAAGAAAAGCAGAAACCTGAACAGCAGAGAAGGAAACACTGTTCAGATGGATGTTACTTATTTTTAATGCACTACACTGGTTTCAGCTAGGATAGAGTTCATTTTCTTCTTAGTAGCTGGTAAATGTTGTGGGGTTTTGATTTATTATGAGAATAATGTTGATAACACATTGATGTTTTCCGTTGTTGTTCAGTGCTCAAGGACTTACCCTGAGTCAAGGACTTCCCAGTTTCCATGCAAGGAGCTGCACAAGAACCAGGAGGGAGCAGGGCCAGGACAGCTGATCCCAACTGGTCAAAGGGATACTCTCTAAAAGAGAACATCCTGCTCAACACATCAATTGAGGGAGCTGGGCAGGAGGAGCCAATCACAGGGGAACAGGCTGGGTATCAGTCAGCAGCTGGTGAGCAACTGTGCCGTGCACCACTTGTTTTTCTTGGATTTTATTTCTCTTTCTCTTCTGATTATCTCACTTTTCATTACATCATAATCATACTTTTATTTATTCTTTTTTAACTCTTCTTATTTCAACACCTGGGTTTTACCTACTTTTTTCCCATTCTCTTCCCCCCCTCACTGTGTGGGTACAGGAGTGAGTGGGTGTACTCCCTCGTAGTCACTTGTGGTTAAACCACGACACTCGTGCTTCCTATGCAGGCTGCAAACAGTACAGATTCTCTGGACAAAACTGCAGAGCCCGAGCTTTGCCTCAGCTACCAATGCTGCCTCAGGTACTCGGCCCCTCCTGGTAGTCTGACAACTCTGAAGTTAAATTTGAAATACACAAACACTGATGGGTCAGTATCTTTTAGAGATACTCAAATCATGCCTATCTTCCTCGTGTTGCCAAGCAGAGACATGACATTTTTAGGAAGGAGCAAATTAACAGCCATCCTTGAATACTTCCCAGTTTACCCGCACTTCTCCACACCAGATTTTCTCTGCCAAACACAAACAAGACTATAAAATATATATGCAATAAACTGCAGTGACATATGCAGTAGATTGGAAGACTGCATTTTTGTATCCTCATAAGCCAATCATTGGCTTCAGGATTCAAAGTCCCACAGGGAGTACTGCAAATACACATAAAGGCTCTGGGTGCTGGATTTGACTCTGACGTATGTAGCAGATGTGTAAAGTAACACATAACCAGATGCCTCTCTAGTAAATGCACAGCTACAGACTGAAAAGCCCTAAAAATGTTGTATCCAAGGGCAAGGGAGAAGGGGGAGAAGAACAGAGGCATGTACCTAGCAAGAAAAGAAAAACTGAGGCTTTATGGACTCCTTGTCTACAATGCCGTAATTTTCCAGGTCTATAATTCAGCCATGGTATCACAAGAGAGGGCTTTTTAGGAGGTGGGAGTCCAGCCACCGTGGTCTGGTTTGCTCCATGCCAGGCTGATCAACTGTTTTCTGAATGTCTTTGAAATTTCAGTGTTCTACCTCCAAAGCCTCCACTGTGACTTCAAAGACCTTCATCCAGAATAGCAGCCTAACTCCTTAGAAGAAATAAATGTTTAATGGTAAACACCACAGAGGCCTTTCTCCATTCCCTGAGCTGGTGTGTCCTGGCCACAATGGCTTGGAGAAAATAGCTGGTGTGCTTTCACAATAAGCTTCTAAGGCAGAGGAGAACGGTGGGTGAGAAAAAGTCAAAAACTTGTTTAAAACCTCCAGTTTAAAATTTCTGACTGCTCCCATCTCATGGAGTAAGTTAAAACAACTCTCTGCTAGAAACTGTGAACCACTGACTTCAGATCTGGATCCTGCTTTTTACAAAGCTGCTGGTGAGCTTGGATCCAAGGCTTTGGTTCAAGCTCCCATGTACTGCATCCTAAAATGACTTCCACCATACATCCTTTATAATAAATAGCCCCACAGTGAGGAAGCACAGGATTGGCATGTTTCATTTTCACATCACTTTTTTGAAAGTTTTAAGGACAGTGCTGGAAACGTGACAAATATTTTGCCTTATGTGGTTTACAGTGAGCACAGCCAAGGGCTTCACCCATTTCCATGGGGCATCCCCTGCAGTGAGTGCCAGGTAATGCCCACCAGGGCAGGCATGGGAGCAGGGCCACAGGGACAGTCTCACCACAGCGGTGCCCTGCACTGGGGACACTGCACCCTCCTGGCTCCAACAGTGAAGGTCTCTATTCTCTGTCCCTACCACCTCCTCTTTACAAAGGCTAACAAACACATGCTGAAACAAATGAATAATTCCATTATGTGCCTGGCAGCCAGTGCACTTTCCTTCTGAGTCACAATAGCAGCACCCCATTGAAAACATCCATATACAGGGGGGGGAAAAAATAAATCAAAAAAATCTAAAGAAGTCTCCAGCAAGCACACATATTATCAAAGCCTCACTTCCACTTCACACACGTTGCAGCTGATTTGAGTGGAAAATACAAACAAACAAACAAACAAAGTCTTTTTCCATTAGCTGGGGCAGGGGGTGGGGAAATCGAACCAGTGCCATCTTTGTTGAAGAGCTCCACAAAACTAATGGTTTAGAGGAGCTGAGCAGCATGGACAGGGGACAATTTGTGACTGATCACTACCATCTGAACATGGCACACTGACAGCTGAACAAGGAGCAGAGAAAGGCAAAACAAAACAGGCATGTGTTTAATCTGGGCAGGCTCCGTCCCCTGTGTTCACTCCCAGTGAAAAACACAAAGCAGAAGAGAGTCGGTCTCTCTGCCTGCTCAGCTCAGCACCCACATAACTTCCTGGCACACACCACGGGGTCCTCTCCAGGCACACAAATGGGGGTATTATTTCTTCACATGCTGAAAAAAATAATCAAGAAAGAACAGGAGTAGTGGTATAATTTAATATATCCTAAAATGCATCTTTTGGCACCAAACAACTTCCCTCCAAGACTCTGACAATGAGCTCCTGCACTTTCCGACACAAAGCAAGCTAAAAATGGCTTCAGTGATTTTGTGAGTGATTTTTCTAATTACAGAGGCCACACAGACGCTGGGAAGGTAGCTTTTCCTGAACTTCAGGGTGTGCTTCTCAGTGAGCAACAAGAAGGCAGTTGTGAAAGGAACACTGTGCACGTTAAGCTGGCCTGATGTCAGTGACAGGGACAGCAACAGAACATTTTGAATTATGCTCTGCAGAGCCCAGAAGGAAGGCTTGCCTTTGTGAGGTGGGTTGAGAGTGCCCACGTCACCGTCACTGCAGTGCCCTTCTCTGCCAGTGATTTGGCCAGGATGCCACCCTACACCTCAAAGACAGCACGGCATTTCCCCACCAGAGCCTTCAAACAGACTTGCCTTAATACCTCATTTCACAACTACAGAAATCACCTCAGACTCCTAGTGAAAGAGTGCTGTATTCCTCTTTGGCCTCACAGTCCGTAGTGCAAGACCTGAATGTAAAAAGGAGTTGGCTACACCAACATGCAAAAACTTCCAACTTTTCTGATAAATCAGGACAAATACCTACAGGACTATTACAACTTCCCAAGCCATGGCTCTTGTCCACCGATCCAAAAGGAAACATTTAGCTCCCTGCAGTGGGGCTGTTGATTTCCAAAGAAGCTTAATATCTCAATTCCTACAAAGGAAATACAGAGCAATCACCAGGGTCAGCTATGCTCTCCTCTCCTCTGAAATCTGGTAAGCAAAGTACGTCTGCAAAAGGGGTTTGATATTGTGCACCTTTGTGGGAATGTATACCTGCCTCTTCCATGTTACGTGTGTCTTTTTGATTCTGCAGGTCCCTTACAGCAGTTTCATCTCTTCCAGCGCACTCATGGGGCAGAACAGAGTAAATAACTTGAAATTTTTGTTTAAGAAAGGGGCTAGTGGTTTCTAATGTTTAGTTATGCAACATTTTCGGTGGTTGAAAGTTTTACAACTATAACATTTTCTCTTTACTAGACTCAGATATCATTCCTTTCTAGAGAGAAATGAAAAATAAAAATTAAGACCAGAGGGAAAAGGTGAGCTTTTCCCTGCACCTCATCATTGTTCTTATTTAAAAACATCATTAATTCTGGACAACACAATTCAGCCTCAGGGAACTCTTAGTTCAGCTGCTGTTCAAATATTCAAGTGCAATTTGCAACTCTAGTTATGAAAGGGGACATTATTTTAACACATTTAACTCTACTTGTTCAAAGACACTGATAAAGCAATTAAGACAGAGTCATTATTAAAGCTGGTGTAGAATTCACAGGCTCTGCTAAGAGGTTTGGTGTTCCAATGAAGTGTTTAAACATAAAAATGAGAAATATGTATTTAATACAAAAATATCACTGAAGAATGCTGTCAAATCGGATAACTCATGACATTATCACCAACAGTAAGAGAATTGTATATGCATTTTTCTGGCTGTGCGTTGTATGTTCTTCAATAGCTTTCTTCTGCTGAGTTCTCATATGATATAGATTCCAAAGTAGGAAATATTTAAGCACACGCCTAACTTTCAGGGAGAATAGCCTCATTGATTTAAACAGGGTTTAGCCCTTATAAATGTCAGAATGATTGCCTGTTTGTGGGACTGGACCTCGTGGGGCCCATTTTCAAAAAGATAAATGCATTACATATTTTTACTGCTGTTCCTGGGTTTGCCGTTACAGTTCTCTCCCTCCTTCTCCTGCCTGTTTTTATTGCCTTTGACAGAAATATCATGACACTCTGAGGTAAATAATGATTAATTTAATTACAAACTAACTGTAACTTATGACAAGACCCTCCAAGCACTTACCTCAAATCATGAGTGTTTCAAGATGCAATTGTAAATCTCCTTTTTTTTCCCTCCTCTCACAGGAGATGTTGCAGGCTTTTTTTTCTGTATTTTGCATTAAAACTCTTTCTCTGTGCTCCAGGATCTTAAATAAAAACAAAAAAAAAGGAAACACTCAGAATGAAAATGTCATTTCAAGTGACTGGTGGGTGGCTCAGGGGAAATCCCTGACCTTTTTTCAATGTATATTTCATTATCTAAAGCAAGTGTGGTAACTTCCCCCAGCAGCAGTTCTTCTGTGGGCTGAACTTAAAAAAAAAAAAAAGAAACCCAAACAAAACACAAAAAAAACCCACACTGTTTTAGACGGCTCAAAACTGTGTTATTTTTACAATCTGCAAGATAGTACACTACAAAATATTCATTTAGAGCACAATCCAGTATACAACAGAGTCTACAAATTTATGACGGGGGGGAAAAGGGAAGAAAATCCAGAATACAAACCAGAATAAAAATCATGATGCCACGTATGCAATGGTTACACAGTTTGACTATTGCTACCACTGTTGTTAGCACTAACAACACAAACAGGGCCAGCGCCCTAAACCTCCCTGAGCGGCTGTAGTATTGCTGTAGCATTGCTGTAGTATTGCTGTAGCATTGCTGTAGTGTTGCTGTAGCATTGCTGTAGTGTTGCTGTAGCATTGCTGTAGTGTTGCTGTGGTACTGCTGTAGTGTTGCTGTGGTACTGCTGTAGTGCTGCTGTAGCGTTGCTGTAGTACTGCTGTGGTACTGCTGTGGTACTGCTGTGGTGTTGCTGTGGTACTGCTGTGGTACTGCTGTAGCATTGCTGTAGTACTGCTGTGGTGTTGCTGTAGTATTGCTGTAGTGTTGCTGTGGTACTGCTGTAGTAGTGCTGTAGCATTGCTGTAGCGTTGCTGTAGCACTGCTGTAGTACTGCTGTAGCATTGCTGTAGCATTGCTGTAGCGTTGCTGTAGCAGTACTGTAGCACTGCTGTAGCACTGCTGTAGTACTGCTGTAGTAGTGCTGTAGCACTGCTGTAGCACTGCTGTAGTAGTGCT
>VWZG01004531.1:190448-247800 GCA_013396735.1 Grallaria varia
TGCTGTAGCACTGCTGTAGTACTGCTGTAGCGTTGCTGTAGCATTGCTGTAGCATTGCTGTAGCGTTGCTGTAGCACTGCTGTAGTAGTGCTGTAGCAGTGCTGTAGTAGCAGCGTGGGGAAGCAGCAGCCGTGCCGGAGCAGCAGTGCAGCATTAGCAGCACAGCACCCAGCCCAGCTGACGGCAGAGGAAGGAAGGGAGGAGGAGCGACAAAGGCAATGAGTAACTGGCAGGTCTCTAATACAATCAGTTTTGACATTCTCCGCCATCACCAAAAAAGGGCTGAAGGGGTTTGAATTCTCAGCGAGAGCTGCCAGCAGGACACTGTCCCCCCTGCCCCCTCCTCCCTCTGCCATACCTGCAGCAAGGCTTGGCCAGCAGCCCGCTGGGTGCATAAGGCTCCAAAGCGGGCTCTGGCAGCAGGAAAATCCCCTGGGCACAAGAAGTAAACGCTGCCAGCCAGTGCAGAGTTCACTTTCCCTCCGAGAGCGGGATCTTGCATTCGCACGGTCTCCCTGGATTACAGGCATCCCAGTTATTTGGCTACAAACAATTTTTAGGACCAACAAGCACATTCATCTTTGCTCTGCAAAAAGCCTGAAAGGCAGACTGTTTCCAGGGTTACACCTGTGGCTATGCCCATTGAAGCCAAGGAACTTACACAACACAGCAGTGAGGAGGATTTGACCTTGCACAGATGTAAGCCAGACCACTTTGATTTTCCTCCTCAGCGAGGACAGACAGGCAGCTCTGAATAACTTTATCCCTTGTTTTTAATTAAGAAACAAAGACATTATCCACATGCTTTCAGTGGTTGCATATACTTCAGAAAAGACAACTTTTCCAAAAGCGGTCAAAAATTCAAGAAGTACAGCTTTCTACATCAGGTTATTTCCCCACATACCCTGGAGGAAAACAACCCCAATCTCCAAGCAGCCCAACACACAAGCAAAGGGGAAGGTGGGCTTCCCTTGGCACCTGTACAGAGGCTGTGCCTGTGTCAGCACTCCCGAAACTACTCACAGTACCAAAAAAAGGCAAAATCCTCTGTTTGAATCACCCCACTCCTCTACTCCATTTTGCTTATTCTCGCTTGCGAGGTGTTGCCTCTCTCTTCAGGGAGCCTGCTCTCACCCAGCAGAGGAAAGGTTGCAACAGCCAAGCCTGCAGACTTGCAGGAAGGGGACAAAGCCCTCTGAAGCTGTGACACAAATCCAGAGAGGGCTGGAAGTTCAAAGTGAAATGAGGACAGTCTGTCCATGACTCATGCCACCTAGAAACCATTCTTAATTTAAGAAAAAGTGCTAAAGGGATTATCTTACAGAGTGTCACCCTGCCAAATCAACTAGGTTCTGCCTCTCATTTTTTCCCTGACTCAAATACAAGGTGGCCAGGGATTCTATTTTAAGATCAAAATCAGCATAAAATCCTCCTGTTCTCACTTACATACTTACATTTTTAATGCTCTGTTTAAAGAGTCAAATGAAGTTGTTTGATGGACAGATTCCCAGCTATCCTCCAGGCTTTTCTGCATGACCTATGGGCACATGCTATGTGACACTTCCTGAAGGGCTGAAATAGCTCTGAATGACACTTGAGCTTCTACAGTGCAACTAAAGTATGAGAGTTTGGCTCCTAATGCACACTGGCACTTAACCCCAGTTTTCCCCTGCCTCAGCTTCCCCTTCCTTTACAGCAGAGATGACAGCATTTCCCCACCCCAGAGTGCCAGTGCAAGGAGCACAATGCCCATGCTGATTCAATGGATAATCTGGCAACACACACCAAGTCACAGATCTCTTCGCTCACATCAGGATGAAACTTCACAAACACAGAAGCTGTTTTGCTGCACAGTCATTTCACTAGTACAACTCTCTTCTCCAGGGTGCTCCCAGCGAGCGTGGGGGACACTGAATGGATCTACTGTAGTCACACAACAGCTTTACAGCTGCCGAAAAAAGGCCTATTGTAGGCCTGCATTTTACTATCTCGAGTAGCATACATAAAGTTGCTGCACAGCTTCCATTACCCATCTGATCACTACAGACACAGGACAAACAAATCAGGGCTTGTCAAAAGCAAATAGATTTAACTGTGATGGAGGAAATTGTCTGGTTTTCAAAAAATATGAACAATTTATACAGCAGAGGATAGAACACTAAATATCCAGCGTAACAAAAAGATTTCCAACTCGTTCTGCCCTCTTTTTTCCTATGTCAAAATACTACAAATTTCACCATCAGAAAGGAGCAGCAGACCTGCCATACACATGTGTTCTTCCTGAAGTCACTGTCCGCTCATGGCTTGCCCCTCTAAGCATTTATGGTATTTGCTCAGCAACCGAAATGGTATCAAAATCAACAGTGAACTCTTAATACAGAAGTATTGGGTCGCACATACAAAGACTTGCTCAGCAACCAAATAATGCCGGACTTTGCAAAACATGTGAGTGGATCTGACAGCCCCTTTCTGAATGTCTTGGTTTTTCTCTGTAGTGTCTGGAGGAAGGACAGTGCTGAATTAGGCACATTCCTCCGAGCATTCGACTACTCCACTCTCCCCCTTCTGGAGAAACGAAGGCAGCTTCAAACAAATTACAGGAGTGTTCTGCCAGCTCTTCCGTCCTCCTGGTGCAGTGAGTGAGGCAGAGTTCGGCTCCTCCAGCCCCAAGCAGAGGCAAGGGAAGGCCGGCTCAGAGGCACAAATCCTCCTCCCTGCTCCCATACACACAGCACTGACCCTGCCAGCTGCACGGCAGCTGAATCCAGCCGGGGCTGTCGGGCAGCCTGTCACACTTGCAGCATGCTGTACCACTAACCCCCAGGAATTACATGACTGCCGACCACCACCTATCTCCCAAAAACATCGTGCTTCCCTCAAAAGCAAGGAGATTGGACTCATCTGACAAGGTCTTTTCCTCTGCCTTCAGAGCCACACAAACACAACAGGTGCTGTGCTGCTCTGCACTCAGAAGGGAGAAGTATTTTGCTTTTCAATGAAAGCTGAAACAGGCACTACCCCTTCCTTTGACTGGCTGGGACCGTAAGAAAACCTTGACCATCAGGAGAGTAGCAGCCTAATAAAGTGCCAGCAGTGGGACCCCCCCTCTTACCCCAGCCTTCCTTCATTTCACAGTAGTGCCTCTTTTAAAAGGCCAGTGGAGATGAATGGACTGAGATGATCTTCCATTCCTGGCAACTTGCACGTTCTCTGTGTTAGAATGACTTGACTCTGATCAAAACTGATGAAAAACCACAGCAGTGGAAACAAAGACTCAAGTAAAGATTGAAATGAAACCCCAGGACAAGCTGCAGAGAAAGATTCAGCTCTTATTTTTGGTTTGGGGCAGGCCTGCCTACCTCCAAGCCTGGGTGACAGACAGGAGTGCCAGCCTTCCCTGCCATTCTCAGGGCTTCTGGGGTGGGCCTGGGCAAAGCCACTGTGACAGCACAGAGCCAAGGCCAGCTGAGAACGAAGGGGATTACTAAAATACAATCCTGTTGTGGGATTAGCTATGAGGGGTGGAGATACGGCAGCACCAGGCTCTGCACATCTCCTGTCACAGGGACAGGAACTCTTTTCCCCAAATCTCACAGGAACAGTCCTACTGCCCTCCCTTGCTTCTGCTGAGGATCTGACAGGCTCAGGCACATGTTCCTACATGGTATTTACTCTTATTCTTGCCTTCTGCTCACCAGCACAAACACTGTAAAATCCCCTCTTTTCTTAACAGCCAAGAATGGCTTTATTGCATGGCTTTTGGAACAAGGACTACCAGCCCACTCTGCCTGCCCCCATGCCCTAATGCCACCTGTTTATTATTACAAGGTCACACAGAGCCACACTCTCCCACTTACCCAGAGCGGGATCATGTCTTTCCAAGTCATGAACCCCCCAGGCTCACCAGGCACTGACCCCAGGCTCTCCCTCGCACCCTCTTAAGTGCCTCCCCACCCTTAGCACAGCATGAAGGTCTGACAGAGATGGACTGTAAGAGACTTCATCCCCTGGCAGGAGACCCTGCCATATGACTGCTTGCACTGAGGTGCAGCCCTCCTTGGCTCATCACCTCTGAAAACAAGTGGATGAAGAGCCAAACACCCTCCACCCACTCTTTCACTGGCCAAGATGGTCTGAAGAGTAATGTACATCCTTTTGTGAAAGTTCAGTGCACTGCCCACAAAAGGCAGCAGGCAAGTGTGCTTCTGCCAAAGAGCACAGATAGTTCAGAAAGAAGTGTTAAAAAAATGAAGTATGGCATGACTTTCTATGTCCAGATGCATCCTGGATTCTTCAAACAGAAATTTCAGGGTGTCTTGGACAGATGAGTCTGGTATTTTTTTCTTATTGCCTTTTGCTTTATTTAATTATCTCACCTACCTCCTAGCTACATGAGATTGGGTTTTGAGATCTAGTTGTTTGCTGCTATATAGAGAGACCTGTACAATCAATATTCCTTATACATTTATGTATCTCCAGTGACACAGAGTACAGGACACCTCAGAAGAAACCTGTGGTGACCTTTGTTGCAGGAAACTTTGGAGGCCTGACTATAAGCTGTTTTTAGAACAGAAATTTGACTAAGCCACAACAAGCTCAGCACCACTGTAGTTTGGTCTTACTTTCTGAGAGCAGCAGGACTATGCCGGCCACCTGTAAATGCACTATTTTCTTCCAGGCAGAGGAAGAAATGTTGTCCTCTGCCTGGATTCGGTGAGTTGTTTGGCTACAAAAATTGGTTGGTTTTTGTAGTTAAACCCACTCTTTTAATCAAGAAGAGACGGGACATGAGAAAGACAAAGCTTTTCTGTAAGTCTACCTGTCCAAACTTGTCTTTTCTTTAAAAAAAACACCCAACACTGTACTACTACTACTGTCATCTCTACTTCCTCCTTTTCTTCAGCACAAACTGTAACATGAGTATTTCAGCAAATACCAGGTTTGGTCGTCGGCTCTCTGGGTGGCTAAATGCCAGACCCAGGAGGCAGGACTGTCACATCTGCCAGACTGGCTCTCACACCCAGTCCTTCAGATAACATCATATACTTTCCTAAGTCATGCTAGCAATAATATGACACTGCATTTCACCTTCTCTGCCTCAGGACACACAGCAAAGAGAGCCCATGCACCTCTAATTAAAGGATGCCCAGCCAGTGTCTCAGGATGACTGATAGTTCAGTGCAGTATCTGAGCACCCTCTTTAATTTAAGGATGTCAGAACAGTCTCCCCGAGAGCACGCACCCCCATCAGCAGGACAAGTACAAACTGCTAGACATGGGTCACTACTGGTTAAGCATCTAACGTGCACTTGGCTCCTTAAAGAAGATATGATCCTTCTTTTGGTAGAAGATTTCTTCTTTCTAACTTCTCAAAACAGCCTTCCTTCTCAGAGGCCTGCTCACGTCAACCTTCCCCTTTCAGTAATAATTACAAAGAAAAGGGAAGAAAGAACATTAAGAAGGAAAAACGATTTAATGAGTTTCACTAACTGGTATAACTGTAATGACGAGATTGCTGAAATACACCTTTCTTCCCATGCTTTCATCCCACCACCTCCCTATAGGGCACAGATAGACACCCTGTTTTTGTTAGATCAGGCATGCAGCTTTTGAAGGCAGTCCCCAGATAATCCCTCCCACCTGGACTTTTGGTTGCATTGTGGGGTGGTCCTGGAGCACATGAACTGAATCCTTCTTGGGAGGAACTAAACTAAAAGCATCATGTTCCCCAGAGCAGGCAGTCAGCAGCACCAGACTGCTCAGAAGTCAAAGCAACCCTGAAAAATGCCTGGTGTGCACCTCAGGATCCCAGCAGTTTTCACAGATATTCTCTCCAGTCAGTCCACACTATTTGCTAATGTAGGCACAATCATAAAAACCAAATATTCAGCTGTCGTTCATCTTTATGCCACCAAATAAGAAGATGATATTATTTTCTACTGCAATAATGCAATAGCATAATACTGACAGCACCAAGAGCATCTTGAAGTGAACAATGTAAAAAGAGCAGATCAAATTAGTTTCAGCTACAATAACTAATCTAATTTCTGCAGTTTTACAATGAGTTCTTATACTCTTTAAAATCTTTTCTCTTCATCCTGCATCAAAATAGTAAAGAACAATAACAGAAGGGGAAAAATAAAACAAACTGCATATTGTTTCTTCATCTTGCATCAAAATAGTAAAGAATTATTATAGAAGCTAAAAAGTAAAACAAACAAGACCTAAAAAAAGTACTACCTTTCCCCCATTAAACCCCATGAAAAATAATAAACTTTAGGCATGATAATAACTTTGTAACAGCCTGCAGAAAATTTTAGGCAGCAGTGTTTTTTTGAAGTGACTATATTGTCATTTGAGTTTATGTCAAATGTCCTCTGGTATTTTTTCCTCGCAGACGATCTTATGTTCTCTTTCAAAATGTCATTAAACAGACCCTCAAAATCTTGAAATTTATCATAACTAATTCAATTAATAAGGCAGTCATTGCACCCTTTTCCAATGCATGAAAGGCTAAGAATGCTCTGACATGATGTCTCGCTTTCTCAGTTACTTTTTGCCCCCTATTAAAAAGTACCTGCTGAGTCTGTGGAGATTTGCAAGCCACAGGTTAAAAGCCACTTGTCTACACAATCCACATTTGCTGATAACATGATCAGGAAAGGGAAAAGGATCTTTTCCCCATAAGCTGTCTGTCCCTAGCAGTAACAAGAGGATAACACTCCAGAGTTTCTCTGGAAGCTGCTAAGAAATACCTCATGATGGAAAGCTCCTCGCAGCCCCGGTGCAGGAAACCAGCCAAACCTCACTGATCGATCTGCTCAGCTTGTGTTAAACAGCTTTGGACCTGGCAGCCAACTTGGGAGCAAGAGCAACACTGACCACTGTGCTGAGGACCTGGGTGAGGCCAAGTGAAATGCTCTTCTAGTCCTCAAATACTTCTTGAAAGCTTCTCTCTTCCTTCACACGCCTTCCACGCAGGAGCCAGCTCTGAGCTCACTGTGAGCAGGAAACCCAAGCAGGAGGAAGTATGTGTAAAATCCACAGTCTCACTCCACCACTACGGTCCCTTTTCATGAATGAAAGGGGCAGTGTTAGCAGGGGAAGCTGGGCCCTGCTAGGGCTGCTGCCATGCTGTTTGTCCTCTCCCTTCAAAGCATTGTGGATCTGTGATAGTTTCCTTCAAAGATAATTGATTCTGTGTATTAAACCAGCCAGAGACATAGTTTCTAATATGGTTAACTTCCAACACAGAGCAGCTTTGTGCCTAACTCCTCATCTTGCTTTGTTGAGAGCCGTCTGCACTTACTAAAGGTCCCAGACTTTCTCAGTGTGTGATTAAACCACAGCCAGTGGTGACTCTGCACCTGGGACAGAAGGCAAGGGGCTGGGCTCTCACGCTCAGCCCAGAGCCTGCCACATCACCCGCACTCCTTAAAACACTGAGTATCCCATAAGCATGGAGTCCACAAAGGCTGGTTGCCTGGGGCTTTGCCCCACGCGGGCACAGTAAGGCACGTGCCCTGAGCGGAGCCAGCCCTGTGCTGGGAGCACTCCCACGCCACTGCACTCGCACATCTGCGCTACCACGGGCGAGCCTTGCCTTCAGAAAGGTCACCAGTTTCTGTCGTTGTCCTGTATCCAACTGCTCGTCCCACAAACCTGCCCGGAGCTCAAGGGCTTTGTCATCTCAACCTGCCTGTTAAACTTCGCTGGAGCTGGCCAGTGGATCCCAGCCTTACTGCAGAGACTCAGAGAGACAGCAAGAAAACAAACTAAAATACCCATCTTGGCCTATTAAAAAGGATGTAGAATTGGCAAGAAAGGTAAACAAGTGGATCTGATGTCAAAACTCAGAAGTTCTACAAAATTCATCAGGGACAAAACCAGGCGTAGTCTTGCTCAGGGAGGGTTTATTTTACCTATGCTGGCTGGAAACACAGATTTACTTTAATTTACTGTGAATTGCATTCTATATATGAACAACATTAGGTCTGTCTTCTGGGGAATTAAACTGTAATCTTTCCGCTGTTCCACTTGTTTAACGCATTCAGTTTACTACTCTAACTTATTTGTGATTTACTAAATTTCAATTACAGAAAATAGGACAACATTTAGTTCCTGTGCAAGAGAGGAAAAGTGTATCTGTAGATTTAGGTACAGATAACAGAGTCAAATCTGCTTTAGATGACAGAGGACAAGTAGGTGTCTGGGGTTTTTGGGGAGAGGTGAGACAGAGAAAGGGTTTTTCCCCTGAAGGATCAAAACAAAGTATTTTTCCTTAACATGATTCATAATACAATAATATAAGACAGATAATGACACCTTCAGGAAGAAAACTAAGTTTACAGAACCTTCACAATGTTGCATATGCCTTATTGATTTTAGTGAACAGACTTTGTAAACAGAAAAAAATTATTTACAGTCTAATTAATTTCAGATACTGTACCTCTTTACATACACACACATACTAAAAAGGGCTGCAGCATTTAGTTAAGACCTAGGACAAAACTGCTCTCAACCTGCAAATATTTCTCCTGACAAACTCCTTTAAAACTTTAAAAATCTACAAACACCTCCTTGTACTGGTCCCCTGACTCTATTTTATGCTCAAATGCACATGCTTCGACATATAGGTATATACTTAGATGTAATCTACACTAATCAATTTAAGGGTCAAAGAAAAAAATTAAGATATTTTGAAAGTCAGCATGGGCTAATATGATCCTTTAGGCTCATGCTAATCACATGACAAGGCATACAATTCCAGCTGAGAATCCCCTCCACTGTGGGAGTCATCCTTCCACTCCATACAAGTGAGTACCATCAAGCTCAGAAATTTGCTGCATAGTATTTTCAGAAACCACCTGTAAATGCACTATTTTCCTAGGCCTTTTCATTGGGAATCTTCTCATTATTATTAAAAGCAAACTTCTTCATTGTGAAAGACTGAACTGTTCCCCCTGCTGTCCCAAGTTCCAGTGAGTGTGATGTTCACCAAGCAGTGACAAATTTGTACTATAGAAAAATGTTTCATTTAAAAAAATAATCCTTCGCTCTCATTTGAGTCTTTTTCAGGAGTGTTTTCCATGTATGTTGAAAACTTCCTTCAATTAACATTTGCTGTTTAAAATCTGTGTCTTTGAAAAATAACAACAGCTGATAAGCACACAAAACCATGATATTTGATTTTTTGCATCTTTTTGGAGCACTGAAGATTATTGGCATACATGAACAAACAGACATGGATTTGCTCCACTTCATATCCCATTGACATCATGAGCCACCCACTGGAAGCAGGAAAAGACCTGTGGTTTGAGGGTTATGCTGCATCATAAAGTTTTGAAGCAAACTCTCCAGAATGAGCCAAGGAGACTTGTTCAGGTCCCAAAACATTCATGTGCTTAACTTCAGGGGCTCCAGGAAGGACTACCCAGACTTGGAGGTTAAACACCCACCTGGACAGAACTGCAATCCAAGCCAGTGGTACGGCTGTTATCTGTCTGGAGGAGCTCAATTTGCTCCCTCTGCTCCCCCAGCTTTCCCTTCCTTTTCATTTCCTGGAGCAAGATGAAGGATAAAAGGGCCTTCTACTATTTGTACTAATCACCTGTTAGTCACTGGAGTCTGAAAGGTAAACTGACACATCCACTCATTTTTACTGTCTCCAGTATTTACAGTATTATTTCTCCAGGACTGTGAAGCAGCTGTCAGTGATTACTAGAACCTGGCACATAGAAGTTCATGTGTATGAAAAAACAGGATCAAACAATATGCACCTCATTAAAGGAAGTTTTCAACCCTGTTCCTAGCCCTAATACTTTGTTTTTATCTCCTGGAAATATTTACCATATACCTGATTAGACTGAGCTGCTTATGTATTTTGAAAATACAAATTATGCCATCAGTCATTTGTTGTGTGACAGTAAACTTGTAATTATACAGCTCGGCAAGCTCGTGCAGTGCACCAAGGCAGGCAGAACCCAGCCTCAGCACAGCACCAGACTACCCAGTCTTTATCGACCTTCAAAGAAAACTCCGGCAATAAAACAGCCCACGCTCAGAAGAACAAAGCCTGGACAGGCTCTAACCCTGCACCAGAGTGAGCAGAGCCATGTCTCCCCCTCTGCCTCTGCAGGCAGGGTGAGAGGGACGCGCCTGCAGAGGAAGGATTGGCTGGCACACTTTCCTAGATGTGTATAACTATGCTATCTCAAGACTCATTTCTCACAGCTGGACATCTAAGCCAAGAATTTAATGAACCTCAGTCCTATGTCAAAACCTACTGTCATTCTTTCCTCTCTCTCTCCTCCTGTTTTCTTCTGAGCTTTTATGGTCCTCCATGTGAGGATCTAGTCCTTT
Organism: Grallaria varia; assembly: GCA_013396735.1. NCBI lineage: Eukaryota > Metazoa > Chordata > Aves > Passeriformes > Formicariidae > Grallaria > Grallaria varia. The sequence goes on from VWZG01004531.1 coordinate 200,811, forward strand.
GTATGTGTGCAGAACTGTACATCCAGGGTATCACCCCTGGTTTCCAGGAGAAGCACCCAACTCTTCTGGGCCGTGATGGCTCTACAGCCACCTGGACTGACAAGCAGCTTAAGGACTTTGAGAAATCTACCTTTCAACTTTTACATTCATCCTCCTTTCTACCTCTCCTACCACATTTAGAATAAAGCCCCTCCCTACAAAAAAATGGCAAAAATATTTATAGTGAACTAGCAAGAGGAAAAATAAGAAATTACAGTGTGTGTATAAAATTTTGTGCTGCTGTATTTATTTCCAGTCTCATGTATTCTCTCATAGCACAATTAAATTCCCCCAATGCTAAACAGCTGGTTTCCTCTCTGTTGATGTGATACACTATCTTGATTCACACAATACTGGATTCGCCCAAGGCTGCAACTTATTCAGAAAGCTAGCATGAATGTCATGTCCCATTTAAAACCCAAATGGGGCTTTAAAACATCAGCCCAGAGCTCTGTAAGCCACATCTCTGACTCCCTCAGAGCAGAGCATCACCTGAGCAAGCCTCTCATGGCATAGGTAGCAGCAGAGGACTGCTGCCTGCACCTCCTCAAGCTGCGGAGGGGAGCAGCGATTGGCCCCGCGCAGATCTATTTATACAGCTCCAGCAGGATGAAACTGCATAGAAACTGCAGCCGTCTCTTCAGCAATCAAACTGAAGAGGGCTGGATGGCTCTAATTCTGATTCCCGTGGTGTTCCCTGCAAAAATGACAATCATTTGAATTTAGCGTGGGGGAGAGCTGCTGGCATGTTTTGTATGTCTTTCCCTACACCAGCTTCAAGGTTCCTGCATCTCAAGGACTATCAGCTTTGTCACTGGGTTTTAGATTCCACATCTGTGATTTATAATATGGCCACCCAAATTAAATCAAGGGTAACACTTCCCCTCTACATTCAATTAATCAGTAGGTACTGTAACTTTCTTTTTTTTTGTTTAAACAATAATCAAACAGTCCCCCAAAAAAGTAACTTAGAGTCATACTATACCCAAGTGTCACTTGTAAGACCTTACTGTATCATTAGTCAGAGCTTCTGGTGATGATATAACCCACACGACTGAAACTTGAGTGGCTTATACATGCCATCAGAGCCTTAGATAAAAATGCCACCTTAGAAAGTGGGAGTATTTAATTTTTTATACTTTTGTACTAGGATAAAGCATTACTTTAAATCAGTGACTTCTTTTCTTAAGATATTGGTATTTGTTTGATCTTTTACAAATATCTAGTTCTTCTTTTCAGGTCTAATAATGCTGAGTACTTCGAAGACAATTCACTAGGGCTTATTAATCAGAATTTCTACAAACCTTTGGAGTTTGGGTTTGGCAAGCGTTCCTGGTGTGGGTTTTTTTGGTTTTTTGTTTTCTTTTTTTCCCCCCAAACTAGGGCACAGCTCTGTAAACGCACATTTGCAAACCCCCTTCCTCAAACACCAAGCTCCTTTTTGAAGTGGCAGATTAGTTACATGATTTGGTAACTTCTGCATGGTATAGTGGCTGGCACTAGGTCTGTACAAACACATGTCCACAGGCCAGAAAACACAACCAGACAAATTCTCAGCTACTGTAGAAAGGCTAAAACCCAATGAAAACTGGCTGTGAAAGAATGCTGTGACTCAAATTCATCACGGCTAGCATTGCAGACATTACAACATACACAGTACTAATAATCACACATCAGAACTTGATTACTGACTTTGCAAGTATTGAAAATGCTTATAAAAAATGGAAGGTTATTAAAGCAAAACACATTGAAAAAAGGTGCAAGGAAATCTGGAAGCATCACTTAATTTTATGGCAGATTTCCATCAGCTCATATTGCTCCACTGCAGCTTCCCTGTGTTCATGGAAACGGGCACGCATGCACACGTATGCACACACAGCTTTGGGAAATAGAGCACAAAGAAAGAAATAGATTTGCTGAACACCAAAGAAGTAGAAATTAAAGAACTGATTCAGTAGACCAATTCAGCACGTGATTCATTTCCGTTATCTTCAGTGGAGCTTGACTAAGGTTATAGTGCTTTGAAGAATGAGGGCCCCCAAAACACAGTGCCCCTCAACCCATTTATCTGATCATGACTTCATGTGAGATAAAACACTTGAAAGGGACTAAAGGTAAGGAAACCATCAGGTTTAGCAAAGAAAAGCTTTGTAGTGATTCTATTTGTTAGAAAAAAAATTCACAGTAGCTTCCTAAATGCTCACCACCCCCAGGAGTTCTTGAATAATGCAATGGTCTTTCTGGCAGTGTCATAAAGCTGGATGTAATCCACACAAGAAGTTCCACAATGTCACAGCATTTCCTGGGGACTCGGAGCAGTAGGATAGCCTTGCAACACAAGCAGAGATTATTCATTTTCTAATGCACAGTAATAAATAATGTATCCCCCATAGTACATAAATTAAAGCTGTAATTCCATCCTGGTTCTGTGATGACACCAGAAGCCCAAGATGGAATTTCAGCCTCGTTATGACTAGTCAGGATACGCATTATTCCTAAAATTATGTTCTGAGAGTGGATGATGAACTGAGAAGTTCTGAAGCCATTACCAAAAAAAGAAGGATGTGTAATTACAAGCAGAAAGCAAAATTATTAAGTCAGATACTGTTTGCAGAACTTGCTAAAATAAGCAACAAATTTCATCCTTCAAAAGCCCACTCAGCGTATTTGCAGCAAGGCAAGCAAAGATCACGAATACTATCAAAACCTGGAAGTTGTTCTGGCACCACAAGGCAACGCCTCCATCACAGTAAACAGTAAGAAACTACAGCTGAAGACCAGGTTTGTACATTGCAGACTCCTTGAAATGCTGAGTATAAGTCCTCCTACAACCATACACAGTGTTTCATTCAGAAGTCAAACAAGTGTCATACAGGTGCATGACAGGCATAAAATACGAGGATGAAGTCACAGTACGTCTCAAATCCACATTTCTATCTGACAGGAAATCTATGGAGCAAAGCAAAATGCTCATGATGAGAAGAGTTTGGTCCTTCTCATGAATATATATATACACACACACACACAGTTTACACACCATAAAGGATCTAAAAAATTTTCGTGAAGAACATGGTCCAAGTATTCCTCCTGCAGGTAACTTCAAGCAATTTTATAAAGACTCTAAAGGTATTTTACAAGTCTAACAACAAGCATTTTAATGGAAATAAAGTTAAAAGTATGAAGACTGAGCCAAAACAATTGTGTATCTAGAATTAACTGCTATATTCACCCTGACTTTTGCTACAAATTCCCATGATTTTTAGCAAATCCCACAAGATTTCAAGGAGGTCTGGAGCCAGCTGTCTTTCAGAGACAAGAAGAAAATAACTTTCTGACCATCTTACACAAACACAGCATGAAACTTTACTGGATCATCCACGGCCTGGAGTGGTTCCATGTTCTGAACCTTTCTGCACGGTATTATTCACAGATTTATTTTCTCCTCCCTCCCTCTCACCACATTCTTGATAATGTGAGACTCTTGTTCTCTCTCTCTCTCTCCCCCCTCCCCAACTAAGATTTCTAGCTTACAGAGCTGTAAAGAAAAGAACAGAAGGGGAAACCTGAAGATCATGACAGAAAGCCAAATAAACCAGCGCAGGGAGTTGATCTTTCTTAAAGCTAAAAATCTTTAAGCGGTTTTTTAATGTCTCTACATGCCTCTGTATTATTTGTTCCTTACCTCCCAACTCTTCGTCTTTCCACTTCTCCTTTTTATAATGTTAAGGTGTTCAAACCTGAGCACCTGAACTTTTGTTTTCTGTACTCGTATTTGAGCACCTTAACAGCAATGGTCTCATATTCAAGGGGCCACTCACCTGGAGAAGCCTACCACTGATTTTTCTGTTCTCTTTTAACCACTCTGATAACCAGCCAAATTTATAATCTAGATATAAATAGTTATGTGCCTACTTTGCATTTAAGGACACGTTTTCCAAGAACTAAGCTTTGCATGACTATTCATACAAACAAAAGTACCAAAAATACTGAGAAAAAGGACAATGAAAGCAAGACAATGTCTAAAGATCCCTGCCTCCATGGTATCTACACAAGAAGAGTATCATCACCTCTAAATAGCACCCTGAAACATACTCAGTGCCCAAAGCATGCCTAAATCTGCCTTCTAATGAGGTGGCTTTCTGTGGGATCTCTTAGCTAGTAGGTTATGTTGCTCATGAAATATTGTTAATACAGAATGGCAATCCAGTACAGAGAGTAAAAGGTGACCCTGTGATTAAATGTCAGCTGCAAAATCAAATACCACTCCTGAACAAACACTGCTATATTAATAATGTAAACAAAATACTGAGAAGAGAAATAAATCCCCAATGGAAAAGAAAGAAGGGAAAAAACCCTCGAGGTAAGAAAAAGGGAAAGGCTCATGGCAAACTTAGTTTTGTGTAACTCTGACCCATGCAGGGTCTTCCCATGCTCATCACCACACCATCTGTGCTTAAGTATAAATGGGTTACCTATCATGTTCTCTTCCTTTGTGCAAATATCATTTTCACTTCTGTATATTCTGAGGACTGTATGATTTACTAATTCAGAAATTAATCTAAAATGATGCCTATATAATGTACACTATATTGACTCACAACCTCACTGCACTGGTCATGCAAACACATGCTAGAAATTGTAGTTCTGAACATTTTTCTCCTTTCTGAGAATTGCAACACTGGCAACTCGAAATTGAAAAGCATTTGTACGCTAAAGTCTGAACACCAGCCTGTTAATTGGTTCTCTTTCCTCGCTCATTGACCAACACTAGATGCACAGGTGGGGACTCGGAAGCAGTGAAAATTTCAGTGCTTGCAACCCAAGGAGAGGAGCAGGACTTCAGAACTGTGTAATTACAAGAACTAAGGAAAAGCACAGCTGAAAGAGCCTCTATTTCTGACACAGCCTATTTCAGAAGAAACACGGCCGCTTGTAACAATAAAGTGCAGGGCTAAGACTCCCCCACCAACACCATGCCCAGAGATGTGGACTTTTCCACACAGAGAATTCCAGTTTTCCTACTGGAAAAAGGAAGGAGAAGGAGGAATGAAGTACTTTTTTCACAACATTTTTAAATTATTTAGAGCTACTAACCGAAAAAGACTCCTTACCAATGGGTTATTGCATTGCTGCAATACAGGCATTAAGAACCCAAAAGCAGAAGCTCTTGCTGACCATACGATTATTGGTGCTGATTTGTTCCTGACAAAATATAGGACAAATGAACATACTGCTAATGCACACTGTGGTAATTATTCTGCAGTGCCGTGTAGTAACCCTGATGGAAGTTCAAAGAAGTTGTGACAGATATGGATGGAAACAGTGCTATATATAGTTTAAATTTGCATTCAGTCAAGTTTGCAGCTATAGCATGGGAGAATTGAGTGGCGAGGCTGCACTACTGCCTAAATGATCTCACATTATGCTACCAGATTAAATACTCCCATGAGCTAAAACCCTGATGAGGGCTGAAGTTCAGAAAATCAATTTCAACGCTGTTTTGCAAACTTCAGTACGGCTCCAAGTCTCTGTTATTGATACCCATTCAATGGGCCACATTTACATTGCAAGTGCACACCAGGCTTGAAGAGTCAACTGGTTAGTGCACAACACTGAGAGCACCGTAGGGAGCGCAGACACTTACAGACAATGCGTTGCCAAAACAAAGCTTTAATTTAGAGGAAAAAATACTGGCCTCGGGAACTGTAAGAACCACCCAGAGACAGGAACTGGGAGTACACAGATAAGCAGAAGCAATGCTATGAGTCTACGCAGAGTGATTTCCAAAACTCATCCTCCCCCAGCATCACCAAAGAGCAGCTGGGTGAGCTGAGCAGCAGCAGCCAGTTGTCAGGGACCCCATACAGAGCCTTAAACCAGGCAAATCCTCACTCCCTGCTCAGCCCAGCCCCACAGGACATCCCTGTGCAGCCCTACAGCCCCAAAACCCCCAATCCAGCCTGCCACCTGCTCACACCCATCCATCCTCCTCTGCCCCTGGGAAAATAAAACAAGGAAGGTGCCACCTCGCCCCAGGGCACCTCTGCTCCAGCTCCTCCAAGCCCACAGCAAGCCATGGGGTGAGGTTCATGAGGACTTTGAGACTGAGCCTCTCTGGACACAGCAGATCCCCCAGAAAACTCCACCTGACAGAGAAGAGCCAGTGTCAGATCACCACAGCCCATACTCCCTGAACACACACCTGAACACAGACACAACTAAACATATCAACCAGAAGTAAAGGCTTTCTCAGGAAAACCCGATCTGCATGCATATATAACCTACAGCCTTATGTTTTGATTTGGAAGTTTTGTTACCTCCCCCACACTTCCCAAAATAAATAAATAAATAAATAAATAAATAAATAAATAAATAAATAAATAAATAAAATTCCTTTGGCTCTCTTCAGTCATTAATCATATTACACTAATAAATAGTCTGACAGTGACACTGTTTGAACAACCTTCTCTCCATCCAAAATCCACTGGCAAGTATTTCCATATATAAGCTGACCATCCCACAACCCTGCTTTTGAATGCTAATTGAAACCAAGTTCCCCCAGCCAGCACAGTAAAGAGCTACTCTTTGGGAAAGGGAGGGCAGAAAAGAAATGAGAGAGGGGCCTTTGAGAATAAATAAAAATAGGATCCCTTGATCCCACCATGACACGGCTCAGACATTCTCCCTGTGGGTGAAGAAAATGTTTCTTACTGCAGTAAGAGTTTTTATAACATTTTCTTCTTTTTTTTTCCCTCCCTGTACAACTTTGCTTCCTGAAGAATGCTTTATATAAAAGACATGACATTTGGCAACCCAGCTCTGCTTCTTTGTGAAATTCTTTGGCAAGAGCCCCACGTGCTGACTGCATTAAACACATCAGTTTATTTATTTATTTAGGCAGAAGTCAGAGGGAGCAAGCCATACAATTAACACGCAGCACAGTATCGCTTCATCCAAAAAAAACCCGTGAGGAGCTGGGGAGGGAGGGGCTGGAGTCCCTCCTTTTGGAAAACCTCATCACAGGAGCAAAGATGGTTCTCCAACCGCCGAATGCTGTTACCGCTCTGGGGCATATGCCGTGATTTTTACATCTCAAGGCATTTAGGGAACATCAATTAATTAATTAATTAAGACTCAATTCCACAACAAAAGCAGGTATCATTATACACTTATTTTGCATATGGGTAAAACGAGCCACAAAGTAAAGCTAAGCCTGTGCCCCGAGGCAGGAGGGGCCCTGCCTTGCCACTCTGCAGCAGCAGGTAGGATGGCACAGCACCGGGCACCTGCAGACCCCCTCACGCCACCAGTGAGACCCAAAAACGGAGACATTCCTACGTGCCACCACCTTCCCAAGGGTGCAGCCATGGGGTGTGACTGCGAGGCACAAGAATGCCTGTCAGTAAGCCCTGATCTGCTTTGCTCCACATCCTGTGCCCGTGACATACCTTGGTGCCACTCGCAGCAAGACGGGGACAGCACCACGTGGATGCTCCATCCGTGGTCACCTTCTCACAAAGGCAAACTCTCCCAGGGTCGAGGACACAAACAAGCAATTCCCATCTCTAATTAGATGCCACACGCTGAGCAGGAGGGCCCTGCATCTGTGGTTTGGAGCTACGGAGTGTATTAGTTTGGGCTTACAAGGGAAAAAGATGCTTCTCAGAAACAATGGAACATTTTTGCTTGTGATCATGATTAGCCCTGTTTATTTACACCAGGGACCAAGAAAGCTTGGCAGCACATGGCCAGGGACACCCAGCAACAGCAAATTCACAGAATCATGATGTTTTCAAGCTAAGCAAGAAGGAGAGATGGGAGTGGGAGAGAACATGGCACACCTGCACAGAGACTGAAGCCGCTGGCTGGCCAGTGCCACAAGCTTGGAAAGGTAAAGTTTCTGCCCTTATCACATGTACCCTGATACGTCCAGGCCAAACGGCTAGCAGCAAAGGCCCTGATCTATCCAAGGCATTGTTCAGTACACACACCATGAGGGAAATGCTGAAACATGGGCTGGTGCCTTCCAGGGGAAGGAGCTACCAAGCCTCTAGCCCTGCAGATTGCAGAGGGCTGAGACGGGACTGGAGCGTCTGCCTGACCGAGTGGTACCACCTCAAAGGTGATGTCCAAGGGCACAGATAAAACACTAGGCTTTTAGAAAAGTTTTAAGCAGCTTGGGCTAAAACAAATGTTAATTGTTTAACACTGAAAAGTGTTTCCTACACACAAGTCTAAAAGAGACAACCATGTGTGATGAAAAAAAGAAGTCTGACTTTTTTTTCTGAGGAAAGAAAATTGACACAGCAATCTAAAGCTGTCTGGTGTTTGCTGGAAGAATAGGAGGACAACTTTTTTTCTTTAAAATAAAAAAAAATTTGCCTTACCCTCCCTTCCTGTTCTAAAACTTTTTCCAATAATTTCTCTCCTTCGTTTCTAGGCCAATTTTTATTATATTGAAGTAGTTACCACAACAACAGTATAAAACCCCAATTATTCAAGGTTTATTCAAGGCAAACAGAGCTCCACCAGCCTGCCAGTTTTAGCAGAAGTGACCAAGGACTCAGGACAGTAAGATACAGAACCCAGCATCAGTTAAACTGCACACCAATCTTTGCCAGTCATCTGCCCTCAGTGGAGCTTGTACCAGGCTCTCCTTTGAAAAAGATTTAGGGATCTCAGGACTGAAAAGGGCCAAATGGACACAAATCTGTCCATGAAGAAACCACTGCCAGAATTCCCCTCACCAGAGGCAAGGAAATGCCAAGCCTTCAGTAGCACAACTGAGTCACCCTCCTCAACCTGGAAACAATGTGCCAGCACTGCAATTGGGGACTTCAAGCTTGGTGTAACAAGCTCCTGACTGCCCACACAGGATGCACACCTTGGCCTACGAGCTGATTCTGAAAGCATAGGCCAAAAGGGAAACCTCAGTAAAAGTTGTCTGAAGCCATGGTCTCACTAGCCCAACACACGGGCCCGAAAGTGAACACAAAATGTGAAGTCAGGTCTTTGGATCTGTGTGCATACACTACATGTCAAGATATAAAAGATGCACGTGTTGTCCCGGTGCAAATTTCACCCTAAAACTTTAATAAACACACTTTTTCTTTAAACAGAGGTAAAAAAGAAAATATTATCCACCAAATATATCTGTGAGGGCAAGTGAGAGGAACTAATATATTTTAGCAAAGACTGTCAATCTCACTAGCCTGAGGTGCACAGTGCAGAGAAGATATGAAAGACAAAATTACACAGCTTAAAACTTAGTTACAGATGCTTTACTTGAGGGGAAGGAGAAGATTATGACAAGACTTGGAGGGAAAGGGTAGGAATAGAACATACCACATGCGAGAGGGACAAGACTTGGTTGCTTCTGGCTTAACACTTGCCAAGTGAAAAAGCAAGCATGAGTCATAGCAAAGGTACCTCAGAGCATGATGTGACTGCAACGGAGAGCTGAGCAGACCACACTGCGTGAGTCAGCAACACAGATAAAGAGGGTGATAAGAGCAGCAGATGGGACATGTCTTTACTGAAACAACCCTGCAGCAGGACACAGGCCTCCCTTGCTCCAATGAAATGGTTGTGCCAAGCTGCCGCGCGCTGCCTCGTACGCTGGCGATCCTGTGAATCAAAGAATGCCACGCATGGCTAGAAAAGCAGCAGGCAAACAGCTGCACACAGACCCACACGCAGGGGGAAGAAAAAAAGCACAGAGAAGCAAAGCAACAGCACCACCCTGACACACACACCCCGAGGAGCCCCGGGACACCACCCTCCAAACCACTGGGGCAGCAGGGCGGGGAGGAAGAGAAGAGAGGAAGGAAGCTGTCTCTGGATCATGGCATCCAGCCTGGCCGACAGCCAGCCCCTCTGTTCCACTCCTCAGACTCTGCCTTCCTGGAGGGTGCCGAGCTCGGGCAGGCGGCTGCGGCTCCCCCGGCCCTCTCTGGCTCCCCGGCGTGCACCTGCACACACACAGCTCCGACGGGTCTCCAAAAGCACGGCTGGGCACATTGGTGGAGCGACACTCGGGATACCTGCAGCTCAGGTGGCTCTGCAAAACTCAGCTCCATCTTTTGTTCAGGGTTGCAAAGCCTGTTTTGGCTGCGAGAGCAGAATCTTTAGCCCCAGGAGACCAAGCAGCTCCTTCTTGGGCTGCAGCAGACATACAGTCATGCTCAAGGCCACATCACCTGCAACGTGCAGCTGCTGCCCTGACCCCACAAACAACCCGCAGTGCTGGTTCCTCACCACCAGCATCCCTCCTCACTGCACGTCTGACGTGGGCAGGAGAGACAAAGGTTCTCTGTCACAGGCTCAAAAGAGGACAGAGACATAAAGCAAATCACCTTTCCTCTCCCTTCTTGGATGAGGTGAAGTTATACCCTGCCTGCAAGGGGCAACAGGGAAAGTAAAACGCTCTATTTTTAGACACAAGATCCAGCTTCATCAGGTTCTTCTAATTTCTAAGAAACAAACTTTGGCAAAGGTCTGCAGCTGAAGGGGATGAAAGACAATTTAGTTTCTTTTAGTGCAACTCATAGCATGACTACCATAAATCTAAGAAAATCTGCTTTAGCCACATATACATGCCAGCTGTTTATTTGGGAGAGATAGTCCCTATATTTCAGCAGAATACATACATGTATCTAGTTCGTTTTTCCCAGTCTCCCCTGCCAAAATAAGCACATTATGTCCAAGCATTTCAATGGAGTTAGAAGGTGTGCCTATTACTCCTGCTCCAAATATCTTATTTATAGATTTCCAAAGTTGGCAGGTGTGCCAAGAGCAGTTGTGGAGCCTAACACGCTCAGCACAGCAACAGATCTGCTGTACCAGATTACAGGCAGAGAGAGAGAGAGACAGGAAAGTGCTGTACTTTCCTTCTTTACACACATCCTTGCTTTCAAATGCAGCTTTATGGAGATAATGACAGCAATGGTGTGGCTAAAATAAAGTTGGATTGAGAGACAAGGCTCATGCAGCCCCAGTGACAGCAGAGCTTGGCTCTGCATCTTGGTCATGCACTTTTCTAAACCCAAGTGTGTGTATTTCAAGAAGCAAGTAGAGGAACTGCTCTCATATGGTCATCAGAACCATTAGTGAAGGGGGAGGGCGGTCAGCCTGTATAAAAGCCCTGAAGTTAGTTTTCATTTCTTGTCAGTTTTAATCTTGTCTAAAGGCTGGTATTTTCTGGCCTATGTGCAATGGAACTCCTTTCTTCACTCACACACAGAGGTCCCCCTTAGCTGCCTGCAGTTAAGTGTCTCTCATGCTCCCGGAATCCACCTCGCCCTGCCCACCATTCGTGGGCTGCAGCAGCACAGAATCAGACTGCAACCACAAATCGCTGTGCTGGCCTCCCCCTTGTAACTCTACAAACAAGCATACTCCTGATTGTCCACTGGCAAGCTGTTAAAAATAGAGAGAAAGAGAGAGATGCACAGAATTTATAGAAAATGATGCACCATTTTTTTTCCCCAGTCTAATCTTTCTGTTACCCCTTGAAGGGTCTCTACCATGCAGAAACACTCTTATACCATCTCATTGCTGGGTTTCACACTTTTTGATTTTCTTTGAACTCATGATGCAAATGCTTCTTTTTATTCTGGAGATGATTCCTGAAATCACTGTGCAATTTGCATGTGGACACACAGTGTCGACTCACCTGAACACGATCAGCGACAAACTGTGAGCAGAACTCAGATGCAAGCTCAGGGAGGACTCTCTTGTCCTCAGCCTGGAGAGAGAGCTGCGCCAACGTATCTCCAGCCACGGGGCTCTCAGGCCCTCAGCACGGAAACTGCTAAAGGGTGACAAATGGATGACAAACCATGACTGATAGTCCTGCAAAAAGGTTCCTGCGTCTCTCAGTCACAGCCCCCAGGCAATATACACACTTCTGAGCATCGCCTCGCAAAAGGACCCATCGGATGCATTCATCCATCCAACCCAAGATGCAAGGCACAGCTTGGCAAGGGTGACACCCTGCCTCAAAAGCGGCTGAGGATGGTGTCAAGCTGGGAGAAGAGAAGGGAAAGGTGCAAGTGATGAAGGACAGAACTCACGTTGCAAAGAGTTAACCAGTACAGTATATGCCAGGAGCAATAACTTCTTCCCATGCGTGAACTCTGACCAGGAGCAATGCCAGCAAGGGTGCACAGAAAAAAAGAGAGGGAAGAGAGGGAAACATCTGATCCTCCACCCCTCTCTGAAGATCTATCGCAGCACCACATCCTTAATTCCTTCCCCAGTTTCCAAGAATTGGCCTTCATATACATGCTAGAGAAAGAAAATTAGTTTGTCCAGTATCTTTACTTTCAGCTCGTGTTTGCAAAGCTCTCAGAGAAAACTGCCAGACTCCACGAGAGATCAGTGTTATCTCACTTGATCCATGTGTGCCTTGAGCTTGCTGCCCTCCATGGGACCAACAGCTATCACTGCCTTTTCCAGGGAAAGATGACACAGCATATCAGAACACAGAATTACTAACTTCATTCCTAAAATCTCTCAACTTCCTCAGTCTCAGTTCCTCATTTACAGCTGGATGAATCTGAAAGTCACAGTCACTCTTGCAAGATCCAAGAATGTGACTGGGAACACATCAGCAAAGTCCCAAACCCTATTCTTCTCCTCAGTCTGCTGCACAACCCTCTTCTCTCCCTCTGGGCACAGTGGAGATGGATCACCACCTTCTGCATACAGAATATACTGTCACTAATATACAAGTGACTTCTTTCCTGTGCATTTATATATATGAATTAAAACACATTTTAAACTAGGTTGTGACAATCCATATTACATTCAAATCCTGTATCTACTGAAACCATTTGAATTCACGGGTTTAGTTTGAGAAACATTTAGGGAAGGTTGTGTTTGCTGCTAAACTCACAAGAAAATCAAACCTCAAACCGCTGGCAGTTACTGACTACAGTTCTTAAACCAGGACTGACTGACATCAGCTTGCAGAGCAGACCCTGCTGCCAGGCCAGGGAGGGCATCTTTCATGCCAATGCATTTAGCAGGCTGAGTTCATACTTGGCTCACACAGAAGAAAGAAACTGTAAGTTGAAGAAGTAAGAAGACAGGAGTTAAAATAATTTCTTAACAGAAGTGAGAGCATCTATTACTCTCAAAGCTCTAACCTAAGACAAAACCCCAAGTTTGACTTAAAAACTACAATTAACTGTTCCTTTTAAAAATGGCTTAATCCAAAGCAAGCTAATTGTTTTCTTTTCTCCCCTCCTATTTTTCAGTTCCTATTTTAAGGAAGCATTCAGTTACATGAAAGAAATGTTTCAGAATCTCCTTTTTGGGCATTTTTGCTGAGTGTTTATTTTCATGTGAATATAGCCTGATACAAGTCACATGCAAAACTATAATCTAGTAAACAGTGAACAGAAAACACATCACTGATTAAAATAAAAGATACAAAAACCAGAGAGTCACTGTAATCTGTGTTGGACCAGATTATTGACGGAACATCTGTAGAAATATGATGTAGTCTGAGTCTGAAAAAATATATATGAAATAATTTCAAGTACTGAAAGCATTCTCTTCTTTAAGGTCTATGTCTAAAAAGAGTAAAGGTAAAACAATATTTAGAAGTTGATTATTTCAATAAAGTTTTCCTGCTTGCTGATTTTAGTCACAATTGAAATCAGTAATTTAAATCCCCTGAAGAACCTCCACAGGAGAAGCAGTGCTGATTTATTTCTCATGACATGGGACACTTGAGATCATGAAGAATGCTGGTTTTCTGATGCATAGGAGATATGCTGGGACAGAGACAAGTGCACACTACTATTCCAAATTTTACAAAAGGCAAGAAACTACAACACCTGCATGTATGCACACACGTGAGTGCGTATCCTCACTCTATTATCACACTCGATCTGGACACAGACGTGCACAGCAGCAGGTTGGGGGGAGGAAGCTTTTGCAAATAGGTAATGGCCAGCAACTCTCTGAGTGCTTGGGGCATCTCTGCCAGATGCAGGAGCACCAGAACTGGCTCAGCAGTAGGTTACCTGACAGAAGCACAGCACTGTGAGGCTCGAGCTGCAGGACATGAATGTGTGGTGACGTCTGACTGCTCGGGGTCAGTGTGGATATGGCCAGGATTATGATAAGCCTTGCTAAATCTGTGCTGGGCACATGGTGACTCTGCACCATCCTCTGCCAGGGCTCTCAGTCCCAGGACGAGGGTCACAACACATCCCTGAGGGCTGTCAAGCCACAGGCTGCTCTAAGCAGGACACAAAGAGCCTGGCTGCTCTCACCTGAGGCCTCTCCCATGGGCGTCCTGTGGCACCTCCACCACCCAGCTCACTCACAGGCTATAGGAGCACAGACCTCCTCTTCCGTGGCACGTACAGCAACAAGAACAGGAGAAGCTGTGTTTCAAAAATAAAACTACTTTTTTGTTCTATAACAGAAACTGAGCGAAAAGGCTTCAGGGGACCTGCAGAAACTTGCAAAGCCATGGAGGTGATCCTCCAGTGAGAAAAAGGGAGGAAAGCATCCCTGGGGACACTGCAAGCCACTCCTCAGGGCAGCAGGTTACTCTCTGGAGAAGAACCTCCCCCCTTCCTCTGTGCCGCCCCTATACGCTGAGCCACAAACACATGGAGAGCTGCAATCACAGTGGCTGTAGGACCTGCTGAAGGGCTTTTTGATTTAAGAAGCAAAGGACAAGCCTGAGGTTTGTTCTTCAATTGCTGCCTCATGCACTTAATGTAACGAGACAACGGAGAAGAATAAGTCATGTATATAGATAGCAATGAGGTAATTGAAGCTTCAGTTCTCCCTGACTCCCCATAAAAGAAGCACACCAGAGCACAAACATCTAGGCTGAAAATACAACATCATGCCCCAGTGTAAAACTCCCGTGCCTCACCAAGTACAGCTGGCTCTACTACAGCCACATTATGTACAATCAGTAACGGGTACTGGTACTGTTTGCACAATACTTCAATAAGCAAAGCCAACCAACATGACTTCCTCTATTTCTGTATAGAGTAAGATATTTACAGGAACAGCCTTTTTGAAACGTTCCAGTAAAATTAGCTTACTCAGATTTTTTTTTAACTAGAACAGAGAGCAGAAGGATAATATCATCATTTGGTTTTGTGCATAAATCAGCTGTCTATTTACAACTGGTATGTTGCAATAATGAATTGCCACTATCTCCTGAGTTATTTGCTGGGTTATTAGAGATTAACTAAGTTCACAGGACAAAAAAATTAATTCTTTATTATTTCCTGGGAAACGACCTCCAGATGCATGTATTCCACCTCCTTTCCTAAAGTAATGCCCAATATATTCCTGTAGGAGGTTTGTCTGTTTTATAAAAACCTCCAGTGATGATGCTTCCAACAGCTTTCTCAAAAGCAAATAACTCAGCACCAAAATACCCTTACCACTTGAAAGCTTTCTTAAATGTTTACCTAAGTCTTGCCACCTTCATATTGAGTCCATTTCTCTTAGTCCTCACCCCAAGCACAGTTTATCATCTTCCTCCCTGTAGGAACCTTCCACATACTTGAACACTGCTATCATGTCTGTTCCTGGCATTCTCCCCTGCAGACTAAACAATCCCCATTCTTTCATCTCCTTTCCCAGGTCAGGTTTCTCAAATCTTTGATCATTTGCCCTGCCTTCTCCCTGGACACCATCCAGCTGGCACTTGACTAAGTTATGCCCCAAACTAGATGTTAAGCCATTTCGAACACTGAATGCAGTAGATTGGTTATTTGATGTCTTTTCTTCACACGCCCCCAAAACAGTGCTTTTTTGAGGGACATGGACAGTGAAACCTTGTTCCTCGTGTGACTGTATGACACCCCCAGTCTCAGGCCTGTGATCCCCTCACCTCTCAGACACTCTCCCGAGCCCAGGCCTGGGAGGAGCTGGGCTGGGGCACCTCCCTGCAGGTGCCCACGATGCAGCTGCAGGGCCACCAGCACCGGGGGCAGCACCAAGGCTGCAGGGGAGGGATGGCACAGCTGCCCACTCAGCAGAGCGCTGGCAGCCCAGGTCCCAGGGGAAAGGAGAGACAGACACGTCACAGGATGCTTTTCTCTAGTGGTCTGGGAACCAGCTGTGAATTTTTACCACTCTATTCAACTAAACCAGGGCAAACTGCCTCCAGCACAGCCCAACTCCAGCTCACAGATCTCCTTTTGCAGGACCACTACTGAGTCAATCATTCCCAATCCTGTCTCATGTAACTGGGTATTTCTATCCCTCTACAGTGCTTCTAAGCTTGTGTGCTGCTTGGTTGGGCTTTTGTTGTGGTTTTTTTTCCCCCAAGTCATTCCTCCAGTTAGCCAGGGCAGCTTTGAACTTTAACCCTGCCCCCAAAGAGCCAGCACAGCCCTCCTTCATGCTTCTTATCCTATATAAGTTTAACAGCTGCCCTCTCTGCTCCATGAATCATTTCAATAATCAAAACAATGAGTATTACCAAAGCAAGGGCAGCCTCCTGGGGAATCTCACTCATTCTAGTCTTGTAATTTCACAGCAAACCATGAATAACTACTTTGACTACAGCCTGGTGAAATTCTGTGCCCCCACATTTACAGACCAGCCCACTAGACACCCAGCCTGCTTCAAAGCAAGCTGTGTTAGAAAGCATCCAGAGCCCCCTGTGAGGAGGGAGCAATTTCCATCAGAGAGAGAGGTCCAATTACACTGTCACATGTGCTGTTGGAGAGCCTTCCCTAAACACTGCCATAAAAATGTAATGCATGCTGATAAGAGGAATAGGAGGGTTGATAACTAAGCTTTAGGATGACAGGAAGAACTTCAGCTGAACTGAGACAGCAGGAGCCTGACTTTGCTTCCAGCAAAAGAGAGGCTTGGAAGAAGCAAACTGAAACATATTATAAAATTCCAGGAATTTTATACTTTCCATCAACTGCTGCTGACTTAGCAGTTAAAGAAGATACTATCACACAGGTGTGGGGTTTTTTTTTCTTTTTTAAACAAAATCAAAACATTTTCTTTGCTCTTTTGAATTGGTTTCCTTACTGCTCTCTAACAGCTAATCCTGCTCAGGGATCACAAACAAACCAGATAAATAGCAAAGACCATGACTCCTGAAACCCTGAGAAATGCTTGGATCAAGCACCAAAAACATCCCCAGCCCCACACCACCACTGGGAGAAGCAAGTGGCAGTGGCTGGTGCCTGAAACAGGGAGAAAGGGCAAGTTCCATGGAAAGTGAAAGGTGAGGCAGCTTTCCAACGCTGGCTCCCTCTGCTTGCCAAAATAGCAGTGCCCTGCCCACGCCTCACTCCTACTTCTGTGGAAGATGCGCCTGCTTCCCAGGAGAGTTTACTCTTGCAATGCAGATGTGCCTCACTGAGGCAATCACACTCTGTTGCGTAATGCAACACAGAATTCAACACTCCATGCTATTTGGTACATTTTTAAAATGTAAACCACAAGTTACTGTGGAGCTCAGTGAGCTGCCAAGAATGTTAACGCTATGATTTTAGCAGGGAAGAATACATCATATCCTCCCTCCTCCCACAGCTTACTCCAGCCGTAGTTTTGCAAGATCCTTTTGTACTTGTCAGTGAAATACAAAGTCTACGTGACTTTCATTTTGATCTTCAGTGACTTCAGGTCTCATCACCCCAGGAGCTAACACGGCCACACCGGTGGTAGAAGCAGGGCAGCTCTGGGAAGAACCTGACAGTGACTACACCAAGGTGCACAAAATTGAACTCTTCACCCCATGTCCAACAAAAGAGGGTTAAAAAAAAATAAATAAAATTGTAAACAGAAGCTGCAACCAATCACTTCCAGTCCCCTAAGTGAACCAGGGGCTGAGGCATACTTTGAATAAGAATATACATACATTTAAATTCTTCTTAGTTTTCAGGAGTAGCACAGTGCCATTCCTCTTCAGAGGAATACAGGTCTTTTCTAAAATACATTATGCATAACCTAGTTTTCCACAGCGGAAAACTCACCAAGGGAATACTGTTTGCTCATACCAGAAATGTATCCCAAAATCACAGTAATTTATAGCCTCATTTCCATTGACAAAAGAAATAAGATCATTCTCTTCTGACAAATATCAGTACACTGAAAAAATAATGAATAAATGCCTACAAACAGGTATCAAATGAAGCAACCATCAATCACTGCAACAAAACTTTAATTAAATCATACATTAAGCCAAAAAAGACTGAAGTAAAAACAAGCCATATAATCTGAGATCAAAATAAAAATCTGTCTATCATGCCAAGGCACAATTCAGAGCACTAAAATACCATAACCTGTTAAGCGATCGGTGGTCTAACTATTAATTGTAAAGCTCCAAGTTTGCAAACCAGAGACAGATGTAGAGATTTAGCAAAGTATTTTGGCATCTAGTCCTTTTTATGTATATAAAATACATCTGTATTTTAGGAACATGTTTCATACGACTGAGTTCAAAACTCCGGAACTGTTCATGTACACCTCTACAGTGATTCCTTTGTAAGAGACAGAAAGAGATCTGCACTGCTCACATTTTAGTATTACAAATCAAATCAGCATTCAGCCTAAGCTGAATACATATTTCTGGAGACACATCAAAAAGAACCCTGAGGATTAGCCCTAACACAAAAGGATGAGGGAGTTGCTTGCTGTCATCCTGCCAATTTTCCAGAACAGAAGAGTTAGCAAATGAGGCATAAAAAGATGTGAGCAAAGAAATTCATACCTGCAAAAAATGCAGGAATATCAGGTGTGCAAGAAAACGATAGCAAGTCGTATCAGACCAATTCACAAGAACTGCTGACCAGCTGAAAGTCCTTTTGGCCTCAGCTGGAAATATTTAGCACCTTAAGGCTAGTTAAACTTATAAGCCATCATAATTTAATGGTATAAATTAAATTTGAATATTCAGCACTTAACTTTTTAAGCCTCTGACTTTCTACTGGAATCAGTAGCAAGGCACCAGCACTAGCTGAATCTCTAGTTACATGAAGAAAACCTTCGTGCGTGCCTCTGTTTCTATCTGCTATCATAAAGAAACGGATACAGTTCTCTGCTTTTTATTCCTTACAGTGATAGTGATAACAGTATCAAACATATTTCTCTTACTGCTGTAGGGAAAGCCCAGAAGGTCCCATTTTGGGCTCTGAAAATCTCTCATTAATGCAGCTGGTGGCTTTCAGAGTGCACCAACAAAGGGAGAGCATTGTTCAAGTGTGTGGGTGCACGCACACACATGTGCAGGGACAGCAGCAAAGAAAGTGGCACACAATGTATACTGTAATTCTCTGAACACCAATGCAGCAACCAGCCACATTTAGGGCAGATGGACAGGTGTGTTACGGCGGGGTGGAGTCAACTGTGTTAGTTCTGTGTCTAGCAAGGCGGGCTGACAGGTTTCATAGAGCAAAGATTGCCTCTGGGGCAGGGGGGAAGGCAAAGGTGGGGTGAGGAGTTTTGCACCTGCCTCGAGAAACCTTAAAAGTCTCTTTAAGTAATCCAATAATTTATTAAAATATTAATATATTAATATATTAAAAAGCCCCACAAAACAAACAACCACAAATTAATAAATAAACTGAAGAACAAAAGGCTTAACTTACTGAATAAGACACCACTTTGAGAGGTTTCCCCACTTTCCCTGCTGTAAAGCACTTCAGAAAAATTCAGCCACTGAGCTACTGCTTTTCTTGACCTTTTCGCTGAAAGAGAGCAGAGCAAAAACAGGAAACAGCTAAAATGATATGCATTAAAGATGCTTCATGTCAGGAAAGTCATTTGAGTCACTCTTGCAAATTCATTCTGTGTCACATTTGCCAATGTAATGCTTGCTGAAGACTATCTATTAACAGCAGCACCAGCTAAAGCAAGCATTTTGCCTCTCAGCTGTTGCAGCAACACCGTACACACCATATGATACAGCCACGTAGCATCTGCACTTGTTGCTAGTTTTCCACACCCAAAAGCTCACTGCATGTCTTATGATTAATTTATAATGCCCTGAGACCCAAGTAGATTTGCTCTGCTGATTGCCCTTTTCTTAACAATAACACAAACATGGAAATAAACCTATTGTCTGAGGAACCCTTCCACTAATTCTGTTCTTTGATGGTTTGGTTGATTTAGTATAGCTAGGAATCAAGAGAGAAGTGGATCATAGCTTAATATAGAGTGTGGTTAATCTTCCCTTTGCATAATGCTGGTACACTATGGCCCAAATACCAGAGATTCATTTGATGTGTACATGCTTTCAAGCTTTAGTAAATAAGTTGCAGCCCACTATGAAAGAAGAGCAGATCCAAACAGTTGTGAAGCTCTTCATGCAGTAGACTGACACTGGCAGTGCAAGATACTTCCATCTGCATGTGTATTAGCCTTAAAATTTTGATCACTATTTCATCACAAAATATCATTTTTTTTAAATATGACTAAAAATATGGCTGAGATCACTGCCCATGTCCTGATCTATTGTCTGAATCACAACTAAACTGAGCAAGAGGCACAGTCTTCTTTTTCTCTTTTTCTTCCTTTAACTGATTGCATTCCTCATAACATAGCCAAAAAGAGGAACAACATATACTAGAGCCTCAGAAATGTACAAACACAATCATTCCCATGAAAAAAGAAAAAGCCTCTCTCACTTCTCATTTCTTATTCTTCCACTACTTTGAAGAATGTTACAAAACATACAAAAGTATTCTATCAAACATCACTGAATGTTTTACTACTTTACAAGTCCTATTGAATGAATTACTATTGGACAGTCTATAGCTGAAACTTTTTTGTTGTTGTTCATGTACAAATTAAAACAAATTGGTCCTTTAGAAGCTGGCTGTAAGACCAAAATATTAACTGAAATAAAAATTATTTTTAATAATGCAGTTTTAAGCAATGGTATAGTGGAAGCATTTGAAGCACACAGAAGTTCCATGTAAGCGCCAATTCTCCCTGGATAAAAGACCCAGTGTGAGTCTACATTATTTTAGCACACACAGGCAAAACCCACCGAAGCTGTACTGTTAGATATCAATAAATCATTCCCACAATACAGTGCCTAGATTTTAACCTGCTCTGTGCTGAACGCTAACTTGGGATGACTCAGGAACAGTTCCCTCTAATTTTTCCCCTTTTATAAACAAGGAAGCCACAACAGAGACGAAGCTGGGGTTGGAGGCAAGAAAGACTTTTCAGACAATTTCAAACTCTCCTCTGTAGAGGTGCAGGAAACGTACACTTCTGGAGCAAGCTCTTCAGATAAAGCCGTAAATCTTGGTGGTAACTATCAAATGGACACGAAAAGTGTATGCCTGCAAAAGAGGTGCTGTGAGAACAAACACATCAGTGACTGAGAGACGCCAGGATACCACAAAAAAGTAACACAGTAGAAAGAGAGGATGCCAATGTCTCAGATAAGCTGTTATGGCCATGTTTACTTAAACTGTTCTGCTGAGCTGTTCCCATTTCAGGCAGAAAACTTTGATTTAAGGAAGAGACTGCCTTCATTTTTTTTCCCTTCAAAGCATGAAAGAACTTCCTTTTTCAAGACCAATTTAACAAAGTTTACATCCAAACGCTCTCAGTCCCAAAAATGTCAGATCTGAACTCTATTAAAAGCAGCAGTTAGTGCAGCCAAATGCTCCAACAGTGTATTTAATAGCCTATAATATTTCTAATGCCCTACTGCCTGAAGTCAATGCTCTGGAAAACCAGCCAAGCACACCCACCCAAGAGCAATGACTGCTACAGGAAAAGACTCTTATCTCCCTTGGTGATGGCCCTCTGCCACCACTGGCAGGAGCAGAGCAGGGACACTCCAGCTGTAGACAGCAGGCACACAGACCACCTCTCTGGCAAGAGGAAGCCTGAAGGAATCAGACAAATTAGAAATGAAAGTTGTGCCAAGCATGCAAGCATAGAGCTACTGTTTCAAACTTCAGGTCCTCCAGTTCTGTGGATGTGTTTGATTAATTGATTTTACTGGACCCTCTTCCTCTTTGCCTGCTGATTCCCTCCTGTCACTTACAGTTCCTCCCATCCCTTTCCACCTCACATCCTTCAGGCTGGAATACTGCTCAGATCAGTTTCCCTAGTTCTGCTATGAACTCCCTTGACCCCAGTGAGGACCAGAGCAGGTATCTGCCCTGAGCTCACAGAGGAGCAACCTGCACACCAAGCTGGATTTTTCCCTAGCTGGCCCAAAGGATGCTTGGGAAAAGCACTTGGATGCAGATTTCACCATTGCCATTCGTGACACTAGAAAACACAAGTTCATGCTGTCTCCTGACAAAACACCACACTGCATATTCTTCTATGTAAGGTGCACCTGTAGGAAAGTAAAATACCCTTTTTGGTAAGTGCAAAGCAGCAACAGCTTCTTGGTACCTATTACAGCCAACTGGAAGCCAAACTGGTACTAATTCTGCAGTTCGTCTGAACTCCAGCAAGGCTCCATGAGTCCTAACACGAACACCACTGCCTAAGCAAACCCCCCTGGCAGGCACCTCCCTGCCACTATGCATGGGCAAGGATTTACACCCATCTCAGGCTTTCCTAAGCATCAAACGTCCTTCTGAAGAGCATTTTCCACTCTCTCCAGCCTGACTGCTTGGGACAAAGCAAAGGTATGGGTGACTCTGCAGCTCGTTCCATGTTACCATGCCAGTGGGCTGATGTGGACTTGCAATGAAGCAAGAGAGGCAGCACACTCAGGTAAGACCCAGGCTGAACTTTCAGGAATGGTTCCTTCTATTCCAGGCCCATCTGACAGGGGTGCAGTGGAATTTTCAAAGAGCAGACAGAGATAGTGCAAAAAAAAGAAAAGGGAGGGAAAAAAAAGGATTATCTGCATATATCTAAATAATGAAATGAGGCATTTTTCACTTCTGTGCTTCAGTATGTCAAAAAAGGCCAGGAGAGTATTATCATTTACTACAAGGTATGACAAATGGATGGATTCACACAAATATCAACAGTAACAGTTTATTCCCTTTCATAATGAAAAAATGCAGAAAATATTTTATTCTAAAGGATCAATTTTCCAGCAAACTCTCAAGTTCTCTGAAAACAGCCATAACTACAGCACTGCCCACAGAACGTTTGGTAACTTTACAAAAGATTAATTTTTAAATACATTCACTAAGCTACCCTACCGTGTTCTAAAAGTCACCCCGTTTAACTGTTATATTAGATCAAAAGAGAATTTTGGGTAAGAAAAACCACACATACAGTCAAAAAGAAGGACAGATATGCTAATCGACTCAAAATGCATGGGAAAAAAACAGAAAAAATCTCCTGAAAATAAAAAAGTATAATTAATATTCTAAAAACACCAAAAAGGATAACTTTCATGATCTCTTTTCACCTGCAGAAAGGCTGAGCAGACTTTCAATATTTTTCCATTTCAGGCTCCCTAAGGTGATTTCCCTGGTAACAGTGAAGCCACCACGGAGCGACTGCACCAGCTGACAGGCAGCTTTGCTCTCTTGAGTCCCTGCTCTTCAGAGGCAACAGGGTCACAGACCACAGCCACTGGTCCCTATTGCCACCACAGGGGACACACTAAAAGCACCATTACACCGATTAACCCATGTGGCCAGGAACACTCCCAACCTCCAGTCACAGCCTGGCTGAAGGTCCCCTGCCATTTTGCACACACTGTTGCATCCAGTTCCCCCAAAGGGGCAGCGCTCCTGAAGGAGAGAAAAATTTAGGTAACAGATATTATGCAGCATTTGGGGCGTATTTAAACAGACTCCAGGCTTAGCAATTAACTGCCTTAATATTTTCCAAGTATCCTGAAACTGTGCAGAAGGTGAGCAGGCTCACCAGGCCCTGTCACCAGCAGCTCTCTGAAGAGCAGAGCGAGGGCAGGACATACCCCTGCACCACCGCCCCAGGAATGCCAAAAGCCCAAAATGCAGTGCACTCGCTGAAGGAGAAGGGTGAATTTACTACTAAAAGGAGTGGAATTCCTCTATAGGAGTAAGACAGAGGCATAATGAATACATCGCAATTTAGTACTCTTTATCATCAAAAATCCCCCAAAATACTGCACACAAAACAGTCTTGTCAAAACGCAACAGCAAAGGGCAGGTTGGGACAGAGGGGAAAACTTACAATCTGGTCACCTGCCCCCAGGCAGTTCCCAGTCTCTGAGCAGCACACAGGCAGGTGAGGCCCCAGCTTAAGGTGGCAGAGCCGGAGCACTTCCATAACTCACTCCCAGACTCTCCAGAAGGTCCTCCCGGGAAGGACATCTCCCAGGGTCTGAACCCCCTGCTCCCAAGGGTTCATGTGTAATCACACAGCTCTGACCAGACCCATGAGCAACTTATCTCTTTGGCCAAGTGATGCCAGGTGAGACACCTCCAGATGGAACTGGAGGAGGCTCCCTGACCTTGCATGCACCTCTTCCAGCTGTTTCTCCATTTTTCCAAAAGGTTTCAGTACTTCACATATATTAATGAACAGTACAGCAACCATGTTAAAAAACAATTTCTGGGTCACAGTCTTAACTATAAGGTTTTAAAATCACTAGCTGTCAAACTCACTCCCAAGCTGGCTAAAGATTTAGCTTTGAAAGCAAATATTTGATAATTATTTAGAAGAGGAAGTTTGTGGACAGTTATACCTCAGGGTATTTCCAGAAGTGACAAATATTTTAAAATGCAAATTCACAAATTCTGTAGCACACATAATTTGAATATCTAATGTACATCCTGGCCATACACAACATTGCAAGCAAATACCAGAGTGCCAACAGTTTTTTCAGGACTACAAAAATCCCCAGTGAGACATCAGAATGTAGTTTTAAACAACAATACAAAGACAAAGGCACGCTGTATATGGCCTGCTCTGGAACAGTTACCATATGCTCTGTCAATAATCTATGGATTAATAGGGCCCCGATGCACAATAAACATATTGGCCACTCACAGCTCCATGGAAGATTATTCCATTCACCATGACAATTAGCTGGGGGTTAGGCATATGTCACAAGTTTTCATTCATATTTTTAACTTGGTCAGCTCTAAGACACTACTGTTGGGGTTTAGGGATTTTTTTTATAATTCTTAATTCTTTAAAGATCTGATCCTACTTCCATTAATTTGCACTAACATCAAGGAATCAGGTTCAGACAGTAAATCAGAAGTTTAATGTCATCTTAACAATCTACTTCTATGTTCCTTTGAGCAGCTATAGTATAGAATTAAAAAATTTATATATTCATTTATCCTATTATCCTGCCACTGATAGTAGACGTAGCTGAAACTCTGGGAAACAGTAGCAAAGAAAAGGATACAAAAAAAGCACTTTGTTTCAGTATGATTACTCCCAGTTAGGGATGTGTTTCTGGGCAGTCCAAAAATCAGGACACTTCTAAACCTTGGCATGAGGAACAGTCAGCAAAATAGATCTATATAATCATCTGCAGCAGCAACCCACCTTGTAACAGGCCAAAGTCTCACAAGTATTTTATTTTCTTGGGTTTTATTTAGAGGTCTAGATGGTCAGGTGAATAGTTGGCCACAAAATAAAATGTTCTTTACTAGTTACAACCTACCATAGGGCATGGGAGGTTCACCTTCCACTCTTTGTAGCTCTAGAGGCTCCCCATACAATCAGCAGCATTTGTGCCTGGGTAAAACGACTTCAAAATAACAACGCACTGGAAAGCTTCCAGGACGACACTTTCCACTCCCTCTGTACACGCTGTGAATCACCTTACAAACAGCACAGCCCCGAGAACAAGATCTCCGGTACGTTACTATCTCCTCCACGTGAAAATGAGATTGTGCTAAGGAATTTAACTACTCACTGGGGCGGGCTAAAACGCCACTGGCATCACCCCGAGGTCAGGAGTCTGCCCAGT
Source organism: Grallaria varia (assembly GCA_013396735.1). Lineage (NCBI taxonomy): Eukaryota > Metazoa > Chordata > Aves > Passeriformes > Formicariidae > Grallaria > Grallaria varia. The sequence continues at coordinate 226,723 of VWZG01004531.1, forward strand.
TTTTACACAGCAGCAGGGGATTTGTATTTCTTAATAGAAGCGCTGTTGTTTCACCCTTTGTACAGGAATGCCGACAGCTGCCAGGGATCTGTGATTCCCCAACATCCCCCTGCAAGAGGTACCTCGGAGGGGTTGTTCCCATGCAGGTGACCAGCACTGGGACACAAAGGCTCTGCCAGGGTTCCAGCGAACTGCCTGACCTCTCCTCCTGCCTGCAGTGGCAACACACTGATTAAGGGAGCTGCTTACACTTGGCAAAGCAGAATGGTGCCACCTGGGCATAAATATGTTGCAGCACCTACAGCTATGAGCATATAAATATTTCAGAAGGTAAAAAGCACTTTGGTTTTGGTTGGTTGGGTTTTAAATACATACCTGTCTTTTAAATTTGTCTGGTAAGCAGTTTGTGCAGAGAGAAGCACTATACAGTGCAAAAGTATGCTAAAATTGCACTTGCAATCTAAAGATAAAAATTACCACTAATCACATCTGAAAATAAGAGAGTCTGAAAGCACAGGATATATTTTTGAAGGGAAAAAGCAGTCACAACTACCAAAACACTTTCAGAAAGGAGGCTGACAAACCTGACAAACTTTTCCTTCCTGTCCCCAAAAAGCCAAAACTCCTTTAACCAGCTTGCACACAGCTAAACAGGGAGCTCCAATTATACTGTGCTACCAGCACAATGTCAAAAGTGTGCTCTACATACCCCACTGACAAGGAATTTTGGAAAGCAATGTACCCATCAGCGCTACCACCAGATAAGTGACTTACCAAATCATCCAGGTGACAACAGATTGCCAAAAGCCACCGAGAGATTTCCCAGCGGTGGGGGACCATCCCCACCAGCACTGCACAGAGCCACAGAACAGCAGCATCCCCAGCACTTCACAGGGGCTTGGCTTCGGCTGGCCCCTCCTGCTCCCAAAGGAGAATTAGTAACTTCCACCAGTCCCCATGTTTATTTTATATCCTCTTTGAGGCAAGTTTGTTACACTGAGAAGGCAAAGAGGACACAGTCCTTGGGCTCCATCATGCAGGTAGGCCGAAGCTTGGGGTGTATTTGTAGGTGAAGTGCTGTATTCTGATCTCCCCACACATCACTGTAAGAACCCAGCAAGCCCCACCAAAGGTATAGTCAGGGATTGTGCACATACACACGTGCACACAGACACGGGGACAGCGAGCTTGCTTGTTAAAAAAGAAGGGAAAGTCAGCCCTACTTCATGTTTAGAAATTAAAGATCGCTCTTTAATAAAGTAACCCTTACAAATCTTGACCCTACAGAAGATAACTTACAGTGCATCTCCAATAAGTCTGCAAATGGACACCAAAGACTACACATCCCCACGCTCTTTTCCTGAGCCCACATCGACTCATGTATCTGTGCAAACCCAAAACACTCTGTAGCCCTGGGCTATTAGCCTTTTTGAAACAGTCTTCATCAAACCGCAAGTGGGGGAGGAAGGGGGAGACAGAAATGACAGAGACGTTGCTTCCAACTTTACCTGCAGAGATATTCCCCAAACTGGATATAAAATGTCCAATCTTGAAAGGTAATTTTGCCCCAGTTTTCAAAAGGTCTTTTTTCAACCTATCTGAAGGGCTTTAAAACCTTTTTGTCTTTATCTGATCAAAATGCTGCCCTTCCTCCTGCAGTCCTGACATTCTTTGCGGTGAAACTCTTTCAGTATCAATATTAATATTCAAATGTCAAGTTTGTGACACTACATTTCCTGTGCTATTTAAAACATTCAGAACAATTAGTATCATTAAAATATGAAACAGTAAATTTTTGCTACCTGCTTACAATTTCAGCAGCCCTATCAGGGACAGAACTGCACCTACACCAGACACAGGCCATTTTATGCAGAAATGTATCGTTCAGCTTTTCTAGCACTACTCATGCATTTCCCCAAATATGCTTTGTTGTTTCTAGCAAAGCTAACATTCATTCTTTTTCTGGAGTGCAACTGAGCCCTCAATATCTATCAAATTTATAGCATTTAATATTTCAGACTTTCATTCCACATATATTCCCTATCTGATAGCAACTTTTACATATGGTGAATCGCTGAGCTTTTTTAAAATTTGTTTTTAATAATCATAGACTAGTAATTCTGTCCTTTATAATTTCTACTGCTCTTAAAAATATTTTGGCTTTTTTTTCCCTCTTTCAGTACTTAGTTGAGTCTCTTTCTTTAGTGATTACCCAGACTGTGGTCACGCATCTTTGGCTATAAGGGGTATTTTTGTTGTAACACGTAGGTGTCTTTAAAAGCAACACACATTAGAAGTGCACAGCTGAGAATGCACCTTTCAACCAAGCTGACAAAGTTCTAGAGAAACTTTTATATAATAGTACAAACTTAAAATACTGAATTCGCAATAACCCATATAGAGAAAGGCACGTTAATTAGATACATTTTTCTCCATGTCAAAGAACAGCTTTATGAGGAAAGCACAAAAACCACACCAGCCTTCCACTACCAGGGAACACTATAAGCTACAGATCAAAATGAAATATCCGAAATATCTTAAGGAAAGCTTTATTTTCAGTATATGGCTTGATGATGCAATAAAATACTCCAGTATCACTGTACAGGTCTGTTATTGCCCCTGTTCTCCCCTCCAGAACCGGAGGGTGATTTCAGAACATGCATGCTTCTTTCAGTCTTAATTCATGCCAAATTTCAGCCAAAGGGGTCTAATCCTAACACTCCAAAAGTCAACAGGAGGAATGCCAGTGGAAATGGGGCCTAAAACAACATGTCTACAGCAGTCAACAACTCTGAGTTATCCAAATACTTGCTAATATATCTATACTGACTGGTCATCAACATCTCCACTGCAACCCTTGTCCTTGGGGATCTCTGTATGTCGGATGCTATCCATACTTCTCTCCAGTCAGCTGAAAGGAATTGCTTTGGAGTGATACAAGGCACTCCCTCTCCTCTGGAGACCTGCAGACAACTAACAGAACCCTCATTTTTCACACAAACCAATAGGATATTACCATCTTAGGCTGAATTCCAGTTTACCTGCTTTGCTACAATGTGCTTTTGCAGGGACATAAAAGGAAGCCTTGGTTTTGTTTCAGGAAATCAAGGGCTACCAGATTTTTCATGCAGTATGTCATGATGTGAAATAATCAGGGCTAGAATGCAACAATGAGGTTTAAAAAACAGCTTACGAATAATGTGCCCTGCTATTCTTCTTTGTTCTGTTTACACTGCATTGAGAGTTATAAATGAAGCAATAAACAGCAAAATCTAATCTGCCAAAATAAGAAGTCTCTCACAAAAGCTTTTCGAAAAAATAGATGGGATAATACTAACATCACAACCAGTATTCTTCCCACTCCTAACAGCAAAGCCATCCCTGAATCTGATCTCCTGTTGCACCCAGAAGGATGGCTAGGTTTGCCTACAGAGCCTCAGCACTACTATAGCTGAACTCATTTAAAGTATTTGAAGTACCTTGAGCATAACAAGACACAGGAAAACAAATTCCATGAGACAATATGCAATTCATGCTAATGTTAACTAATTCACATTCACACATGAAAAAAAACATTGTGGTATATTTTGAGAACAAATACTGCGAGCAAAACATAAAGTTAGGCTTAGTTTAACCAACCTACCAGCACAACTTCATGAGCCTTTCTAACATGAACCCAAGTCTTCCTTCTCCTTCCTGCTCCTGGAGCAATGCTAACATCAGGCCCACCAAACTGCACTGGCCAACAATCAGCTCTGGAAGCAGTTCTTATTTCTGCAGAAATCAATTGTTAAGGGACTGATACCAACAGTTTTTAAGAGCAATGTGGGTAATGTGAGCTACTTGAGCAGTCTAGCTGAAGGAATGGACATACATGCTGCCCTCAGCTTTTATAGTGAAACATGACTGTTCTTTCTCTTGCCCTTCCAAGATTCCTCTGAATCCACTCATTCATCTTCAGGCCCCTCTGGATGCCTGGAAGGCAAATCATGCAATGAGCAGGCATTTGCAAAATGGTCCTACCACTGTCCCCCTGAATTTCCAACAATTTGCTCACATAAGATATAACTCTGCTGAGGAGAACTCGCTCTGAGACCACAGAGCGCTCTGCTCTGCAGAAGCTGGGCCACAAACAGCACAGCAGACACCAGTAGGTGCCACAGGGCTGGCTGAGGGAGGTGAAGTGAACCCTGTGTGGAGGCACATGGCACGCCTTCTCCATGGCCCAGGAGTCTCACTATTTTGTTCTGAGGCACAAACACACTGAGTTTATGCGCTTATGTTGTCAGGTTACCAGTTCTGCTCCAACAAGTAACCACAACCTTTTTTGAAGTCTTTAACTGAAGTTAAGAGATGACCCAGGTCAGTATTCACACATCACACACCACAGCTCTTCTCAAACACAAGAAGAAAAAAAAAAAAAAACAAAAAAAAACCCCCAGAAACAAAAAGCCCAGCAACAGAGTAAACACCACTTACACACACCACAAAAGCTCTTATTTTCCATGCCCATCCAAGAACACAAATTGTCCAAAGCCTGAGTACTGGCTCTCCACAAAGGACCTCTGAGCCCATCCGAGTGCCTCAGCTGCCTGCCAGCTCCCAACAACGGGGCACTTGCACATAACAGAACTGCCCTCGGCCAGCGACAGCAATGCCCTCAGCACCCAGACACTGCCTTCTTTTCATTCCACACCTTCTTGTACAGGCCTTTGCAAAACACACACGCACAACAACTTTACTAGCAGGGAGGGCAATCAGCAGCTACATCTGTGAGGCGTTGTGTTGCCAGCCGGCGAGGCAGAGCGCGCGATGCAGCGCTGAACGCCTGCCAGCCAGGAGCACTCCTGCCTTAGGGCCTGGGAAGCTGCTGCCTGGCTGGTCGTGTCCCCAGTGGAAGGGCAAGGCTGCAGAGCACGCACGGCTCCCAACACCGCCGAGCAAACACACCCGTAATGCAGCAAGACCACTGCTGTCCCTGCAAACACACCCGTAATGCAGCGAGACCGCTGCTGTCCCTGCAAACACACCCGTAATGCAGCGAGACCACTGCTGTCCCTGCAAACACACCCGTAATGCAGCGAGACCACTGCTGTCCCTGCAAACACACCCGTAATGCAGCGAGACCACTGCTGTCCCTGCAAACACACCCGTAATGCAGCGAGACCACTGCTGTCCCTGCAAACACACCCGTAATGCAGCGAGACCACTGCTGTCCCTGCAAACACACCCGTAATGCAGCGAGACCACTGCTGTCCCTGCAAACACACCCGTAATGCAGCGAGACCACTGCTGTCCCTGCAAACACACCCGTAATGCAGCGAGACCACTGCTGTCCCTGCAAACACACCCGTAATGCAGCGAGACCACTGCTGTCCCTGCAAACACACCCGTAATGCACCTCTGAGACCGCTGCTGTCCCTGCAAACACACCCATCATGCAGCAAGACCACTGCTGTCCCTGCAAACACACCCGTTAATGCAGCGAGACATGCTGCTGTCCCTGCAAACACACCCATCATGCAGTGAGACTGCTGCTGTCCCTGCAGCTCCACTGCACCACAAACACAGCCAGAACTCCCTGCAAAACCAGCTCAAACACCAAGAGAGGGATGTGGTAAAACTCCTATCAAGGAAAAAATAAAAAATAAATAAAAAAAAATATTAAGGGCAGCGTCTCTCTGAAAAAAAGGGACAATTTGGCATTTGCAGTGTATTCAAGATGTCTCCATACACTTTCTTGATTCCTTGCCAGCAACTATTCAAAAAAGACCACTTAACAAGCAAACAGGTCTTCAGCACAACAAATAATGAAAAAGAGAGCAAAGCTTGTGCTATTTAAATACCATGAAACATTCTGCTAATCATGCACAGATGGAAGTACAGACGCTTCTGCCAGACGCCTTGTTCAGAAACTTTGCTCTATTTTTAATTATTTGAAGCACAGAGGACCTGTTTGCTGATTAAAAGGCCACTGCCTTTAAAAGGACTCCATCAATATGGAGTCTAGCCTTGTTTTTAACAGAGGACTTTAAAAGTAGTAACTCATGCCACTGAGCAACCTGCACCAGTTTCTATAAACTTACAAGCATGTGGTTGGGTTTTTTCAGATGTTTCTCTCACCTTGGGAAATGCCTATATAAAGGAAAAGTGAAACCAACTACACGCAAGTTATTGTTAAATTCACTGAGTCAGTAAGTTTGGAAAATGTGTATTTTCTTCTCATATCCCTTAGTCTGTATCTTTATGTTACTTATAAAAAGAAGGGTTATCAATTTCCAAGTAACAACATAATTTTTGATGGGTCAAAAGCCTGCCTTTTTGAGAAAACATATCAACTCCAGAATTATCCACCAAAATACTTGTTTTTTTTTAAATCTACTATAGCCACAGTATCATTCCAATAGTCAGTTCTTGGAAAAGCACACTAATACACACACACACTCAAAAAGAACACCCTCACATATTTTCACTTCACACCTCAAGTGAACCTCACTCATTCAGTGGTTGCCTAATTCCTGTACTTCTCCATAGCAGTCCAGGAATTTTTCTCTCTCTGAAGAGCCTCACTCAAAATGCAGACTATGCTACATTTATTTTCTTTTTCTGAATGAAGTGCTTTTCAAAAACTCTTTTTTGATTTAACTTAGATTTTATCTTGAAAGTTTCCCAATATGTTACTACAGAACTTTACCACTGGGTCAGAGTCACAGTATGGGCAGAACTGGAATCCCAAAGAAGACTGCCCAAGCTGCTACTTTTGTCCCATCAGTATGATACATGAAAATGGTGTTATATATTTTTAATTTACATTAATAATTTGAATTCTTGCTATTAACACAGTAAAAGGATCCTTTGATTAGCAGATCACATTATGTGGTAATAAACAGTGACCCTATTATTTTATGAACAAATGACCCAAAGAGAGTGGCTTGTGGGTCATGCTCAGGTACAGAGAAAATAACTGAATGAGTTTTGGGTTTGTGGGGTTTTGTTAGTTTGGGGGTTTTTATGTAATACTATGCTAACAAATAGACATCAGCTGACAAGCTGGAAAATCAAGATGTCTGCTGAAGAGACACTGCAGCAGCAGCCAGGGAAGACTGGCAGGGGCATATGGACTGAAAATCCAACGTTTGGGCAGGGAAACAGGCACCTGCAGAGAAGCTTCAGAGCAGAAATACAGGGTCTTTTCCCATGAGGAGAAGGGGAAGGCTGCATGGAGGGAAAGGCTTGCCCAGACAGATCACTGGGGCTGCAAAGCTCAGAATCCAGCTATGACTAACTAGGAAGGACGGGAGGTAAATGAAACAACATTCAAATTTGCATTTCTGCAGAAAACTACTGAGGTATTGAAACCCTCTGAGCAGAAAGGCATTTTAGACACATAGAAACCTACACAAAAAAATCAAACAAAAGAAAGGGCCAACACAATCGTGCAGGTAACAAACCCAGCAAGGGAGCTGTACAAGTAGGTCAGATATGCAGCAGCAAGAACTGCTGAGCACAGGAGAATCTTGGTAGAGAAGGCAGTGAGGAGAAAAATTAATTGGCCAGCAATAAGAGAAAGAAGTCTGGAAATGGTTAAAACAGGACAGAAGGATAAGAAGGTAAAACACTGCTTGGGCTATATGAAGAAAGATCAGTCTAATTCACAAGCATCCATCTGAAGCATGACAGGGAAAGAAGACCCATGACACTTGACTGAGGAACAGTTTTCACTCACCCTCCACTTGGAGGAAAGGACAAGTGAATGCTCTGCTGCCACCGAACAAGCAATGTCTGGTCAGCAATGCTGACCTGCCAGCAACAGCTCTGGGTCCAGAGGGCCCCAAAACACACCCCAGGCTCTCTCACACCACACTGACACCCACATGGCTCCATTAAACCACCGAAGGGAGGAACAGAGGTGGGAATTGGACTCCTTATTTCACCGCAGCCTCAGTGTGATGTGGAACACGCACAGTTCACATCTAACAAGAGGAGTGTAAAAGCCCCGGCTGCTGCAGCACTGCTGGTTTCACAGACACTGTGGCTGAGCTGTGTGAACAGTACCAAACACTGCAGCCAGCCAGCTGACAGCTCAGATGAACGCACTTCATAGCAGAGCTGCACACATAGAACAAGTGTGTCTTAGTTTGCATTTCTCCCATTCCACACAGCCAACGTGACATTCAACAAGCTTGACTCCTTAGGTAACAGGGGTGTACTTGACTGCTGATATTTAATGTATTTCAGGTGCTTACTATAAACCTTCTACCCACTTCAGTTTTCCTTAGGGCTCTTCCTGGCTGTACACTAACAGATAACAACATCTGGATAGTACCATCATGTAACAAATGTCATACTTGCTCTCAGGAATTACTTTAACTTGCTCAGTCACTACACACTGTATTTCCCCATAATCTGCTACTGAGAAGCAATGAAAATAAACTAGTGGTGACCAACAAATGGTAGGATGCAGCCATGCTGGCTTGTGTCACTCTCATAGCTGAAGACCAAGTACCAGGATGGAGTTATTCTGTCATGCTGTGCAATATTCAGTCCTTCTGGTACTGCAGTATCACATGACTTTAAGACACTATGTAACATACTTGTGAGCAATCCAGACACATACAGACAGCAATTTTTAACTATAAATCATTGGTCTGTAAGTTCTACCATCTCATCTCCCGCCATAAAACAGAATACAGACATGTTCCACATACTGACATGTCACTTATCTCCCCATAATTTAATTGCTCAACTGTCAGGTTCACAAAGGAAATCACATGTGATTTCCAAGACTGTCATTAACAACAAAAATATCAGGTCAGATTACAGCAGAGATCCAAGAAAGTTTAGCAAGGCTGATAAGTAGGAGGCCTGAAACTCATCCCTGATTCAAAGAAGACACAGGCAAGTCCTAAGCAAAGAAGTGAAGCAGCTCCTCAGTTCTGCAAATAAGGAGATAAAAAGGCAAATCATTTGACCAGATCCACCAGATCATCTTTGGCCAGTCCATCAGCAAGTGCTGCTCAGAGAGGAGTCATTATAACATAGCCCAGTATCTAGGATATACCAGTCTCTCAATTGCAATAAGGTAAGGGGAAGGTACCATTTCATTTCAGTGCCAAGGAGAGAACAGCAACGGCCAATAGAAAAACCTCCACAGTATGTTAATGGGTTGGATTTTCTCTGTTTTCAACCAGATGCCCAAATCTTAAGACATTCGTATGTAATTAAAATCTTGTGTTAAACGAGGATCGCATTCACAATATTCATATGTTACTGTTTTATTAATAGAAACAGTATTGGTGCATTCACTTAAAGAGATGGACTCGCTGATCCTTGTGAGTCCATTCCAACCCATAATATTCTGTGTATTGGTGTTCCTGGAGCCAAAGATTTTACTCTAAAATTCAATGTGAGTAACAAGCAACATTGCCTACCCTTGTGGAGGGAAGAAAATACCCTGGGCCAAATACACAGTCCTGAGGTACAAGCTCTTCTGAAATCCCAGGCAATGCTGTCCAAGTGGAGTCCCAGCCTTTGGGGAAATGCTGCCAAGCCTGGGGAGGGCAGATCACAGGTGGGCAGACCACCTCCCAGTAGGCAGCTGAAGATCAGCCTGAATCACCACCTAATAACTCTTTGGCTGCCACCAGAAAATGAACATGACACCACGGCTCAGGATGTGGGTCCCTTCACAACAGCTACAGTGGTTTGTAAAAGGATTTCTCCAGGGACAACTCCTGGCAGGGTAAGCAAACCTTCATATCACAGGTGGGGCATTTTGCTCACTGTCATATTTCTTCTCTGATTCTTACAGAGAATTTCTGTTTTCAGCAAGGTCTATACAGCAATACCTGAGACACCTTCACTCATTAAAAAATTGAATAGGATAAAAAAGTTTCAAAAAAATTAAAAATGGTTCAATGACCTTCTGTGGGGTTTTAATTGCTTGTGTTACGCTCCCTACTTCCTGCACTTTATAAAATCTGAAATTTTATTTGTTTTTCTCTGCTGTATCCTTGCTCTTAAAACATGAGATATTCTCTTTTAAAAAAAAAAACCAAAAAGGAAAATGGGACATATTTTTGTATTAAATTTTTTTTTAAAAAAATCACCCAAGCTGCAGCAAACATACAGCCAGATAGAAAGTAATTGTGTTCATATCTGAATTCTGTACTTCAAGCCACCTTTGATCAACTTGATTAACATTCCTTTCAAAAGATTTCATAGTTGGTGTACTTCATGAACACAATTAAAGTAGATTAATCAGTTCTGCATTGTATGTTTCATAGAATTACTGTTCCTGTGATTAATTTTACAAAAAACCACATGTAACTATGTACAAGTGCATTTTTCTCATTGATAAAACAAGCTTGTGACACAGCTTCCAGCACTGGCCAGGCGCTATCATTGTGAATATCTAATAAATCAGCACGCCTGATGATGCAATGTCACGTGAGCTAATACACAAACTACTACACTTTTTGCTCGAGTGAAAGAAAAAACAGCCCCATTCTCAGGCCGTAGCACCGACTCAGCTACAGTGGAAATCTTCAGGTGTCAGTACCTGTGGAATAACCCCATCAGCCAGTCCAAGGCACTGGAACTGATCCACAAACTGGAATCAGGAACAAAACCTGATTCAAATGCAATAGCAAGGCTTCGCACGGCTGAATTTCAGAGGCACTGGGAGTGAACAGGACCCCACCTGATTCCTGATCTGCAAGAGAGACTCCCTTTGACCTTAACCAGGACTGCCAGGGGCAGGCTGCTGTCACGCCGCCCCACCAGTGCCCTCGCCCGCCGCTGTAGCTAAGCACTGCTGAACTCGGGTACCCTCGAGAATCACTGCCATGTCGTAATTAGCACTGAGACTTGCAATACATTCCCCAGCCAGATACAAGGGTTGCTGCGGCCACTAGAGTAAAAGAATGTGAGGAAAGGCATTGGGAAGGAATGAAAAAGACAGGTAACAGCAGAGAAAACACAGCAAAAAGAACACAATAATCACCAGGAATCAGCTGGACCATCAGATAGGTATTACAAGAAACAGTGGGGTTTTTTAAAGAATAAAATTTCCATTAAATTGATTATTTCAGTGGAGAGGAGCAAGGATACATAGAAGGTATCTCTGACACAAGCTTCTGCTTCTTGACATCTAAATTACATCAGGTTTAGTTTCGTCTTTTTTTGAGAAATTATGTACTGAAGATTCTGTTTGCAGTGCAGCAGTAATCTAAACTCTTCCTTTATTTTTTGGCAAAAGCTGTGCACCACTCATGTTCAGTTGTTAACTGTGAACTGTTCACAAGTCTTAGTGTGGTTTCAACGTTCCTATGGCAAGGCTAAACAGCATTTCAAAAACAATGATACCCCCAGGCCCACACTGTAGTTTCTGAAGCACAGATTAAGCACGGTATTCTGCTCAACAAGCTCATCACTGTTAAGTAACTCATCAGAAAATAAAGAGGGAATTATCAAATGGGAATTGCCAAGTAATTAGTTCTCTGAAGCAGATGACATACAACTGTTAAAGGGAGGGGCTTCCCTGTTAGTCATATGTCAGAGTAGAGCCTACTAATCTGTAAATAAAAACGCAGTACATATGATTAGTGCTGTGGGTTTTTAACTGCTAGTGGTACATGGAGAATAAAGTTACAACTTCTTCTACTGTAATAACCTTCTAGGATTTTTTTTTTTCTTGTACACAGTGAATTTTCAAACCATTCTGGATCTACTCGCTGACAGACAACCTTGGAAAAGCTATGAATACAGCACAGTATCAGCAGGGAATGTGCTCAAGGGCTATGGAAGAGTAGAAATGCATTTACTATCATATACATTTGAAAATGTCACTTTTTACTCAGTTACTACACATGGACCTGAAAAGAAACTGCACCTAGGAGAAAATATTCCCCAGCACAAAATTTCCAAGCACAGTAAGGGAAGATTAAGCCTGCTTTTTGTAACTGTTCTTCTCCATCAAAGTTGGACTTCTTTCAAGTAGCGGGCCTCACAGAAATGTTAAAGGTACAGAACTGCAAAGGCCTTCACACGTGGGTACCTGACAAACAAAAATGTGGTAACAGTCACAACCACGCTCCAATATGAGTGAGAAACACTTTGATATTTCTACTTTTTTATAGGCAAAGAGTGACTCAAAAAATCCAGTAGTCAGGTGTACAGCTAGTTCCAAAACAAGTAATTGATGAGAAAACACAGAAGCACTTATTAAATGTTGGGATTTGCCTCCATTCCAGTGTCTCATGACGAGAATCCTTCAGCCAACACATTTAATTCCAGATGCTGCCACCTGGGCTAACATCCCCAGTAAGGAGGGCTAACTTTCACCCCAAACCACATCCCTGGTTTCAAAGCATGGCAGAACCCACGGGCACAGCCCTGCCCAACACATGCAGCCAAGGGAGAGGGCAGGAGGAGGGCACACACACCTGCACATCACATCCAGTCACCTCGCCGTTGTTCGGCCCCCAGGACACAGCAGCTCTCCACCAACAGTCAAAAGCCAACAGTTCAAAAGAAATGCTAACAAAGTGAAGCAAGTGGGACAGCAATTATCTTACTGAATTTGCAGACACACCTTTTTAAAACACCAAGTTGGAAGGTGAATCAAACCTCAGATCGTGGTTTGTATCACATTGTGAACGTGAGTCCTGTATTTTTATGTAGACAGGCCACTACATCCAACTCCATTTACACCTCAGTCTGTGTTACAAAACTATCAGTCCCACACCAAACCTTCAGCAGAGCAAAAACATGAAAGGTTACAGCAGAGGTGAGGGGACCACAAAGCCTCATTTCTAAGCCATCTGCCTGCACTCACATCACTTCTTTGAATTTACTCTTGAGCTACACACACACACAAAACAAACATTTTAAAAAAAATATTATTTCTAGTTACTGTCCAACTATATCTAGTTCACTGCTCCATTTCACCTGTGCTCTTAACATGTTAAAAATCTCCATTAAGTACCCTCTTTTAGCCCTATAGCTATTGTAGGGCCTCATAAATAACATGAGAGGGAAGATGTAAAACCAGCTGTGATAAGAGAACATCAATGTGATGACCAAAAACCTACCACTGCACACAGTAATACAGAGACAGATTAGCTCTTTTTATATTCACTACTAAGTATTTTAAGAGGGCAGATTGTTGTCTATGTACAGAGAGCGGTAGCCAGAAGTCTACATAAAACAGAAATTATGTCTCACGTACAAAGTAAGCTACAACAGTGTACAGACATACTTATTGAAAATTCAGACCAAAAAAATTTCTAACAAATGAACTGCAGCTGTAAATTCAATCCAGTACTATAATATGATTAATAAATATCAAGTGACTCGACAGTGGAAAATATTAAAAAGAACTCTCTAATTGTTAAAATGTCCAGTGTCTCATGCAAAATCCTCTCAAGACAGCTGTTTAAAAGAAAGCATTGAGTCATTTGCCTACGTGGAAGGAGGCAGTGCACGCTTTGAACAAATAACAATAACTCTATGTTTTGAAGGGCAGGCTAAAATTAACTGTTAAAAAAAAAAAAAAAAAGCAGCTGTCCCTATTTACTTATTTTCATTTTAATTTTACTAATTCCATGTCCTTATCCAGGCAAGATGCTTAGCAGGCTTTGCAAAGAATGCTGCTTGAATTGGAAGGGTAAGCTCACCTGCAGCTCACACACAACAGCGATGTCACCCCCCGAAGCCACACAAGTAAAGCCACGTAGGGACATTAGGCCTCAAGTAGTTTCTAAGATCTCATTTTTGGATGTGTTCAAAGCACCCAGTGTTCGGCCCCTCTGGCACACTCCATGGTAATAATCCAGGTCTACCTAGACCAGAGCAGAGCTGCCACCACCTTCACCCTGAAATAAATGCCAAAGCCACAAAGAGGACGGGCCTGAGCAGGAGATGCTCTGTCTGGAGCTGTGAACCCTCCCTGTGGCTGCTCCCTGCACGGTGCCAGCTCACATTTCTTTCACGTGTTACTACTGCGAGCTCCTGCCTGTTTTCTCCAGTGACAGAGAGAACATTTGTAAGCAGGCAGTGTCTATCCAAATAACTTTTATTTCACTCAGTTATACAGCGGGCCTGATTTTGATTGTTCCATGGAGAAAATGAGAACTAACTTGTGAGGTCAACAGAGGTACTCTGAAGTCAGTAACTAAAATGTCCAACAACATGAAAAGAAGTTAAACCAAATCTAATCTAAGGTCCACAAATACAACACTATACTTTAAGCTGAGCTGGTATAGAAAACACAGCAGTTCAGTACTATATTCCTGTCGTGCCTCTGCACCAGACTTCACTCTGTTACATTTTTCATCCTAAATGTTTGCTTAACATCTAATGCATTCTCTCTCCTGCAACTGCAGAAAATGCCAGATGCTACAAGATTCAAGGTGACTTAGCAATACATTGTGGGTAACATTAGTCATAGGATTTGACCAATAGGCTATAAACTATTACTTCTTCTAATTACGAAATATAAGCCTTTCCTGGAGTAAACACATCTTCAAATAAATATATTTTCATACAACCCAAGCCGATTCCGGAAAAAAAAGTTAAATGCTCTGTGGAAATGATAATGCCTTAACAAAAAACTTCCTCCTATTCCATCTCCCAGGTCAATAACTGCTACCAAGTCAGTTTTCTTCCAAAACAGAAGGACAAAGTGTGTCAGCCATGAGGCCACTCCGTGTGGTTTTTCACTCTCAAGAAGCTCTTACTGGTCTGAAGAGATACAGTGGTTACGATCCACCCCCACCATTCAAGCTCATTTGTAGACCGTAACAGGAATGTCTCTGCACATGACTACTTGCCTAGGCAACTTCCCTTTAAAACACGGCACCCTTCCCCACAGCCACAATAAAATGTGAATTATGTGCTGCATACTTTGCTATGGCATGCTGTATACATTAAACAGTTATTCTGCAATGGAGACTTTCTGATCAGCCCCGCATAAATAGCACGCTAGAGTAATTAAGTTTTTTGGTAGCCAATTTTAAAAAAAAAAACAAAAACCACCGTTTGATTTCTGCAAGTAATAATGATATTTAATTTTTTTTTATTTAAAGACTTAAGCAATTTTATTATGACTCTTTATCTTCTTTTTTTTTTTTTAAAAGCACTAGCAGTATTGCCAATCCCAAGCACTTAAAAATCATAGAACAAGTCCAAAAAACCAGGCTGGCTTAATGACAATCAGATTAAAGAAATAAAATAAAAATTTGTGTTCTTTTTATTGGCAGTGCAATTGTTGAGTCTTGGGACTTCGTTTTTTAAAGGTATTCTCCACAACCATATGGGAAGGAGAGAGAGAGGAAAGGGAGAGCAGACTGATACATGTGCACTATTTTATCCCGACTACAGGAAGAAAATCAGATGAACTGAAAGCATTCCTCAAACCAGAATAAAGACAGCCAGATACATCAGGAGTGACTAGCTACCCTAGGAAGTATTCTTATGCCAAAGTTAAATGCACAGAAGGAACCTGGGACAGTGGAAAAGTCAAACAGGTGGGAACCAACAGGAACCACTGAAAGCATCCACAAAAGTCCAGGCAGGATTTATACAACTTTACACATGGCATTTTACACCAAAAATCAAAGTCTGCCCAGATTTCCATTCATACTATCATCTTTTAGTAACTGAATATGCCCTGACCTGAGGTGAGCGTGAAACCACTCATGTGGAACCCACTTGTCCTGTAAGTCACTGAACTGAGTCACCAGAGTCAATGGATTTTTTCTGAGGAGAGTTTCTCAAGGACCTCTACTGCCAGGCAAGGGAAGTACAAATGTAGCACGGGCAGGTAATCCCACGGACACCAGGAAGCTGTGCACGCTCCTTAAAGGCCAGAGCACACAGTGGACGCTTGTTAGAGGAAATAAAAGCATTGCATTCTCACCTTATTGGCAGTGCATAACTGTACAGTGAAGACAAAGTGAAGATGGTCGCTGTCCTACGGGGTCAGGAATAAATTCACAGCTTGTATTGCTTGCCCATCTGGTGTGGCCTGCGATGTGACTGTTGATCCAGGAGTTGAGGAGACGGAAACCAAAATGAAAAGAAACAAAAGCACGGTTAAGAGTCAAACAATTTACAACCCACTAAGACATCCCAGTGAAGACTGAGCGAGGCTGTTCTTGCTATTACTCAAGCTCAAATAAACTATAGATTTAATCCTGCAGAAAGAGCACATACAGTACAGAGCAGAGCCCATTTATTCAATCTGAGTGCTCTTTTCCTAAATGTGATCTTAATGAGGTGAAGAATCATAAGTGAGTTGAGATGACTGCCTTCACTGCCAACAGACCATATTTTATTTGAGAAGCAGCAACATCCAGAAAACATACAGCTGCTACGACTACTGTTAGGTGAAAACTAATCACCTTTCAGAACATGACTTTATCTTGTACGCTATTTTGCCATTAATGGTGGCATGCTAGAATCAGTGCCTATTACTGCGAATTCCCAAATCATATAAACACAGAAAAACTCTGCTAATGTGATTTTTTTTTAATTTCTGTAATTATGCTCAGTAAAGTTATGAAGAGCCAGCACTGAATTTCTGCTGACATCACTTATTAACAAAATACATTTGGGTTTTTCACTTGGAATCTCACCAAATATTTTTAGCACTCTTGGTACAATAAAAGGATTTAGTGGGACCATTTCTCCCTCACTGAGAAGCATTTCTGTTGTTTCAGTTACGAGCATACTTACTTTCCTATTTATGGAAGGATTTACATGCATACTTAACTCTAGATAGGTTCTTTAATCAATTCTTGTTCAGCAAAACCCTCCCTGGGACATGTACTAAAGTAACTTTGCAGACTGGGACCGATGAACACAGAGAGATTTGCCTGTGTTGTACAACCACCTCAGATTACAGCTCTGAGTGGCACAAAAAAGATCATGAAGCATTACATTCTCAACACATGCTCTGCGATCAGAAAGGAATTATGGTCATCGATCCGGTTTTTGTCTTTGTGTAAAAGTCAGGAGTCTACAAAGTTTCTTATATTTTAAAACATTAGTCATGCATCACAGCCAAAACTGAGTACAAATCTTCAGCTTTCTTACATAAAGAATGTGAACCACAGAATAAGACTCCAAAGTACAGTGCCTTCATCCAAATACCTATTTATTTATTTATCACACTTAGAGCCTTGCATAAAAGTAAAATGAAAGGATGAGGTCAGGATTTTCACTTTGCAAAGCCTAGGCTATTGAAGTCACCGGAATACAGCACGTCAGCTCTTTGCAATGAAATATTTACCTGTGCCAAGCCTGCCACACTTCTGTTTCTTGTGCTAATTATATTTTTATCTGCTAACACAGAGTTGGTTACAGCAGTCGCAGAAGATACCTACGACTAAATCCATTACCTGCACTCTCTGAAGTGTACACATTGTACCCGCAGGGTTCTGGAAACAGCCACATCATTCACAACCTGCCTGCTCTACAGCTGAGGCTGTCACACAGCCTGACTTGTCTCCAGCAGCACCAGCGGGAGCCGCCTCACACGCTGGAGTAGCTTTGCAGCCAGCCAGTGCTTCAGACCATCGGGGCAGTTCTGACACGCATTTCCTTCACAGCCTGCCATACTTCTTTATTGCATTTCCCCTTCAATCAGTACACCACAACAAAAGCAGTGCGCTGTATGAACAATGACAATGATAACCCTGCCTGCCATCTACTAAGATGTGCTGCTTAACTTCAGCAAGGGGAAAACTAGGCCTCGAGTTTGTTTAACTAGCTACATTACTAAAACAATTATTTTTAATGTTTAAATCCTTAGTTGATTTTCAGGTGACTGCATCCAAGTGTCTATTTTCTTAATTAATGGGAAACTAGGCCACTGGATCTATTACATAAAAATTTTTGTTAAGTGAAATTCCAGGTCTCTTGTAAATGTCTTTTAAAACACGACTATTTTCCTCAACCTTTCTAAATAAATTCAATCAGGCCAGAAAGACAAAGAAGAAAAGTTGTACTGTTTATTTTCAAAAAGTCTTTTAACTATGTATATATGGTCCTTTTGAAAGTAATTATGTTCTAACACCCTTCACCACACAGGTAATTTGTCTTTCAATAAAATATGTATAAGCAGCACGCGGCACACAAAGGCTCACACTACAGCACTCGTCCTGCACACGACTATTCCACTCCCTCCAGCCAGTCCTCCCAACAAGCTCTTCTATTTCAAGCCACCTCCTCAGTATGGAGGCCCAAAACAGAGGCAGACACTCCAAGAAGAGGATATTCTCTCCTAACCAGAAGGGCAAGAGTTAGCTGAGGCACTGAAAGGCTGCAATCTGGGTGCAGAAAATTGCCCACAAATGCCCCTGTGTCCCCTTACTCCTCTGAGAAGAAACAGCCCTGCTCGGCAGGCAGGCTGAGACCGGCAAACTCATCACACCAACCCCAAGACCACCAGCTGCCTGTTACCACAAGAGCTGAATCACCAACAGGCATCTCTCCTTACCTCCTCCTTCAGCTCTAATGCTTTACCACTAGAGAGATTAAAATATCTATTTTACTGAGCTATTTCTAGATTGCTTTATGTTCCAGCCTGGTACTACAAATGCTCTGGAGCTGTGGGTGCTGATGATTTCTCATCACTGAGACACAAAATCCTCCAGGCCAAGTTCAATATTAGTGTAAGTGCACACAAGATTAGTGACTGGAATGGGGGTGTTACCCACTTCTAAAGACACTTAATGCAGCTCCTTAATCAGGCAAAAATCCTATTTAAGCCCACAGTGCTTTTTGTCATGAAAAGTAATACAGAGAAAATAACAGTGATACGCAGCAGATCACTTTCTGAGCTCGGTTACTCTACTACATGCCTGGATTAAGTCCAATAAATGGAGTTATTCTAGATCTACACCCATGTAAGTGGCTCACAATCCCATCCCCTGGAGCCATTCCAGATTTATGACACAGTGCCAAATTTGATGCTTTTAAAAAATTATACCTACATTTGTGGGAAAGTGACTTAAAAGTGTGATGTCCAAACAATGAGAATGAAGACAAACATACATTGCTCAGTGAAATATGTTTTTTACAGCAACATGCAGTTTGCAGCTAATTATATTGCATGTTCTTTCAAGGTATTATAAACTGCAGCAGAAAGTCTCCTGCTCTGTGGCTATAATATTTTGATGAGCACAAATGCAAAGAAGAAAAAAAAAATACCACTACCGGAAACTAAGTGTTTGCTGAGAAGAAAATTGTTTTTAATAGTATATCCTTAGGAATTTATCAGGAGAAACTGCAGTCAGCTTTAAGCTAAAACACCAAAGGGCCTAGACCTTGCAAAGAATTATGACAAGGCTTAACAAACCTATAGTGACAGCAGTGATATCGAGTATCACAGATTTTCATTTTATCAGCCAGAGGGTGTAAAGTACAGTACACGAGTGAAGAATAACAAGCCTGTGGCCTAAAATGTGAACGCTAGAATGGGAACTGTTCCAAACATCATGACAGCCACCAAAGAGTTAACATGGACAGACGGGAGAGAAAAAAAGAAAAAGGAAAACTCCAAAGAAACTTTTAGGCAAGCTTTTATGAGCCAAAAGCATTTTTACTAAGGCCACACCTTCGCTAATTTGCTAGTAACACACGCAAGTGGAACGGAGGATTTGGCTGACCTGCAAAGCGTGCCACGTAGGGTCCCATGTGCCTGACACCACCGCAGGCAAAGCTCTTCCCAAGCAGTTCAACCGGTGGGAACCCGCGGCCGCATCCCTGCGCTGTCGGGGAGCCCGCGGCGCTGCCCGCACGGCACACGCGGGGTGCCCTCCGGCCGCGCACACACACACACGCACCTGGCTGGCCGGTGGACACGGAGAATCCCGTCTGTTACCATGGCAGCCTGATCTAATTACAGCGCTGATCGGGGCTGGAGTGAGCGCGCCGAGAGCCCGCACCGCTGACATGTCGCTGCATGATGAGACAGACAGACAGACAGACAGCCGGCCGCGCACGGAGAGACCTACCGACCAGTGCCTTACGGAAAAGTGAGCAGATTACCGCTGCCCTTTCAAAATAACTGCTGCCTGTAAAATACCGGCACGGTTTGACGAACAAATCAGGTGCAATAACGTACAATTACTACTATTATCTCGCATCACAAAAATAACTACGGCGTAATACTTTCCCTGGCCATTCTCAATTTGCCGCTCCCCCATTCATAACCCTTGCTCCTTGTGATAAAATTGCACCGTCTCCATCACCCAGAACAGAAATAGATTAACACGAAGCAGGGATTTTCCTTTAGGAGAAGGCTTCATTCGAAACTGAAATTAAAAGTCCTTGACTTCTCGGTGTGTCAGCAGAGTAACTCACTATGCCTGACCATATATGACACGCAAAGTAACCATTACTGCATAAAATACGTAACAATGAGCGTTAAAGGTTAAAGTGTAAGCTATATTACAAAATATGAATTTCTTTACCATATGAAAGGGAAAAGGTCTCCGGCAAAGGTCATCTACCTGCAACAACCTTGCCGATCTGTACACAGAAATCATTTGTAAAGAGGAAGGTTTTACAAACCCGGGTTTCTTCGCCTGGGCTTAACAGGAATGCTTAATTTTTTTCCCTAATTCTAACTGGAGTTCGGGCTCACGGGGGAGAGATGCTGCTCGGAGGAGTCCCTATTACACAGCATACGGTAAACAAAATAAAAATAGCCTGTCGCTCTCGTTGTCTACACAGTGCATTATATAACGGGCTTCCGACTTGTTTTCTTTTCTATTATTACTCTTCAGTAATTCCTCCTCTTCAATAACAAGTAAATCGCTCCCAATTCTGTCATTTTATTATTACCGCTATTACTATTACAGTAGGAGCTAATGCTTTTCCAGCACGCTTTCATTTAGACTTTAATATTCTCGGGAATCGCACTGACTGATTCAGCACCCACAACCGTACACGGGGTCATTGATTTGTTTTTCTGCCGGTAAATTACGATGCCTTAGGAAGGGAAAAAAAACCCCGAACCACCAACAAGCAGCCCCAAAGCCCCGCAACCCAAGCACACACACCCCC
>VWZG01004531.1:249001-351186 GCA_013396735.1 Grallaria varia
GTTGGCGGGGGTGGGGGTCACACAGAGACTCGCGCACGAATGTCTTCCTAGCTGATCACGGGGGCCGGGTCTGCTTTTTGGTTTGTTTGGCTTTTTTTCTTCCCCCTGCAATGACACAGGTCCGGGATGTCTCCACCACTGTAGTAGAAATGATGTCTGCGGTACAGCGCTCGCTCCCTCTCCCCTCTCCAGCATGTAAATGGGTAATAGAAGCCAAATATGGAGCAGTTGGCTGCCTCTGCAACAGCTCAAGGATCCTACTTCATGCAAAAGGCGGGGGGGTGGGGGGAGAAGGGAGGAGGAGGAGGAGGAGGAGGAGGCAAGGCAACACTGTGGCAGGCGGCCAAGAGAGCCACACAGATTATTGCATACGCACGGCACTGCCGGGCCAAGGCGCCCTTAACCCTTTGCGGGGCCGCCGCGCTGCCCGGGGGCGGGGAAGGGCCGGGGGGCTCGCCTCGACACTTACCTCCTCCTGCCCCGGGAACACTTCAAAGGCCAGGCTGGCTCTCTACGGTGCGCTTATTAAACCCTGCGCACGCCGGTGCTCCAGAGAAGTCTCCGCTCCTGTGGCAGGCTGCGTCGAAGGGATCTCAAATCACTCTGCAGGCAGAAAGAAATGAGATGGGGAGGGGGAAAAAAAAAAAAAAAACACAACCCCGAACCTATATTGTTTAAGGGGGAAGAAACAGACAGCTAGCGATGCGTGCTGTCCTTCAGAAATGGCAGGGAATGCTGGTTTTAAGGGATGCATGAAAATTGGTTGCTCAGTCAAGGCTGGTCTGTCTCTCTAAGGGAGGAAATAAAACTGTGCTGGAAGCCAGGGAATGCTCTGAAGCAGCCTCTGCGAGAGAAGAGGGTGATTTTATTTAAGATGCCATATTGCATTTCACTGTGGAGAACTGTGAAGTGATTTAGAGCAAGAGCCTGCATCCCACTCCCTTTTTCTGAATTAGTTTTATTTATCCGGATCCTTGGCATATGCTTGAGTTGCTTTGTAGAAAAGTACCTTCCACTTCATTCAGACCAAAGAAGCTCTGACTCATACCGTCACTGAACTACAAGACAGGCAAGGCTGAACCACGCATGTTTGGGTACTAACTCCCTCTGGATTCCTCAGCACGGGTTTCATCAGAGGTCTCCTCCCGTCTCTCCCAGCTGCATTCAGACCACTGTGAGCCTCCCCCCTCCCCTGCCCACTGTGGCAACTTACACTTCCTGGCACTCCGGTGTCAGCTTGTTACTCTCTTCCTTCTCTCAACACAGGTCTCTGCGAGCCTCATAAACTGCATTGATGGGCAAGTGGCAAGCATGGATGCAAAACACAGACCAGAGAAAACATCCTCCTTCTGGACTGTCTCAGTCTGCTCCTCAAGTGAAAAAAAAAAAAAAAAGAAAAAGAAAAAGAAATCAACTTATTAAGCTAGGTACAACTTAGAGAAATAAAACAATTAATGGAAGCAGTGACTGGGATGAATGCAGCACAGGGAAAGGAAAGGACAGCAGGCTGCTATGCTTGCATGCAACCCAACAGTGGTACATAAGAAGCAATTCACTGCTTTGGCATCAGGAAGAGAAGTAGAGCACAGAGAAGGCCTCTCCCCACCCCAAGGACATTGCAAAAAACTGTTGCATAAATACCAAAGACTGTTATACACCAGCTCCACAGAGCTGGATGTTGTGGGGTCACAGGCCTCAGAAAGTGCACTGAGATGTGCACTCCATGTCACATGGCCATCCAGACCAGGCCATTTTTTGCAGCTTGTATGAATTTGCCACAACAATAAGCAAGCTCCAGGGTACAAGGTTTCTAGTGCAGGTATACCTCCAATGTGTCCATGATATATCAGCATTAGGTTTTAGCATGAAATCTAGCATTAGAGTCTAGATACAAGGTACTCTAGGACTCAGACTGTCATTATGCAGATCCGCAAAGTAGTCCCTTCTATAAATGACTGTACTAGCTCACTGTAATTGCTAAAGAACACAGTCATAGCATTGTAAACTGCAGTGCTCTTACTTTAGAGTTGATACTGTAATATAGACCAGCTTTATGAAACATAAGGATCTTTTACCACAGCACCTTCTGCATCTTTATTTCAGGTTCACTATGAAAACCAAGGTGATATTCTGCTCCAGGAGTGGTCTAGGGACAGAAGCAGTAACAGGCCAAGATGTCTGGACAAACGTGCCACTCCGCACTACGAGACAGTGAATCTACAGCAGCAAAGCAGATGGCAAAATTATATTCACCCAGCTAATGTAAGGTTTGTTGATTTAATAAAAGGAACCAAGGGAGAGAGACAAAGACTGGAGATTACTGAAAATCAAGTGAAAGCCCTGGAGAAATTCAAACCAATCATCAAGGTTCAATTCTGAGTACACGGCATTCTCCTGTCTGCCACCTTTTTATTCCAGTAGTACAGAGTGTTACCTCAGGAGAAAGGAATCTTTCCTTCTCAAACGTTCACCTTGCCAAGAGGTGTGGCACACACAGAGAAAGAGAAGCCACATTCATGCTGAAGCAAGCTTTGGGCAACTTTCCCTTCTGCAGCAGGCTCATGTAAGAGGCTTGTGTGTTCTTCCACTCTGTGGCTATGGTGTTTGCCTCAGGACCCTCATTTTTTTCCACACTCCAGGCTCTAGGCTTGTACATCTTTGTCTGTGTTTCTGCTTCAGAGTTTACAAGAGACCCCCAGAACGTAAGTCTGCTGTAGGTCAACGCAATAGTGTTCCTGAGCCAGCAGGCAGCCTTAACCCACTGGCTCTGGGAGGTGCCACAAGTCGTCCCTGTGCCTCTGCAGCTCCCCTGCTGAGGGCTTACACTGGGCATCAACACATTCCCTCCACAAAAGAATTCTACAAAATATGGAGGTGCTGATGAAAGCAGTGAGTGGGCCACAAGAACCCATGGTGACTCAAGCATTTTTATTTACTGCTGGTGATGTGCTGAAACTGGTATCACCCCAGTGGAATATAGTATTGACCAAAAGATATTAAACAATTTGACATACAAGGATGCACGCTGTCTGGAAGAAACTATGTTTCAATTCACTAGTTGTAATGTGTCATCTACACTGCACATTTTAGACAATTAATTGTAGTTATGGAAAATGGGAGCATAAGAGGTATAGTAAGTTAGAATTGTTTTTTCTGTTAAATGTTCACTTTCAGGGAAATCCAGGGATTTACAATGTATTGAGTGTGAAAAGTAATTTCACAATTATTGATTGTTACAGTCCAAGTCTCCAATCTGTCATAAAATGACATTGTTGGTCTCATTACAGCCTCTAGTGGACAGTAGTAATCCACTTCACAGACCCGTCACACCATTTGCTCAAATGACAGGCGTTACCAAGGCAGAGGTTACTCCAAGTGAGCATGAACATACAAGTCATTCTCATCCCCTGGCAAAAAGGATTTCTGAATACAATCAAAGGTTTGCTGCTGTCACTGCTTGTAAGGTGCCTCGCTTTATGCTTCAGGTATTAGCATGGGCTTGTAAATAAACAGGGAACTTCTGCTATTCATTTCAGCTTCCGACAGCTTTCATAAAAACTAAATTAATCTCAAATATTTTTGTAACAGAAAATATTGGTTGCCATGTTTTTGGCTTAAGTGAGATGTTTTTATTCCAACTCAGAATCTGCCGACTGTCCAATTCACCTCCTACCTATTTATAGCCCGCTCGCATTCAGATAATTTTTGCTAGTGCAGTTATTTACATTATTATTTCAGACATATGCAGCTGATTTAAGGTATTTTAACAGCTTTAACAAATGAGAAAGTATAATTTGGATTGCAGCTGGCTAATTAAGGTATGCTTTCCTCAGAAAAGTTAAAAATGTACACGATCTGAACAATAATGTATTTGGACTGTGTTCTTTAAGTGCCACTCATGTGAACATAATAAAGTATGACTAACATCTTTATTTTTTGTGTATTCACTTAGAAATGAGTTTATCTCCTGTCAAAACAGAGATGTCGATGATGTTCTCCAGAACTCTGTGATTGTTTTCAGATGCAAGGAAATTAGATTGGTAGACACAGAGAGCTAATACTGTCTCTTTAAAGCCACAAGTATCTCATTCAAATTAACATTTAGTGAAATGAGAGCAAAGAATTCATGAAGACTAAGCAAGTATGTAGTACTACACTGTGACTCAAAGAGAAAAATCTTATGGTCTAAAATGCTGTGGTCCTTTGCAAGTGAATTCAAAGAAAAGACTGCCCTCCAATTATTTATTTTACCACACTGTGGCTAGGTAGGGGTTGTAGGTTGCTGAACAACTTATTATTTGTCATGCCATAGAGTATAGGTAATGGGATATTTAGGAACAAAAATGTTTACCGTGTCATTGTCTTGATTTTTGAAAAGAAGCAATCAAGTTCCTCTTTAAATAACAATAGCTCCAATGGCGTTAAAATAACAATAGGTCCTTAGATGTGGATCCTTTGCTTTTTTTTAAAATAGGCAAAGCAATTCATCGGGGGATTAAGAAAACTGAGGACTCCTCTGAAGTCTTAAAATCAAGTCTGATTTAGTCTTCTGAATAAGCTGTCAGTTCCAGGTCACTGAGAGATCACTGACCTGGAAGGAAGACCGGCTAACCCAGGAGTGACCACTCCAGGATGGACCACAGCCACAATGAGCCCCATAAGCTGTTCCAACAGTGAGCAGTGGAAAATAAAAGTGCTCGGCCCTTCTCTAGAAGTGCTTAACTGGTCTAGGCACCTCTCAAATAATAAGTATGATGACCTGGCAGGTGCTTTATGGCTGGTGTTCTGAGGTGTTCATCTATGTCCTGGCCTCCCCTGCGGTTCCCCCTGTGGCTGGTGTGAGCAGAAGGACCAAGTGAATGGAAACTAAACAGCTGTCTTACTCCTAGAGGTGAGCACTTCATCCTGAGGTCAAAGTACACCAGCAGGGCACAGAGGGGAAGCTCTACTCCGTGGAAAATGCTTGGTTTCCAGGGATGTCCAGTCAGTGCTCTTAACGAGGATTAACATTCAACCAACGGTGCAGACCTCAGGAGAATTGCTGGCTGCTTTCTGGGAGGGGGCTCTCAGATGCTGGCAGGGAGCAGACAGAGGCCACAAGTTCTTGTAAGAGACATGTGTTGTCCCTTTAAATCATACCTGCTACAGAGACTTATCTGGGAGTTCACTTACACCAGTTTTTTTTCTGGCTGTTAAGGGCGTTATGGTCTACACAGATTAGATTAGCATCTATCCTGTAAACACTTAGGGTTGGGAAATAACTCTCGACCTTTCTTAAAGCATCTTACCCACATATAAGGCAGTGTGGCTTCCAAACCTATTACAGACTCTCTGATCAATGCTATACATATTTTGATAAGTGCAATGAGTTTTCAATGGAAGAGAGAATGGGCTAGAATGGACTGGTTACCTGTCTGAACAGACATAGGGATTGAAAGCATGGATTTTTGACTCCTAGATCCTTTCATGACCCCAACTGAGCTGTTCTGGTCTATTGAACAAATCCTTCCTACCTCCTGGATCACTGACCTACCAGATATCCAGGGCCAGTGTGCTCAGTCCTACTGCTAAGTCTGCTCATTTTGGTCACACACTAAAAATCTTTATGTTTTGTTGAGAAAAAGTACAACTTATGAATAACAGCTATTTTCTACTCCCACTGTCTCTACTTCTTCACAAAATATGATACACAGGGACCTTGGCCCTAAAGCTGTCATGCAAATTCAGAACTTAGGTTTACCAAGTTCATTCAATATGGGTAAATCTGGGCTCATACCTTGGTTTCAAGACAGAGATAAGTGCAAGTGACTTTATGTCCAAGACAGAAGTTATTTTGGATCTGTATTTTCTTCAAAAATAAAATTAATAACTAATACAGTATTAAACAGAAAGTCAGTAACAGTTCAGAAATATAGGTATCTTTTACACAGAAAAGAGCTGTATTTCTCTGTTTTTAAAAGGTATCACATAGCAAAAAACAGCAGTCACCTGATACACAGTAATGGTGACTTTGAACAGTTCATAAACATGAAGAAAAAATTAAATGGAATAATTTTGGTATGAAGGAATTGCTATATCCCCTTGGATTTGATTCACAGTCATGGTCAGCTGGAAGATCCCTAGGCAGAGATGGACCACAGGCATGACAGTGTATTGCCCGGAGGGTAAGAAGTCTTCAGCCTGCAAAGGCTTTGACCAATGACCTAAGTGAGCACGGTAAACATTTACCTTCAATTTATCCAGTTACAAGCTGAGTGGGCATTTTCCCTATTTATTCTGCAAGGTCACAGGGATATGCCCAAAGAACCCTGAAACTCCATAGTTTAAAAAAAACAGTCCTGGGAAAAGTGACAGGAGGCATGAGGTAGGATAAGACTTTCAATCAGAGTTATTTCTGCTTGTGCAGACTATATTGTAACTACACTGGCACCATTTTGACTTCTTACTGCATAGAGGCAGCATCTTTCCCTCAGAGATAGGTCAGATCCTCATGCTCTCTCTTTACCCTTCAGCAAAGGCCTTTCTACTAATAGGCAATAATTGTTCTCATATTGACTGAGATGTCATATCATGTCTCTCTCTTTACCCCTGCCCACGTCTTCCATTTATACCTTCCTTCCTCTGCTTGGTTTGTCCTTGATCTGCTCATCCTCATATGATATTATTCATTTTTTTTATACTTAATGTAATGAAAGATACTTATTCAAAGCTCTAGAAGACACAGAAATTAGAAGCAAAACACAACAGTGTGAAAGAAGTTTTCTTAAAAGGAACTCAGCTGGAAAACCAGGTACACCAGAAACACCTGCCTGCTGAAAGTTTATCTTTAGCCTTCTCCCAGAGCGCCCTCAGGGGCTCTTCAAAAATCATTAAAATTCAAACTCTTGTGAAGTGTAGGTTCTATCACATGGACAGACTCACTTGTGCATGGATGGTTCTGACAGGGGGTCAAGTATAGCCAGGGGAGTAGAGTGGACACCTGAGGGCAGGACCACCTCACAACCAGCTGTTCCTACTCAAGAGATGCAAGTTCAGGAAGGTTTTTCGTTATAGATTTTCCACAGTTTCTAGTCTCATAGAATCACAGACTCATTAAGATTGTAAAAGACCTTTAAGATCATCAAGTCCAAATCATCAATCCAGCACCACCGCCACGTTCACCATTAAACCGTGTCTTCAAGAGCCACAGTCACACATTTTTTAAACACTTCCAAGGATGGTGACTGCACCACTTCCCTGGGAAGTCTGTTCCAGTGCCTTATAATCCTTTCTGTGAAGAATTTTTTTCCCCACTATCTAATATAAACCTCCCCTAGTGCAACTTGAGGCCATTTCCTCTTGTCTTGAGGGTCCTCTCCCCTTCTTTGTGCAAGAGGACATAAGAATGGCCACACAGTGACTGCAGGACAACAGCGGTCACAAGCAGATGCTTCAGGAGACAAGGGCATTGTACTACTTCCTCTACACATTCTCCAGCCTCCCACTATTTTCAGCTTCAGGGACTTCCTGAGCAGGATGTGGTTTCTGGCTATTTAGTGATCCTCAAAGGATTTATCAACTAAGATTTGTGCTGTCTCCTCCATCTGTAGGTATGTGCTATGTCACACTGCACAGGTCAAGTCCCTGATGCAGGAAGAACCACCTCATCCTGCCTGCTTCATTCCATGTTCGTAGATCTTCCACTAAGACAGAGAATGGCCAGTCCCTGCCCATACCCTCCATGCTACCCAGATCTTTGCAGCCATCTATCATATTTCCTCTAAATTATCCTTCTTCCAGGCTGGAAAGGTTGTTACACAGACCTGTCTGTTAAAGACTTCACTGCTTCTGCTGCAATTCTTACCTGGTTTTGAGTCCCTCTGTCTTGGTCTTAGTCCTGTGATATCTTCACTCCCTCTGTTCTTCTGCCTGCAGAAAAGCAAGAGTAAAAATTATCCTTTGCTTTCGTGGAACAGTGGCGACACAGTGAAGTACAAGTATCGTTACTGTAAAGGCAGCACGGAATGCTCTCTTTTTCCAAGGCTTAGCCAAGGACTCAGAAAAGCAACAATTCCACATATCAAGGACAAGAGAAAACAGTACTAATGTAAACAAAAATAAACCCATAGTTCTATCTGCATTTTTTTCATACTTTTCTAGCAACACAGACTGACTAAAACAATTCCCATTTCATAAGCTACCTCTGTCAAGTAGTCCACTCTGGTGTTAAAAATCAGAAGTGATGGGACATCTCCCACCAATCTCAGGTAATTATTTCACACACTTATATGCATAACAGGTTTGAAAAATATGACATGCTACAAAAGTGGGATTGCCAGCTGTTTTTCCTGCCATTTAATCTGTCTCTCCCCTTTCCATGATACGTCTCATTTCTCAAGATATATATTGAGTCATTTCTCTCCCTTACTTGGCCCATCTTCAGCTAGGTGTGTAAACCTGATGTCTGATTTAAGGTGTACAAGTTGTCCCGTTGTCTTAATGATTCTGAATCATACATTTAAAGTTAGCTTTGTGCTTGAGGGTATGGCCTCATGAACATGTTACAGTGAGGCGTTCAAGGGTGTGGGTTTACAGGACACCGGCTACTCTGCAATAACTGCACAACAAGCACCCTTTGCCTGCTGGTAAATGCAAAGCAGGTTAGCCCGGAGAGAGGTTCAGCCAAGATCGTCTCTGCCCCCCTACAATTGTTTCTGCTGCCACTCCCTGAATATGTGCCCTTTTGACAGTCTGTGCCCAGCTGTAACACTGTGCCCAGAAATAAACACTGTAGTTGCATAGGGAGGCACTACCACCTCCAAACACAGTTCAAAGTGTACTTTTCTTTCTTAGTACACCCCAAAATCTTGAAAACCGAAGTCATATTTAAGAGACTTTGTTTCCCTTGCTGCATTACGGCTTCAGCTTTTTTTTAAATGTTCATGTAATAGGATATATTCTTTGTGGAGTCTTCACCATGTATCATATATATATATGTAAGTCCTCTAATTCTTGAGCCCCTCTGTTTCCCTCTGCTGGTTAAAAATGTGTAGCCGGAGGGGAGCAGGGAGGGTGGTGAAGGGCAAGCAGTTCCTCAAATAAGGCTCAGAGTCAAACCAGGTACCCCTGTGGGAGGAGGGGCAGTGGGGACAGACCTCACAAGTACTGTACACCAGTGTTGCTGCCCCTGAGGGTATTTCTGAGAGCCCACAGGTATTGTTACACAATGTATATACTTCACAGGGTTCTGAGAAGAGTTTATCAGCTGTGCAGAAATTCCTGCATAGTTTATCATCTGGGCAAGCATCCCAGCGCCAGTGTTGTCTCTTGCTAGAGTCTCTTCAGAGTATCAGAGGTTCCCAGGAACATTCCCAGAAGCTTTTAGCTCAGCGTGAGTCACTGCCAAGTTGAACAGTTTCTTCGAGTCCCTTGTAGCAATCCTCCTGACAACTGCACAAGAGGAGCTTGCAGGCTCTACAACAGTCCCTAAAAGGCTCAACTTGTACAGGAGTCATTGTCTGGCCTCCAAGAACATTTATCTGAACGAAGACACATTTATCTCAACCTTGCACATGCTTAAGGTCTCTCCAATGAAATCACAAAATCTACAAGTAGCTGGAAATTAAAGACTTCTCTTTGGTGATTTCCTAAAATCTTTTTTTATATTCTAATAATCCCTCAGATCCCTAAATGAGGATCAGCACCCCATTCCTGTTCGAACTAGATGCTCAAGTCAGTTCTATGAGGCCAAGTTCCCTCCCCAGGCAGTTTGCAATACAGGCACACAGGTTATGCTGTCTGCAGTAACCGAGGCAGTGAAATACTCCATTATTTGACATATCTTTCATAACAGTTACCTCCTAAGAAAAGGCTGCGCTTTTGGGGCCAGCTGATTTTTCAGAAATTATCGGTGGGGCAGAAAGAGATTTCACCAAAGCTGAAATAACAGTGTTTTCTTATTTGAACTCACGAAATTTATAATTTAAAGAAAAAAAAAATTCCAACAAGCACCAAGCACCTTTTGTTCTTGAAGAATCTGATATTCCCTACTTATTTTGCTTTCTGAGGATTTGCCTGTCTTTTACATGTTAGCATTTTTAATGCTTCTTATTAGCCAAAACTTTAATTGGGTGACTTAAGTTCCAGTATATTACTTCCTTTGAACCTGCTACTCATGTAGTAGCACTTTCCCTTAATAGCACATTGAATTCATGTAGTTTACAGTGACAAGTTCCTAGATTCCCTATAGTACTCAAATCTTCAATAAACAGAAGGATGAGCATGAAGCATTTGTCAACTTGAAAACCCTGCTATCTGGACAACAGACCAAAAAGTGGGTTTTAATTATTTCAAGACTTCAAACTCTGAATGTCTGGCTGTATATTAAAATTGAGATTGTTAAAATATACTGAAAATATATTTACCATTAAAATGTTTCACCTGTTAGTTATTCTACTTCAAACCCTGTAACTCTGCATTGTTATTGTTTTGTTTTGGTTTGTTTGATGTTTGTTCCTTTTAAGGTAACACTGAAGAATTTCACTCTCACCCATCACAGTTATCAAGCTGTGGTTTGTCAATATTGCCAGTACTTATGATATACAACTCTCTGCTGCTCTTCCCAGCTTTTGGGAATTAATACCTTGTATGCATTGATTAATAGCCCTTCTGTACTGATATTGCTTTTAGGAGAGTCAGGAATGCCCATCAGATAATCATCTCCATCACTTGGTAACACTGCACCTAGTCTTTTCTATAACTCTTGTGTAGGGACACTTGGTATGTAAATTCTCTCCTTAATCTTCATTCTTTGTTTCAAGGATAAAACAAACAAAACAATAACAAAACTGCCTTTATTTTGCATGCTGGAAGCACATGCGATTAATATTAATTAATTTATTTATTTAAAGTTGGTAAAAGAATTTGCTCTTAGGCTGGGAATGTGACTGCCAAGTTTCCTGCCTGCAATTTGTTACGGCTCAGTAGTAAACTCCTGAAAATAGGAATCTGAAATGGAAATAGTGACAGGCCTTTTAACTACGCTATAATAAGCAGGGTGTTTTATCCTGCATACTGTATGTTGTTACACAATGGCAGCCTATCATAATGCGCACGGAAAACAAACAGGGGCTCTTTAGATCGCTCTCCTGGCGAAAACTGGGCAGACAGAGGAAGCAAAACAGGCTGAAAAGACAAAAGACTAGAAGGTCAAGAACACCACACCCAGACCTAAGCCCTTCTGTTACACAGTGGAGCACAAGGATCTTAGAGAACTTGCACTTGAATAAATTGACTTTGATCAGCATGCCATAAAAAAAGAGGTTTAGTCTGCCGTGTTGCTAAAGGAGGTAAAGAAGGAAACTTGCCTGCAAATTAATGTACCCAGACCTGCCCTGTTATGCAGAGCAATATACATACATGTTTCTTGTAAATGTTTATCTGCCTATACTATTGTATATACTATTGAACATATTATTGTTATGTTCTATGTAATTCTACACATATAAAACACATGAACATTAAAGCTGGTTTGCATGATAGCTTTCAAGTGACAATTGTAAAATGTAATTTTTCAGAGATGGTGAATATCCAGAGTCCAGTCAGCTGAGTTTCTCCAAATTTACACCTGTGTAAATTACAGCAGAACTGCATCTTTGTGCAAATAAAGTATTACTATAGCTTTTTACAAGGCATTTGGCAACCAGGAAAATAACTGAATCATATGTGCAAAACAGAACAGAGTATGTGGGACTTGAAGTGAGCACTTCTGGTTTGTAGCACACATGCTTAAATGCCATATATTGAACTGCCACATCATGTCTATTTTTACTAATTGAGTTTACTTGTGTTTGGGCACTGTACCAGCTACTCGGCAAGTCCAGGAGATTAATGTAAAAGCCTCTCTGCATTTAGAAAGTATAGGCACTCTAGATTTACAGCTGCTTATTTTGAGGGTGGCTGACTGCTGATCCTGATGTCTTTGAGAAACAGATGGTCTTCTGAGCTGCACTGATAATGAAAATGATGTAATTTGCCTCCTAACATTAAAATAAAGCAGAGAAGCAGAATAAAAGAAAAAGAAATCACCTTCTACAAATAGCATACCTTAGTACACAGTGGAATTGGGGGTGGGGGTGGGGGAAGCCCAGTCAAAACTCAAGGCTATCAATAGTTTTGGAAATTCACATGAGGAAAAACTTGCATGAAATAACCCATCCTGATCTGGACTGTGAAAGCATTGGCCCCTGTAATGTTAGAATTTATAGCTTTAATCTTCTTAAAAGCTGCATGGCTCTTCTCACATGTGGGGAAAACAGATTTGATGTTTCTGAGATTAAAACTACTGAGCTGAACTTTGCTTGTTATTGGCCAGAAGCATTTGGAAACCTAATAAAGCATTCCACTAAAATCTTGGCATTTTAGTAACACAAAAGAAACAGGCTTCTCAAAATGTGAGTCCAAGGCAAAAGGACACTTTTTCATGGGGAGAAGATTGTGGAATTTGGATTTTAACAAAGTTTGCAATGACTTAAAAATAGATCAAGGGAGGGAAATGTGAGGTAGGAAATGGAACGATAAATGTTTGATGGAACTAGCAACGTGCAACTTTTTGTTATTTAAACTTTATTACATTTAAAGACATTTTTCCATGTTCTTTTAAACCTCATACTTCTGTGAGTCTTTGAGTAGCTGGAAAAAGTACAACATGCATCACTGACTTAGCTGTGTGGTCTCTAACAGGTAACATAAGGCCTGATTTCTTAAAATTATGCGGATCCACAAGCACAGCTGAGATCAACATGGGCTATAGTATTCTGGGCTTTAGATGATCAGCTTTACTCTGAAAAAGAAAGCTCCTTATGGCTGGCTAGGCTATAACTTTAGGAGCACAGGAAGCCCACAGTGAACATAGTTATGCACTGATAATCAGCACATGATTTGATTTGATCTAATATTTCTTAAGAAAGGGCATAATACTTGAGGTGATGGTACAATCTATGAGTTCAAAGCTGTAGCACAACTGAACAAGAGTTATGATGCTATCAGTAGTGGTAATACCTTGTACATCACCACTTGGGCAGATGAGATGAGAACCGTTGCTTGCCTTCACCGGGGCACAGTGAAAAGAAGACTCATAAACTACTGCTCTTACTGTTCTCTGCAGGCTAACAAACAGACAGAAATAAAGACTTATAATCAAAGATAAAAGAAGTAAAGCTTCATAACTAGCCCTAAATATAGCAGGTCTCCTGGTAGGGTTCATTGAAGAGGTTTGGGGTTTTGTCAAAAGGCAAACAACATTAATTCCAATGTGTTATGAAACTACTTGGTCCTGTCTGCACTGGCAAAGCCCACCACAAAAGCTATGCTAGAATTTGCCTGTGTACAGTTATGTGGCTACATCAGATCTTCTAGTTACAGTCTACTTATAGATTGCCCCATCGAATCAGAAAGTATGTAGGCTATCTTCTGGAAAACTTGTGGTTAAAACCCTAGGAAGCCTGTAGCGATAATCAGGTAACAATCAAATGCCTACAAACAAATATTAGCCTGGATTTTACCCCAGCCAGAGAACCAGAGTGTTGAACCTGGATCACACCATGAGTCCTACACAAGTTCATCCCACTGTAGATGATCGCACAGGGCTCACTTCTGCAATTCTATTTTCCACCCTTTCCAAAGAAAATCACCTCTACCCAGCTGAACATTACGGGGTGCTCATAAACTGGCTCCTAACATGGCTGGTGTGCTTTATTTTTTGTGACACTAACATATGAAGAGCTATCTACTGGAACAGATGCTCTCTGACAGTGCAAAATAACAGCACTCAGACTTAAACTGTAAATTATAAACAATCCCTCTCTAACTACAAAATGAATACACAGAATAGGGAGCCTTGTCAACTAGGATATTAGTAAATGAGGTTGAGGAAGACAAATTATTCACTAAAGCTAAAGTAACTAAAATTTTATTCAGTTAACGTTACTGTCATTAGAGTTCTCCTGTTCTTTGCCATAATTGGTAGATACGAAGAGAGTAATTATAAGCAACACACAGTAAATCAATTACATGTTTCCTTGCTATATAAAAGTGACAGAAAATGTTTCTGCTCTTCTTTTTTATTAATTTCTATCAGTAGAAAAGATGTTATATGAATACTTACTACTAGCATGTGCCTGGCCACATCAAGACAGACCTTTCCCAGGGGATTTCATAATTACTTTCTCCACACCAAACCCCAGACAAGGCTGTGAATTAAACGTGATCTTACTGGCCCGGTGGTGCAGCTGCCCTGTATTTGATTACAAACTTACTGATACTAACGCCAAGGAGGGGAGTTACAACATAAGCTGAAAGTGAGTTCAAGCACAGCATTCTGCACAGAACATCCCTGGTAACCTGGCTGCAAAAAGCATTCAATGCACAAAGACGGTGGGTTTTTTTAAACTTTAAGAAAAATGCATTCCTACTCTCCTCCCCATCTCTGTGAAATCCCGGCGCCAAGTTCTCCAGAAGGATGTGCTCAGGGCAAATACCCCAGATTACAAGGTCTTCAGCTACATCTGGAGTACTTGTGAAGGCTCAAATCTAAAACTTGTCAGGACGGACACGGAGAACTTGGAGGGAGCATGGGTAAAGGGATAGACACCATGTTACACAGCACAGTGGGTCCTGCCCTGTCGTGGCAGCCCCTCAGGAATTCCTGAACATGATGGCAAGGATGGTGAGCACAAAACTGGCCTTAGCAAATGCATGTGACTGCCCATGATCTGCATGAGGGGTAAAATGAGTTAGCGGTTCATCGTTTTCTTCCGCATGCACTGGGAGACACTTTTGTATCTCTTGGTGCAGAATCAGACATGCAAGGCCCGATTCTTACAGCTCTGGAGAAGACAGGCATGCTCAAGAAAAGCCCCTGGCAACTGTCTGCAGGCAGGATTCAATACCCTTGCATTTCAGGGGACTCCTGGGCAGATGTCTCAAACTGTTCTGCGTGACAATTGCAGCCTGGTTTTATCTCATGCATCTGCACTGCCTGCATCTCCTTCCATACCTGGCTCCAGACTCCGAATGCTGCTGAACAAAGGTCCACATGGGTAAAGCTGCCTTCTGTAGGTCTTGACTGCATGTATTAGAGAAGCAGGACCAGCTGAATGGCTCCACTCTGAGAGCCAAATTTGCCTTCTTTCTTCTTCCCAGGTTAAGTAGGGAAGCAGGCAACAACCCCAACAGTTTTGCCATGCTAGCTCAGGGCACACCCAGAGGCATACTTTGGGTTCTTAAACAACTTCACTGCATTGAAAGACTTAGCTCAGGAAATGCAAAGGGTCAGGGCCTGCCAGAGCCTGACAAAAGGGTGTATCCATACACAGAGCAAGGAGGCTCCCTGTGCACAGAGCTGGCTCCATGGCTCTTTCCCATTTCCCTAGAGATCCAGGGTATTTGTATGCAAGTTAGAAGGAAACCAGCACACTAGTTAGCATGCAAGGCAACTTGGCGGCCTCGGTGAAGATTGCTTTAATGTGGCAAAAGGACCTCCTAACATGGGATCCAACCCAGTCACAGTGTGGGTGGTGGGAAAGCCCCTCAGTCCCCACTTGCTATAGCTGACAAGTGAAATGAATCCATTAGACTCATTTTAATGCACACAACAAAATCAGTGTGCAAATATGCCATGGCAGGCAGTTTGTGCCCATGATGCAAGCTATACCCAAATCAGCTGGAGGGTCATAAAATAAGGATTAAAGTTCAACAAGAAAGCTGATAATGAAGAAGCCTGCCCAGACTATGCCCTATTCTAGCCAGTGTGACGTTATCTTCTAATTTTAGAACAGCTGACAACTTTTCCCAGACCAGAAGTTGACAAGAGGCTGAGCAACGCCAACGTCGTTAAATCTTTGTTGTCAGGCACAGTGTTGTCTCCACACTGCAAGAAGTTGTTTCAGCATGTGAAATTTTGCAGGAAGGCACACACTGTCACTGGATGCCCATACAGGGAGCTGTGTAATATGTTGAAACCATCTGGCATTTTGTGGTTTTGCAGTATCAGTCAGACGCACTGTCTGGAAACACAGGCCCAAACCCAGAGTCCTTGATTCAGGACAGATACCTACAGATGCCTGCGGTTGTTTGGCTGGACTAGTAGCTGGAGAATAAAGCACTTAATTAGGTGGCTGAAGTTTATGATGGATTCTAAGGGCAGCAGAGCTAGGAGCCTATTATTGCTTAGGAAGTTTTAGTAAATGTAATTATTATGGTGTGCTTGCTGCAATACACCGTCTTCATGAAATGCTCCAAAATACCGCTTTAAAGACTCCTTTTGTTGCTGTTATGCTTTGTACCCTCTGACTAAGGAATAGGCCAGATGATGTGAATCCCAATGTGAAGCTTACTGAAAACTACCACTAAAATTAATAGAGCATAGTTACAGAAGAGTATTTTGTATAGAATTACCTTCTCTGGAGTGTGAACAATGCTGCTGAAAGCAGGCTCTGGGTTACATTACTCCTGTGATCCAAATTTTTTTTAACCAGCTGATGTCACTAGGGAGATTTGAAGTCTTTATAATTACTGCTCAAGGCCTAGAGGAAGGGGGAAGGAAAGACAATGAAATTATGTTTCATATGTTGATTCAGAGAGTAACCTGCAGTGGTCTGTTAACTTGTTTCGTCTAAGCAAATTAGTTCTATATCCAGTCGGTTTTATGAGTGGCAGCTCAATTTGCTTTCCCAGTTAAGCAGGGAAGAAAGTGGCCTTTTGTCACAAACAATTGCTTCCTGCAATGCTGCAGAATAAGATGTAAAATAGGCAAAGAGCTTTGGATACAGCTTCCAATGTCCTACTAAGAAGCAAAATTTCTTTCTTTCATCTTCCCTTAGAGAAGGAATTCAGGTTATGCTCTGCACTAAATTAAAGTGTTCTGCTCAGTTATGTACATGTACAGCTTTGAAAACCGTTCCTGCTTCTAGGTCAAGGGCTCTCCCTGTGGCCGGGTGCCAGCTTTATCCCTGGACTCCCATAATCCCTTGAAATAAATCAACTTTCCATTGAAATCCTCTGCCAGTTCCACTTCAGACTAAAATGTGCTGTCTGTTGCATGACGCTCTTTTATACTTTTGTGGAAACAAAAAAAAAAAAGGAGAGAAACAATGTGTCCATTGTGTACTGGATACAGTCCGAGGTAACCCGCATTGTAGATATTAAAGTCTATCTTTGTGTGTTGCACTAACCCAAGATTTCAGCATTTATTATTAGAACTGAGAAAAATACCTTTGACTAAAGGAATAATTCATCTGATTGAAAAGGATCCCAGCTTGTGTGCGTGTGTGAGTGTGTATCCCATTACTACTCTGCTCACGTGGACTGAAGTGTGTGGATGCATTATACTACTTCCCTGGGCAGATGAAGCCCTCGAAGATTTTTTTCTCTTTACTATCATTTTTTTTTCCCCTTTTCCCCCCTAATATCAATTTTCTTCTCTGTGTGTTATAAATGAACCTGAATACATTCACACGTTCCTGTGGAAGACTAAAAGCTGTCACTTCATTTCAGGGAACCAGGCAGCTTTAAACTCAGCTGCAAGAAAGCCCAGATGCTACTACATCTCCAGGGGAAACTTATCCACTCAGAAACAGCAAAACTTCTGAACAATAACAACAAAATAGAGCTTAAAGATGCTGCTGCCGTTCTCCTGTCGGTGCTGAGGTCAGTACTTTGGAGGGTGGGTGCCAGTCAGAAACTGCAGCACTCAGAAGACTGACATTTCTAAAAAGCTCTGCTTCTCCCCAAATCTCAGTAACTTTAAATGGTCTGCCAGTTAAATCAGAACAGTCTGGTATAAAGCCTCCAATTTTCTGACAACCTTTATAGTCTCTTGGCTCCTACAAGGCCCTAAAGCTGATCGTGTATAATCCTGAGCTGAATGTAAAATAAATATGAAAACCTGTCATGATTTTACAGTTTTTCAAAGGATATTTCACTAAACAGAAAGAGCTGCATTTTTGGCATACGAACGCTCCACATAAAAATCACAGTTGTTCTTTAAAATGAAGTTACACAACACGGTGCCAGACTCTGCCCTCTGAAGTTCCCCTGAGTGCTGGGGAGCAGCTGGTTACATCCCCAGGAGCCTGGAGGTCCCACACCCCTTCCCCTGCACAATGGCCTGAGCCAGTCCAGCCGCTGAGGGTTCCTCCAGCACGGGAGCCCCGGGGGCAGTACCTGGGTCTCATCTGTGCCCGGGCACAGCCCACGGTGGCCAGCCAGATCTAGCACTGGCAATTGCTTCCATGCTTGTGGTACAGATACAGGCTGAGTAAATCGTGACCCAGAGCTCCCCCGCCCTTCATGTCCTTGAAATCTGTTGCCTAAGAAAACAACAATTGTTTGTGGAAACCTCTTCCGCTAAGCCTGTGTTATTTAGCTATCGACGTTAGCTATGTGCCAAGGCATGGGCTATAAGCTGCAGTGTCCACAGCACCAGAGCTCAGAAATTAGTTTAAATCTCTAACAAACTAGAGCTGATTTCAGGCTCCACTGGCTTTACAGACCTCAAAAAGGTCTGCACGTCCAGAGCACAGGTACAAGGCCAGAGAGAGATGCACAGGTCTAGCAAAGTAGGATCCAAAACAGCAACCTCAACAACAGACACGAGGTGCAATTTGAGTGAATCTGTGACCAGTCTAGCAAAGACTCTATTTACCACTCTGCAGGAAATCTAAAAGACCTGTCCTGCAAGTCCTGGGGTGGGAGCTCACTGTTAAAATCACAAGTTACATTTGCACAGGGCTGTTCGGATGGTTGGCAGAGAAGAAACAGAGGCAAGGCAAGGGAATTCAAAAGGGGAAATCTGCGTTGTCACTCACAAGGTTTCCAGGTTCGTCTGCAGAGCTCTTTCATCATGCAGGTTTTAAATGTTATGCACCTGTGTCTCATATTCTCCTCCTGGAACAGAGTAGAGGCAATTGCACTGAATATAAAACCACTGTAAACCGTGCACCTAGAGCTTTAATTTTAAATCAGACTAAGTGAAAGTATCTGGTTTCCTCCTAGAAGCCCTCAGTGGACAGTTTCTTCACTTAGTTCCACCACCTTCAGGCCTTCCTTTTAAGAGAGGAGCGCAGCTGAACCCAAAAATTCAAAGCAAAACTCAGCTGAAACCATTATGTTTCATCTGGTTACATGTCAAAACCTCAAACCTTCAGCACACAGGGCCCAAATTATAAACCCATCAGGCTTAACCCCAGAGCTGAACCCAGGTTTGCCTGGAGAGCCCGCAAATCTTTTAGAGAAGCTGATACGAGTTTTGAGTTCATAATGACTTGAAAACCCAAAGTGGCCAAGAGACTTTTCCAAGGTCAGACAGTGAGTTAGAAGGGGAGCTAAGAAGAGAACCACAGCCCTGGCCACTTCACACACTTTACTACCAACAGAGGTAGAAACTCACTCTGCTTGAACTTCACTCTGCATAGCTGTCACCAAAGCACTCAAAATAACCACTTTTTTTGCCTGTTAATTGTTTTAATAAGTCACATGGCAACGAATGACTAAAAACGACATCATCCCTCCAAGGATTCAGCTGTGGAAAAAGCATCCATTTAGCTGCAGGGTAGTTATTACTGCATAGCTTTGATTTTGCTACACAATGCACACCCTGTTTATTGAAATGCTTACATGCTGCTCCGGGTGAAATCATCATCATCGCTTACAGGTATGCTCTGAATCTAAAGGCATGAGCTCAGATCCACTCATCTAAACCCCAAACGAGCCCTGTCCACTTATCTGGGTCTCCATAATGCTCTCAGATGTCGGTTAATGTCCCTTTGGACATTTCTGAACACTACCCAAATCTCTGCATCTAAAACACAAACATAAAATTTCAAGGTGTGAAAACACACCTGCAGTTGGAACACCTGCCTGTCCTGCTGGCTCTGCCATGGCATGTCTCGCTGGAGAGCACTGAGATAATTTCGAGTTCCCAGCACAGATAATGTAGCAGTCCCTTTCAAATCTAGACCAGCACACAGTAGTCACTTATTCGCCTGTTCCACACCCATTTTACCAAGACTTTTGGCAATACAGCACACAACTGTCCCGGGATCGAGGCTTAACGCTGAAATGCCATCAGGGCTGGGGTTTGCTGCATATTGCTTTCTAACAGGCCCTGCTGTTTGACACCTGGCATGGCATTAAGGAACCCTGGCACTGTATCCAGAGTTCTCTCCCAATAATTTGAAGTGCTTCTACAACATGAAAAAAGAGAAAGGGCATCAGCATTCAAGGATTGGGTCTGTTTAAGGTACTGAAAACATTTTTGTGGACTGAAGGTCAGCATTTGAAAAGTAAGGTATGGCTTATATGTACATGCAATAAAAACCTGAGATTCCAATATATACCTTTTCCAATTCGGGTTAATTAGGAGTTTGCTGTACTCCCAGCTAGTTTTGCTTGAAGGCAAATTTTTTTTTTGAGCTCAGCAGACAGGACTGTATCTAGGGCTAAGCTTTCCCACCATATCATTCCAATATTAAAAGAATTTTTCTGGCTTCCTGTTAAACCATGCACTGATTACAAAATTCTTTTGCTTATTTAGGGCCAGATTCAATAAAAATTCTGTTCAGCTTCCGCATCATGGAAGGCCACAAAAGCCCTGAAATATTTTGGTTTTGAAGCCTGTGTGGGCTTCCATGGTTTGGATGCTGGGTAACTGTTCCAGTGAATGTGGTCCTCATAAAGCTTTTCAAGGTCTTGCTCCATATGGACCTAGTGATTTCTCTTTATTCTCTCCAGTGCGGATTACAATTCACTTCAGAGAATCTCTGATTTATGCCTCCAGCTACAAGCTAAATCCTAGAGGAATAGGTCCTTTTTGTATCAGGTCACATCCTCTGCAGAACACTGTCAGAAAAATTAGAGTTTCTGAAAAGCAAGCACCACTTACAAAAATCTGGTGTGTTTTGCGTGCTTTATACGAATATAAGTGAATGGTAAAAAATCTAAAAAGTTATTCAATAAACTACTCATTATCTATATTCATATGACTAAGCTACACGTGGAATGTAGCTTTTATCCTCCATAAAAAAATGTACAGATGTTCTATAGAAAACTGTATGAACAAACTTTAACCTCACGACTGCTATTATTTTGTAATAAAAGGCTTACAGCATAATGTGAGCTTTTTTTAGAATGTAAGTTCCATGTGAGTAGTGTGTTGTTAATTTAATATTAATGCAATGCACCAGGAAAAACTCTGCACAGAATCTCAAAGAGAGAGAATCACGATGCTGCAGACATCGGAGATTTGTGGCACGGATTTTATTTGTTTCAGCACTCAGAGCAAAATTCATTGACCGGGATTCCTATTGCCACAGGGCAGTGGATTTGTCTACAGATGTTTTCTCATGCCTTGGCATGAGGACTCTGCTGCAGCATTCCTGCTACTGTTCCTGAGAATCATGTGGTTAAGTCACCTTGCGCTGCACAGAAAATTTACCTCTCACTGTCAAGTGCATATGAATGAGCTTCTTTTTTGGGAACAGCAAAAGAAAAAAAGAATCCACTGACTAAACTTTTGGATTTCTTTTGCTGAACCGTCCTTCAGCTAGCAGGTGCGAAGGCTTTCACCAAACTTGCAGGTTGCAAATGTGGTGCCTGCTTTGCTTGCACTACAAACAAGTGAAAGCGGGGGAGCAGAACAGAAATCCAGTTTCATCCATAGTTTCCCTTTCCCAGTGCCTGAGCCCCCTCCTCTGCAGTGTCTGCCATTCAGAATACACATCCTGTATTCCTCCAAGAAGTCAGTTCACTGTCTCATCTCCAAATGCATTGGTGAAGTAATTTATGACTCCCATTATTATAATCGCTTAGCAGCTCCCAAGCATGTAAAAATAGCAACAATAATCTCACCCACTTTTCCTTCCTTAGCACCCCATAGGAGAAAGAGCTTCATTAATCCCGTAGGGGTTACACATGCATTTGTGTCTTTCTGTAACTTGGAGAGGGATTTTGACATATTCTGAAAGCGATGATGACTACAGACATCTTATTCACTGCAGAAATTCCTCAGTCTGGATACAACTTCTGGGAAAGTCCTGTATCCAGAAACTTCCTCCTTTCACTTGACAGTTTCGGTGCTTCTGTGAAATGCACTCTTGTGCTATCATGACTGTAAAGGACGGCCCAGTCTCATAAAGAGTGAAGGCCATTTCCTTGGAAGCCTTCCAGAGTCAAATTTGAAAACCTACCCAGGACTCCAAGCGATGAAGCAGAACTTCCATGCATAGCAGGGAGGAAAAAAACGGGGAGACATTTATGAACAACAGACCAATGGCAGTGTGCGTGTGGTAAACTGACAGAGTGCTCTCATTTGTTCAAGTTTTCCAAGCATGTGACTGCAAACGCAGTCATCATTCTGTGTGGACCATCAGCTGCACTGCACCCATCAGAGCAAGGAGAACAGCCTGGTCCTTGCAAAACGGAGATGGAGCTTTCCTGTTTCTATCCATATTCTGTGGGCAAGTACTAAAGCCCAAAAGTTAACAGAGGTGCAACAAACGTCAAACAAATACCATCAGCACTTGGAATAGTTATATAAGAAAGAATTTCAAAGCGCTCCTCTGCTTCTACAGTCATCATCTACGTCTAAACTGCTAGGAAAAAGTATACTGGTTTTTCTAAAGGCATAATTTAAAATCCATTTTGGTTAAACTGGTGTAGAAGACAAAGTGGGCATCCTCATATTTCAGTGTTAAACCATGTCTGTTTTGGTTTAAGCTTAAATCTATTTAGGAGCTGATTCTGTATTTGCAAATAAGATGGTCTTAAGCTAGCACAGTCGATTTGGTTCACAGGAGATTTTTAAGCAACACTGATGCAGTTGTTTAA
Organism: Grallaria varia; assembly: GCA_013396735.1. Taxonomy (NCBI): domain Eukaryota; kingdom Metazoa; phylum Chordata; class Aves; order Passeriformes; family Formicariidae; genus Grallaria; species Grallaria varia. The sequence continues at coordinate 271,865 of VWZG01004531.1, forward strand.
CACAACTGATATATTTGTCTTGTCTGGTTCACTTCTGGTCACCTGCTGTGCAGTGCAATGTCAGCTTCAGGTAGTCACTAAGATAATTATTGGAAGGCAGTAATTATGCTTGCAATAAGGAACATGAAAGCCTAGATAACATCTACAGAAAAGCAGGCACTGTGGCTCCCCATGTGATCTCCTCAGCACTCCAATGGTTTCACATGTGTATAGAAGAAGCATTGTCAGCTTCCAGAGATGAGGAGTTTGGACACAGGAAAGCAACTGCTGCTTGTGACTCCTCTGGCTCCACCTTAGGAGAAGGAACAGAACACTTTCAAGGAGCTTCCTCTGATATGCACAGCTTCTCCACACAGGTTAGAAGCATTTGATGATCAACAGTATCAAATATCACTACCATTTTTCACTGGCCAAAGTCACAAGGGCAGTCTCAGTACCCTGTGCTACCCCTCAGTATCAGGGATCAAGTTACTGGATGCCTCACAGCTGATGAAAGAGATTAATTTTTGTCAACCTGATTAGCAGAGGACAGTTAAAGTTTGGATGGAAGCTTGTAGGATCTTGTTCTTCAAAAGACCAATCCATGAATGAATTAGCTGTGAAGGAAGATTCAGGTCAGAAGGGGAGATCATATTCTCCATGTAAAGCCCCAAATACTGTTTCCATGGTCATTTGCTCAAACCCGGAAAACCATGTTACGTTTCTTCTCCTGATTTAGCTTGAGTGCCTGGGCTGTGAAATAAGATACCTCATACAAGAGATCTGACAAGGTGAGCAGCATCAGCTGAGGTTTATAAAGCAACATTAGGCTCCTATAACGTCAGAGGAGCAGGCATCTGGCAGTGGCAAGGTATGTTGTAGTATTTTGCATCCATGTCTGTGTCAGGCAATATTTCCATCACTGCTACTCACAGGCTGTCTTTCAGATCTTCTGCTCAAGTCTTCCCTCACTGCTGGGAGAGCAGACAGAAAAGCAGGAGCTGAAGGCTGAGCATGCCTGCCAGTAGTTTCACCTCTGTCTTCCTGATCTGTTCTGTTACTCCAAAACATTTTCTAAAACCACTGACAACACAAAAGAAACACTGGGTTGGCCTGTTTGGTACTGTTCCAACCACATTCCTTTTACGATGTGCTCCTTTAACAGAATGGTTGATTGCTTAGAGAGCAAAGCCTGGCAAGTTGATGCATCAGATATTTCCATCAGAGTAATGACACTTATTGGGGTGGGAAGGATTTTCCTCCTCCCTGCATCAGTGACCATTTCGTCCTTTACAATTAATGGGCAAAACATCTTGAGGAGAAATTTTTCCTGTGTAGTTGATGCTCCCATCTGCAATAACCTGTGTCCTTTTTGTGGTAGGCTGAAAACTCTTCTCCTTGGCTGACAGCACTGTCACAGGGACCAGAAACAACCCCCCCACTTTGGCTCCAGTTTCCACTCATTTCTACCACACATTGCACAGTCACATAGAATGATGCCAATGACAAGGACACTAGACATTTTTCAGAGTCCTGTCCCCACTTTTTAGGTGAGGAGCATTGCCACTCCCCCCCAAAATCTCCATGTATGCTTTTAAATGAAAACAACCATCACTAAAAACAATCCAGCGCCTCCTATGCTAGAAGTAACAACTCACAGGCAAACTATTAATCTATTAACATTTTTCATTAAATAATTGCTCTCAGCTGAGTCTTATGAAAGACCCTGTGAGGCCAAAATGTCAGCTCAGTTATGGGATTTATTATTACAACTGTCAAGCCAAAAGGGGTTTGGTGCAGCAGATGCATCAGGCATGCTCCGACAGGAGCTCCTGCCTTTGGGCCAGCTACTTCACAAACAGCAACAACAAAGGTCAGATGTTAAGTTCTGAACTGCCACAGAACAACGGATCATTTTAGCTGTTTAGCAACTGGAAAAGACCACATCAGGTAGGGTAAGCATCAGTGTTGTCCTGTTTTAGAGCTGATAGAGGTCTTTGTCTCAGCTGTCCCTATTTTTAAAGTACTATGGCATGGCTGTAAGGGCTCGTGACTCAAGCAGCAGGGGAGGGACAGACTGGAGGATGAGGTGTACTGTCCTCAAGGTGGTGGCTGCTCCCCATAGCGTGCCTCAGGAGAGGTGGCTGAGGGCATCCATCAGCAGTAGGTTTGTGCTCAGGAGCCACAGGCTGGTCCTGGTGCAAAGAGAGGATTGTACTTGGGTTTCATAATGGAGTTCGTGGAAGTGAGTGGAAATTGAACCGCAGCCAAGGTGGAGAGCCATGTAGAACAGATGTCTTTACAGAGGATAAAACAAACAACAAAAAAAAACGCTCAGAGCCTGAGTTTGGACTCTTGGCCCACGTTAAATCTGTAAAAAGCCCCAAAGTGCTCTAGTGTGGCTGTCCGAAACACTTAAATTCCACATGTATAAAGTGAAACACATTTGCATTGCTAATTTATTAAAGGCCTTCTTGACCCAAAGTCAAATACTAGCGCAAGTCTTCTGCACTGAAAAGCTGTGATAAGCACGCTCTTTAACTCTCACTGTGAACATTCAGTAATACTCCTTTCAAAAGTACATATGCTTCTTCTCGTGTCTGATGCTAATTATCTTATCAGATAACAGGCAGCCCTGTGCTGAGTAGGTATGTAATATATTAGCCTTAGGGAGAAGGGGGGGGGGGGAAAGCACCTTATCTTTCAAGTAGATTTGAAACTGCATATGATCTTTCTGAGTCTGTGGAAACTTTCCTCTGCAGCAAAGAGCTTATATAAGGGAGACAAAGAAAGGAAAAAAAAAAAAGGAAAAAAAATCCCAGACCCGTACAGCTTTCAGACTGCAATTCTCCAGGCTGTTCCTTTCTGCTGAATTTTCTCCTCTATCAGTATTTTGGAATGACATACAGGTTAAACTGTTCATCTGGCAGGGAAAGCAGCTTTGGTAATTGCAAGTTTACATTACACTATAAACGAGTGGATTAGAGTAAACAGATGAACTGTGTAAATAAAATGTCACTGCTTAGCTCTCCTTTGTGACTTGAATTCTGATACCACTACTACTGCTTTTACTACAACTACTACTACTACTGCTAGGCTTCAGCTGACAGCTCAGCCTGAAACCCTTTATTCATCTTTATTACGTCTTCAGCTGCTTTGAGAGCAAAAAGGCATGGAGGACTTATTGGCTAGAGGCTCTCTAACCTCGCAGGCCTGCCTGGGAAATCAATATGCCACACTCCAGAGCACAAAGATGGATTGTGAAGCCAGGGCTGGCACAGCAACGCGCGCTGCATCTGGAAGGACACGGAGACAGCCAGTTCTGCTCCGCCAGAAGCCTCCCCAGACCGCGCATGTTTGCACACCAGCCTCGTGGCACCCTTCCAAGTCAATTTGTGAACCTTGGTTCACACCATTTTCAAAGTAGGTCATAGGCAGTAATCTCAGCCGAGGAGAGATACCCTGTCAGCAGCAGCAGTGGCTGCAGGGGAGCGATAGCTGAGGCAAGGAGGGAGCTGGTGCAGGGAGAGCAGCGCTGGGCAGGCTGGCGATGGGGCCAGAGGCAGCCAAGGTGCTCGCCGGGCTCCGACAGCTGCCGGCCGAGCTCGGCCAGACCAGCCTCTCACCATTTACAGCTGTAAAAAGCACCCGCTGTTCTCCTGAGCACAACCACCGGCACAGCTTAAATATTAACCGGAATGAAAATAGAGTAGGAGAAGAAATCTAACCTTTACTTAGCTCTGTGCTCCTGACAGCAGGAATCGCAGCTAATTCTGAACCATGGGATTTAAATTTACTACGAGCTTTGGATTATTGTTTCCTGACGTGCTCCCCTCACCTGCCCCTGCTCTGACAGACAAAACACAGCCTTGAAGGTAGTTGTGTTTCTGTCAGAGAGGATTCCTAAAACACAGTTCCCTGCATTTTCCTGTATCCCTTGCTTGAGCTCTTTTAGGGGCATGCAATTAAAAATGGGCACATTTAAAGGTATATTTTTGAAAAATAGCATTCAAGAAAATAAATGCAGAAATGAGTGCACATACTTGTTTCCACACTGTAACAATAGAGAGACCATCAGAGAATTACCAGTTTAAAGCAACAGCACAGAACTTCACCAGCACAGGAACTGCTGGGACTGCGTTGCCTTTAAATGCAGCCTGCACTCCGTCAGAGATGACTTGATGCTAGAAAGCTGAAGGATTGCCTGAAGAGTGCTACTGGGTTATGTAATTTTTTTCTTTAAATGGGTTAATTTTTAAACAGGCTCACAATTTAACCTTGTTTCTGGTCAATAGTTACATGAATCTGAATGAAAATGTGCTCTCTGGAGAAATCCACTCCAATGTAACAGGCATGCATCACTTTTAGCACTGAAATCAACACTGAAAGAGCAGAGCTGGGCAAGCATTGCCTTTTTTTTTTTTTGGCCTTTTTTTTTTTTTTAAATCTGGCAAGTAAGAGGACTGACTTTCCTCCATTTGAAAAGCTGTGCTCTTCCCTTGTTTTCTTTCTTTCCCTGTGATCTGTCAGACTAGAAATATTAAACAGAAAGGAGCGAGTGATTTCGGAAATTACTATGCTCTATGCCAAGACAGAGGAGACAACACCGTGTCAAAAAGGCTTCTCTCCCACCCAAGAAACAGTGCACGGAATGACTGTCTGCTTCCTTGGAAGTGACCTACACGATCAATACCCTGTCCAGGGAGTTGTAAGACATGCAGAAACATGCAATGATGTGCTGCTTTTATCAGCTGAAAGGGCGCTGCAATGACTTTCTTTGCAAATATACAGAAAAATCCATAAATCCAAAAAGGGTTATCACTCAGTACATCATCAAGGCAACAATTTATTCTCTGACATGGGATGTGATACTTTCCTGCCAAAATCACATTGCTTGTTTGTTATCATTGAGCTTTGAAAAAAAAAAAATTAACCAGCAAAAATCCTTTCTGCTGTTGCCTCCTGAAAAGAAAAACCCTTTTAAGAAAAACTGTAACAAAGGAAATCCCCAGACACTTCACTATTTTTTCCAGAATGACAAATAATTCTAACTGTGGTTACAAATGGTCTCGCTATTGTACCATTTCAGGTCATGTGAGTTTTATTACTTTTCAGGCTAACTTTTGCTTTTTCCCAGCCAGCCGCTGGCAGTTGTCATTTTAGGATTGAGAACAAATACTTTGAAAACAAGTTTGTTTGGCAATGTTTTTAAAGTGATACAGAAAAAAGGGAATCTTTTGTGTTTTTCACTTCAGCTTGGATGTAATCTCTTTTTCCCTCCAGCCTTTAAAAGAAATGAGTCTCAAAAGCTAAACAGGTCACATAGTAATTACGCATCTACCTGAAAATTAAACACACATTCAAGGGCTTAACTAACAGCATATGCTAATTCATAACAGGTACAATGTCCCTCATTTTTTTCATGGTTGATCATTAGGGTGTAAGCAAAACCAGACCACATGAAACCCAGAGAAGAAACGCTGCAATCTTTCAGCAGGGTTAAAAGGAAAGAGGCAATAGCAAGGTGATAGTGTTGATGAAGTTGATCTGATACTGCAGGGCAGCCTCAGCAAGTCCTGTGTGTCTGAAACTCTAACGTCAGGGTTGGGGGAGGGTCTCTGGGGTTACTCAGACAAAAATTAATCCAGAGGCCTGGCCAAGCTCCTGTGCCTGGGCAGGTCAGCAGAGTCACTCCTTGTTTGTGCCCACCTGAGATCAAACCTGTACAGCTATTTTCAACATTCTACACCTATGTCTCAAATGAAAAGACAGACAAAAACTTTGGCAAACCCTTTTATGTTCAGTGCAGAGCCAAATTTATTGTCTGGGACATGGACATCTTTTTGCTCTGGTGTTACCAATTATTTTTTGTTAGCTTTCTATGTTTTCCCTGACCTTTCACAGCACAGCTTTGGCAGCAGCTTTTCAAATGCACAGAAGGAACTGAATCGAACCTTCCTTCACAGAGAGGAGGTATTTGAGTTAGTAACATCTCTCTTACAAGTTTCCTGGGTGGCAAAAATCATTTTTCTTTGACCTAGAGGGAGAAATGCACAGTGCTGGCAGAGATCAAAGGCCCAGTGAAGAAGCTGAAAGGACCTCAGCACGGCCTTTACAGAAGTGCAGGGTGGCACCTAAGAACTGTGAATTAACATAACTGGTTAGTACAGCACCTGCCTGCCTCCAGCTGAGCACTCGCTGTGTCCAAGCTCGGGATTTTTCGGAACAAGCACTGCAGAAGTGCTAATAAAATAAACTGGTGCTGGTTAAAGGAGATCTTTGGCCAATGCTAAGATTGAAGACTGATTAAAGGTGACTTGGGTCAACCTTTGCTTCCTTATCCCAAGTTCTCCAAGATCAGCAAGGCAAGACTGAGTGCTAAGCTACTCTTTATTGCCTTTTGGATCTGCTGCTGCAATAAGTTTGAAGAGTAGCATGATCTGGCCCTTCCCAACTACCTCTGCACTTGGCTAAAACTCTGGCCTCACAGCGTGCCAGGTACCCACTGTGTCAGGGACAGGAATCCCACACATCGCCTCCCAGACAATTTTTAAACTGAGCTAATCCTTTTCTCCTGTGTAACTATTTTTCCCCCCAATTCTATGGTCTCTGGAGTACTCTAGTTAGGCTTGGAGGATTTCACATGGTCTCTTCCAGCTGTGATCAGCAGATAGCTAGATAAGAGTAGGGTGGAGACAAAAAATGGGATTGCTACTATTACATGTTCAGTAGCACACACATACTTGCATACTAGAGAAGGTTTTCCATGTCAGCAACTCTGTTGCATTGATGCTCCTGCAGAAGCGCTACTGGTTGTTCATGTGGCTTCATACTTCTTGGTGCCCACAAAGAACTTCCTCTACTAGGTTGAAAGTGTGCATAGTAAAATTGCAGAGTGCAATTTTGTCCCATTCACCTCTTTCTCATCCTTCTGTCACCTCAACTCTGCTCTTGGGTGCACTGGAGTAAGCCTAGTGTAGGAATTCTGGGGACATGAATGGATTGTTAAGTAATTGTATTTCAGATGTAAGTCAAAGCAGAAGGCAGCTTAGAGACTCACAGATCCGTGCTTGTGTGTAACCCCTCATCATTTCTGACCAAACTGCTTAGCTGACTGCCATTGGGTTAGCAACCTGGATTTAGAGTTTTGCACCTCCTGCGCTCAGAACGGCAGCTCTGTTGTGAGCTGCCAAAGCCTGTGCCTCCACCCCACTCATTCCTGACAGGTAGCACACCCAAAGTACTCCCTGACCCAGAGGCATGAGCATACCGGGCCTTTAACAGAGTGACTACCATCACCTCGGCTCAGCACCACCCAAGTAAATGCAACCCTTCAGTTTAAAGCACATGAGCTTTTCTTGTGTTGGCATCAAACAAAATAGGATGCTAATCCTTCTGGCATTAGTCAAATAGAGCTGAAAAATCCACTCATATGCTTTGCAGTTGCAAGATTTCCCTGGCAAGTCTCAGTCATGAATTCCCACAGAATCGAAGTTTTTGTTAACANAAAAACTGCCTTTCCCAGCTCAAACTGACCACAAACTGTAGCAACACTGACTTTCTGAATCTGCAGAGAAAGAGCTTCAGTGCTGGTGCTGCTCCTCCATCCCAGTGCTGCCAGCCAGCACCCCGGGATGGAGATTCCCGAGATCTCACCCTATTCTCCAGCAGGGCCTGACGCTGTGCAGGGACACCCAACTGCCCCCTAAGCTGAGGCTTGCAAAAGCTAGAACTGGGGGAAGGAATGGGCACTGCAATGATTCACAAGAGAGAAAGATCCTGAAGAAAGGATGCTGGAGGAGAAGATGAGGAACAGAAATAGCTTGCTTGCTTCATCTTCCAGAGAAGCAAGGAGGAGGGTGAGGGATGCTGAAATGAGAACACAACTTCTTTTTTCCTCACATGACTATCAGGAAGTTGACAGGAAAAAAAAAAAAGACCTACTCTGGTTCAAGAGATAGAAACGAGAGTTTCCCACTAAATAAATACTAGCTGTAAGGGAACAACCGCATCTCCAAGCACGCTCCTGCAGTAACTCCCTTGCAGAAATCCCCCAGATCCCAAGTGCTGGTGGGAGCAAGGGACGGAGCTTCTTGGGAACACACCAGGAGCATTTGGCACTCGTGTGTTTACCCACATCAGACTTGTTGGCAAAGTATGTTTCTTGAAACCATTTCACTGATCTAAAATTGTACCAACTTCCTTTTATTTTCTTCAGTGAAATGGTGAACATCAGCCTGGTGATTATTTTTTATTCTACCATGTTATCTTTTTTTTTAAGAGAGTAAATATTTTAAAATAATTCTAGAATGTTTCTTGGGATGCATTTTTATATTTTTGTTATCATAACCCGAATACCACACATTTTAATAATTCAGGGTACTGTTCTTTTGACTGCTATCTTATTCATGTGGTTAAGTCACAGCCCTGCTAATATCTCATCAGTGGTCAGCAGGACACACATAATCACTAAAACTGAGACTTTTCTCAATGTAAATAACACTATTTATTTTTTTTTTTTTGGCACTCCATTTGATTTAAGCCACATAATGCAGAGTTCTGTCCATCTGTGCCATTTAACTATAATGATTGCAGAACCTAAATTTGCTTCCAAACTTCCTTAATTAATATTATACTGCAGATTGGGTGGGTAAGGGGAGGAACTCCTCTGTTTCTGATTGCTAAAAGCCCTCGGCCAAACCAAAACAAGGTCTGGAAGATTTTACATTATTTTTTCAGTGTCAGTGCAAAGGACTTAATAACTACAGAATGTGCTCCATGGTCTTTACTAATTTCATATCATGAGCAAACATTGTTTGCTGGCAAACAATTTGCTAAAACATCTTGAGTATTTTTCTGTGCCACGATATGATAGATTTGCTCCACGTAGGAAAATTTACATCACGGGATATATGTGGCCCTGAATGCTGTATGCAAATAGAAAATTTTGACTGAAGTGTTACAAATATCTGAATTCAGATATGAGTAATGTAATTTTAAAGAGGTTACATTCAGTTGATTTCAATTGCTCTACCAAGGCACAGGCGGGAGGAGAAAAGCCATCTAGTGGACAAAAATGTAATCATATACCAGAAAATATTTTCAGGCACGAAGCCTGTACTGGAGAACTCTTATCTTATTTTGTTACTCATCGGCAGTACTGCTTATCTAGGAATACTCAAGAAGACTCCGGGAAGTCAGGGTTTGCTGGAGGGCAACAGCATAGATCTCAAAGGCCAGTTTTTTGGCATATTTTTTGATTAGCAATTGTCATAAAATGTAGGAGATGCTTTGTCCCTCCTATCCCTCACAGGGAATTAATCAGCAGATTTCTTACAACGTCGCGAGGGTAATCAGTTGACCGAATATCTTATCACTGGATTCAACACTATGTGCCAAGCAGACTGGCATTGCCACAGGGTTTAAATAACTGAGCTAATATTTAAACTTTTGTCCCCTCTGATCCCTGAAAAATAATGAGAAGAGACTTTGTGACTTTGTAAACAGATGAGCCAAAGGGCATCCAGAACAGCCTTTTACTAAAATTATCTTTGAGGTTCTCTGGGGCATGAGATCAGGGAGGGCTGGGGAGTGCAAGGCAGAGCAGCTGAACCACCGCCCGCACAGACCGGCATGTGCAACTCCTGCAGCATCTAACACAAAAATGGGGAGAAGGGAACAAAACTCTCCTCCTGGTATTACTTGCACACTCTCTGGCCTTTGCTGCAATGCTGCTTACTATGGGTTTAGTGGCCTGGGCCATGAGTTTAGTGACTATATCCCCAGCAGAGAGGCTGAGCTCTGCACTGCCCTCCTCTGCTTCCATTTATGCTGGGGAGCACAGGCGGAGAAGCACAGCAGCCTTTTTTTGTGTGCAGCATTTTCACAGACCTGCCCCCCAGATTCATCCTCTTCTGCCACAAAGTTCAGACCATTTAGCTAAGCACTTTCAGCTAATCTTGAAGAGCAGATAATGATCAGTCATGCCCAGACAGGCCAAAGCATTGAAGCCAAAGTATAATTTCTGTGGGATTACAAAAACACAAACCACCATCATCAGAGACTATACTGTGATGATGCAATCAAACATCTGTAACTCCTGCTGCTCCTGGCAAAATACTGCAGTGGGATTAGTGACCTGCTGTTTAGGGACTACTCTGATGCTGAACAACAGGTTTGGTTCCCTCTCCTATACCCCTTTTGTCTGAGATAATAGGTAACCCCAGGTATTTTGTGCTTCCATTAAAAAATAGAATCCTCTAATTAATCTTTTGAAACAGTTGGTTCCAGGACTATCCCATGCAATGATTTCCACCCAAGTCACCTTTGCAGGGGCATGCATTTACCCAGAGGTCTCAGTGGCCTCCCTTTCCCATTAACCCTGCACACACATGCTTAGACATATCACACAAACAGCAGGCACCTCTCCTTATATCATTCCTCTGTTTACCCCAGCAAAAGGACTACTTAATGCATCACTTCTGCCAGAGCCACCATTTAGTGTGCTCAGACAGCCCCCGTGTTGCTGGGTTATGAGACAAGGGAACTGAAGCTTTTGAGCTACCTTACACAGACCTTCTCTGCAGCATCTTATTCATCCCCTTCCTAATGAATCACAGCCTCTTCTCTTTCTTTTCATAATAACCAAATAAGGATTTCAGGGCTTGGCCCATTCACTACATTCTGTGTTTAAATACAGACAAGAATGGAATACAAAAATACTGCCAAAAGTTTAGCAGCAGGGGCAACCTTTTTGCTATTTTCATGTCTACAGTTCCCGATTCAACAATGCCGATTTGCCGTTCTGCACGACCGCAAGGCAAGGAATTCATAAACAACAATAATAAGTACTGTCCAACCAGGCCTTGTCCCGGCCATACCTAAGTGCAGGACTGGCACAGAACAGAAAAGTGCTGCTTTGTGCCTTTACAAACCTTGCAATATAAACTTTGCACTGTCAGTTTAAAACTTTGGCATCCGTGTCTGCAAATGGGGAGGAACCCATTTTCAGATACTTGTGAAATATAAACTTAAGCTGTTGCCAAGCTCAGAGATAGATTTGCTTCTTTTTATTTTTAAAAGTTTCCTGAATATGTGAAGAAACCCACAAAGCCATTTTAAAGACATGTAACTATGAAAAACGTACATGCTTCTAGTTTTTTTTAAGAAGCAATTGCAATAATTGTAATTATTCCTTGAGAATGCTTTTTTAAAAAACAGAAACATGGCTATTTTTCACAGCTACAAGCCCCTAAAAAACAGCTCTAGAGCTTTCTGTGAAACTTAACAAAAAATTGCCTTTCAGCTAAGAACAGTAAAAATAGAACAAAAACCAATTAGCTGGCCCACATGGCAGAAGACAGGTGTGCTTTGGATGTGGTATTTATACAGAATCAGGATAAGCATTTTTTCACTTTTACACAGATTCCTGAACACTATAAATATCACAAACCTCCTCTTGCCAATGCCCACCCCATCCATTTAAAACACCATCCACTTGAAGAACAGTCTTAGGATGCAGTCTAAAACATTTCATCTTGCCTCCTACCAAGTTATAAAAGTGAATTAACATGAAAAGCAGCAGACTGATGGTTGAATTATGGTAATAACAAACCTTCAAAAGCAAAAACAAGCAAACTCCTTTGGAAACTGCAGCCAGAGAGAAGGCTGGGAACACTGAAACCAATTACGACTGCTTTAGTGTTACACCTGTTTAAATGAATGCCAAATCCAGCACAGAATTACTTACATTATATTATTAACAAAGGGACATATGAGTAATGGGAAAATAGAAATGGTTTATGCAAAGGAGGCTCTACTGAAACCACATAAGAACTTCAGGTATTTGTATCAGAAAGCAAAGGCTGTGGTCAGACCTTCTGCTCTGGCTGCCCTGAGGGAGCTCCTGCTCCCTCAGCCCTGTCTAGCTGCTGGTCACTGTCCCCAAGCTGCCTGACTGATGCCAGAGCAAATACTCATGTAATTGCCCCTTATGCAATTCAGTCAATGATCTTCCCTCCTTTCGATATTTTGCGGTTGTTTTTTAAAAACATATTGCTCAAGCAGAAACAGATTTATGGACAAGACACTTAGCCAGGAGATCATAAGGAGGATAGTCTGCAAATACATGGCAGGTAATAAGCAAATGGCAAGGAGATGAGAACATCAACTTCTTTCCCAAGCCACAGTCTTACCAAAAAAAAGGAGAAATCAGGTGCATACGACCCTCTCCTTCTTCTTTCCTTCCAATTTTTGAGCCTTTAGGTACCTACACAAAAGATTGCTCCTCACTGTGTAAGACACTTCAGGTATTAAAACATGTGACAGACAAGAAAAAGCCAACTTTCTAAAGAGACCAAATGCAAGGCTGGGAGCTGGAAGTGAGTGAAGGAGCCTGGCAAACCTGCCCAGGGGCAGGGATATCTACAAAGCCAGGTCCCAGGTCCCTCTCCATGGCAGTTCTTCTAAAACACCCTGTGCCTTCCTCTCATCTTTAAGACCTTGTCCAATTCCTGATGGTTTGGGCAGATGACCATTGATGGAAATTGATAGATCGCTTCCAGAAGTAGCTTTCCAAAACCAAGCCACCCTCCTCAGTAATCTCACCCTCTCACTGAAAAATGCCAGGCCATCTCAGGCAGATGGCTGTGGTCAGGCTTCCCAGACAGTGGCTTGAAGCTAAAATCCTTTTCTCTCAATTCAGCCTTTTATGATGCATCTACTTTAACTAGTTCAGAAATGGTTTCTCAAGCCAGCGGAAAAAATCAAGCTGTCTCTTTTACTTTCAGCAGGCACATTCGATGGTTTTGACCTTGTGATAACTATTGTCCATTCTTGTCACAGCCAGGATACACATAACTCGCTTTGATCATTTGTTTAACTCAGCAATATGACAGAAAAAGACATCTCTCTCTTTTATACCATAGAAACCTCACGAAAGGGCTTATTCTATACAAAGATGGTACATTAAGACCAGCGAGTTTTCACAATTCAAGTTTCACCGGAGTAGCAAAATAAAGTGGCTGTCTTCCATTCCCATACCTAACACAAGCACTACACAGAGAAGCAAACAGAGCTTTTACAATGAACTGGACAGCCTGCTGCACCCCAGCAAAGCTCCAGGGAAATTAAGAACGGAAATAAATATTGTATAACAAGCTGCACCACACAGAACAAAAAAAAAAAGCAGAATTCAATGTTATATTCAATACACATCTCAGAGGACTTTGCCAGACCCTCGCTGTCTCCTGAAGAAACATTCATTCATTCCAAGAGTGGTTGAACACTGTAGAGTGACCATGGGCTCCAAGAGAAGTCTGTGAATGTGTTCCCAGCAAGGTCCCAACCGTGTTTCAAAACCCAACATGACTGCCATTTAAGGTTCTCCAGGGCTGAAGGAGCTTACACATAAGATTTTCCTCTCACAACCAAGAACACCAGGACCCAGAAAGAGTTCCAGCTGATTTTCCAAGCAATGAGTGACTGGCTTTCTCAAATACAGCTGCTTTCTTCATTAGAAGACTAAAAATAGTCTTGCTCCTAGCAGGCTGACTTCCTTTTGAGCCTTCTGCCATATCCATGTGTGTGTTTCATTCAGAGTTTCTGCATTTCTGTGCCACTGTGATTCTATTTCAGCCTTTAAGTACATTCAAGAAATTTTTCATTTCCCTCTCCCATATTCACTCCAGATGTCCTGAACTGTCCAAAACTGTTTCATGTTAGGAGAATTTGTATGGATATTCTGGCATTCACACTGTTCCCATCTGCTTCAGTATTTTCAGGAAAGATCAACTTTCTTCCCCAACTGTTAGAGAATATGGACAAGGAGCTTATGGTTTTAAAACATCCATGATTAACAGTTGATATTTTGCTTGTACCTTGTACAGTAAGAAAAATTAAATCCTGCCACATCAGGCTTTCACTTTTTCCTCTTGAAGAGACGCTGAAGTGAGAAACCTGAGTAACTGAATGCTATCCCATGTCTCAGAGAACATATTGCAAACAGCAGCAAACACTTCACGGTGCTGTGTCAGCATGCAAGAACCTCACTGTGAAAAGCCACACCGACTGTGGGGGGGACCACGGGAGCAGGTGCTGCAGTGTTCCTTTTGGGCTCACCTCGAATTCCAGACCAGGGGAAACTGGGCACTTCCACTCTCTCCTAGCTCACATGGTGGATATGAAAATCAACATGCACGAGGGCCACAGGAAGGGAAGAACCAGGGCAAGGATAAACCCCTTGACTCCCCTTAATGTGAAGTTGGCATGTGCTTGGATCCATATAGCTCCAGAGAGTTCTAGATGTCCTGGTTTAGATCTAGAGTAAAAATCTTAGCATATTCAGTCCTAAGTGAAATGTTTTGTTGGACAAATGGTGTTAAAAATGTGACTGACACACTCACCAGAGCTAGGCAGCATCAGAGAAACACATTTGTTTCTATCCCAGCAAGACTTCAGACTAGAGACATCATACCCAGCCTCTGTCAAGCATTGCCACTGACATCAATGAAAAAGTCATTCAGGCTTTAGTAACCATTACTATCACCTCAGAAGTTCTTGGATATCCCACTGATAAAAAAAGGGTGCAGCCCTTCAAACAACACATTAAAAGATTTCTTCACTGGGAAGACCAGCAAAAAGGCCATTTGGGATCAGCTCTGGGGTGTTTGAGGAAACCAAGTTCATCAGAGCTTCAGCAAGGACAAAAATCTTCAACACATCCCAGCTCTCTGTCACTTGAACCCTTCAGCAGAATTCTCTGCATCACTGGACTACTCCAAGCAGTATACTTTGTAATGATGGGAACAGCAGTCGAAACAAACAGACAGTTTAACTCCTAAAATTCTAACCTGAGGTACATTTGCATTTCCAAAGTTTGGGTCCTAAGTATGATGTGCTTCACTAAATCTGTCCAGGATGAAGCTGTGAAGCAACAGAAATCCTAGTACTCAGGATATTTTTGGATTAAAAGTATTTGCATAAGCATTATGAAATTTTGGTAACATTTCTGCCCCTCTTTAGTTTTCTTGCAAGTTGTAGGTGTGTTATCTAATAAATTTAAAGATGTACAACCTTTCTAATACAGATAAACCAGTTGCAAAATTTTTGTTCCAGGAAAGATGATTAAAAGAGAACTCCAGGTTTTGGTTTTTTTTTTTAATCTGGAGTTTCAATGATGTGAATTGCTAAATGTGCCTGAGAATGCAAAGGTATCCACAAACCTTTCTAATCCCATTTACGTCTAGAAGAGTCGATGTTGGTCGCAGCCTCACACTCTTGAGTCAAAAGTTGTTCTAAGAATGGCATTGCTTTGGACTTTAGAGGAAAAGGAGAAGGGAAATATACTGATACCCAGGTAGCATTATTTAAAATATGACAAATGGCATACCTCCTCCCTCAAAGGTACACTAGATAGGTTCCTTCAGGGTAAATAGTCTTAGCCATTTTCAGTGATGCTAAAAAGTGTAGGTTTCAGCCCTTCTTTCTGTGTAAAAAGGAAATATAACTGACAAGAATGCCAATGTAAGTAGAAAGCAAATTAATCCAGCCATGTTTTGCTCTGAACAATGCTCCTGCACTCCTATGACAACCCCAACCAGGAATAAAATTTGGCTTGCTCTATCTTTTTCCTTTAAATGTCTCATTCTGACCATACAACCATTCTGTTTTCTGGTTAAACATTACATGGAGTGTGTTCATTTCTGCTTCAGCTAATTTAGCTTTGCTAAATGCAAATGCTTCCTGTACTTATGAATACAATCTGTTCATAGTGAATAGTTTTGAAGATTTGGATGAGTTAAAACAGCAACAGTATCCATGTGGGACCAATCTTCCCTGGACAACTCTTATGCTTTGATTCATAAATTCTTTCCATAGGAAATATCTGTGGAAAAACTCCAACACATCCAGAAATGCACAACTCAGTTGCTTGAGTTATTAGGAGTTCTTAATACTTGTCCCTTGATTTGTCACTCTTGTAACAGCATTGGCTCTTTGGTTCACATGTGATCCCTTTTATGTTTATTTTCCATTATTATAGAATGTGTGTTTTTAATAACTGCAACAACATCCGTCATTAGTACTACCACATGAATCTATCAAAAAACAACTTCTGACTGAAATATCCGACTTCTGCATTTAATGGGTGTGCTAAGGCAATTCTTCACCTGCTGCTGCCATTCTGCATGTTTGACTTAGAGTGTGGAATTAAGACCTAGTTGCTTGATTAGGAAAAAAGCAAGAAATCCTGAAAAAATACTCAGCCTTAGGAGATGTCAGGGTGACAGTGGTGGAAGCACAATGGAAAACCTGCAAGTGAACTTCTCAGACCTGTGGCATTCACAATCCACAAGAAATTAAGCAAAAGAGCAGAGCAGGGGGAGTATGGCTGTTAGGATGTCAGAGTGTGCCCAGTTTGTCACAGACATCGGAGGCTGAAGGGTATTTTTCCTCTCCAAGAGTACATCCTGGAAGCGTGAGCACTGTGCTCAGTTGCAGAGAGTGTAGAGCCTAAACATACCTAGATGGTTCTCTTCTCATCCCTGGCAATTTGTCATGGCCCTCTGCCAGCGGAGTTCAGATCTCTGCACTAGATTTTGCAGATTCCTCAGGTAGCCCTTGTCCATCCAGCCATGGGCACAGCAGTGCCAGGTGTTCCCTAAACATGAGGAGTTGTTCTCCTGTAGCTGAGCCTATTTCTCTCAACCTTGACTGGGATGTGGTCCCACCCATGGAGTCCAAACCTTTCCTACATTAGAATTTATATAAACTATAAGAACTTAAGGCAACACTCAGCAGATTGCAGCTAGTCAAGAAGAAAGAATAAGAAACTAGCATTTCTGGTCCATGTGGGTCCAAGAATAAAGTTTTTAAGTCATGATGGCACTTCTTGTCAGTCAAAGAGCAGAGCAACAGCTTAAGACCTTTTCACAAAGCATTTGTCTTCTCAAGCTTGCATTTGCCAGGCTCTCGATTATTCAGTATTTCCTCTCTCTTTTTTATTTTCTGTCTTCTCCAAAGGGTGTCTCTTCCACCTGATTCCACTGCTGAAATTCAGGCAGGGTCAGGGGTACAAGTGAATGCTGAAGGTCTAATTTCCGAGCATTTCTCCCATGATTTGTACAATTCTTGACTGGCCATTCCACTCCAGGTTAGACCAATAATTGCAAACACCATCAGATTTCTCACCTCTCAGACCAAGACGAGGTCAGTCTCCCTCTTAGCAGGAATGCTGTGGCAGCAGAATTCTTTGGGTAAGCGTTCTGTGGGTTTCTTTTAAAAAACAAATTAGTCATATGCAGAGTATGTCTAGAGTGGAGAAAAGCCAAAGATAGAAGTCCTTTTACAGACCTAGCTATGCCAGCTGAAGATGATGATCTTCCCAGCTGCCTCTCCCCCTCGCCAGAGGTTACAGCAAGCTGACCTTCTAGTGAGGAAGTGTGCTGCAGGCAAAATGAGTGAAGTTGACTGAAAATGCTTAAATATTTAGTCTTTGTTCACTCATTTTTTCTGACCTGAATAGCTTTATGAGACTTCTGCAGGTTTATGAGTGGCGCCCATGATGCTGAGCCACAGGGCAGAGGGAACAGTAACGTCTAGTGTGTGTAAAAAGTTTCCAGGTAGGAGAAGTATATTAGTAGTAACCTTTTCAGCTGGCCAGGCAGTATGCAATACAGAACATACTTACACAGTTCTGGACTAACTTAAATATTCCCTTCTAATAGCTCCTTCCATTCCCTGACTGGACTGCCCTAGCAATATAAGCAATTTCACATAGTATCATCATATTTGCAGGCCCAAATCATCACGAGGGAACTTCAACCTCCTCAATGTCTGCAGGAGGGGCAACACAGCAGGACAATAAGCAATCCAGGAGCTTCCTGGAGAGCATGAATGACAAGAGTCAAAGAGGAGAAATGCTCTGCTGGACCTCATACCCACCAACAAGGAAGAGCTTCACTGGGGATGTGAAAATCAAAGTCAGCCTTGGCTGAAGAGACCATGAGTGGAGTTCAGGATCCTTAAGCAAACTGGACATATAAACTGTTCCACTGCCCATGATAGGAGGCACATGAATGCTGAGGAAGCTGGCGGGTGTCACTGCAAGGCCACTTTCAATAACTATGTTTGATCAATCTCAGCAATTGGGAGAAGTGCCTGAAGACTGGGGGAAAGCAAATGTCACTCCTGTCTTCAAGAAGGAGGACAAAGGGAACTACCTGTGCCAGAGAAAACGCTGGAGCAGCTAGTCCTGGAACCATTTCGAGTCACATTAAGGAGAAGAAAATAACCAGGAGTAGTCAGCATGGCTTCACCAAGGGGGATATGTAGAAGGCTGAACTTTAACTTCTTCCAGATTGTAAATGAGTTAAAAAAATAATAATAAAAAAATTTAAATGCCTTTGTAAGAAAAGGTTTCTGTGATTAGTTCACAGAGCATTTTTCTCAAACTCTCAGTAGATCCTAAATAGTTTAGCACAATACTAGTAGCTTTGATTTCAAGGGCAAAGGAAGCTGTTAAGAAATGACAAAGTTTACCTTCCATTAAGCTTGCCAGTTTGTAAACATGAAAGGAAACACACACTGCATTTGACTGTGCCCTGATACCTGCGGATCAGTCCAAGCAAAAAGCAGGTATGACAAGTGTTCTCATTTAAGTTGTAGTCATTACCTCATGCTTCATCCCTTCTGTTGATAGCAACCTTGTCACGCAGCCAAACAAACAACAACCAGCATAAGGAAAATCGATCATTCTCCTCCTTATAGTACAGAAACGTACATAATAAACCCCATCAATTCCCACAGAGATACACTTTAAAACAGTTTAGTTGCCGCTACAAAAGGAGATGTAAAACAAAAATAGGCTAACAGCATCTAAAGGTATTCTGTTGAGATGTTGGCA
The DNA here is from genome assembly GCA_013396735.1 of Grallaria varia. Lineage (NCBI taxonomy): Eukaryota > Metazoa > Chordata > Aves > Passeriformes > Formicariidae > Grallaria > Grallaria varia. The sequence continues at coordinate 290,745 of VWZG01004531.1, forward strand.
GCTGTAAATGGGTTAGTTTGGCTTTTTGAGTTACAGTTTGCAGACACATCTCTACAAGATTATTGTTACGAGTTACTGTTGTGTATGTTTAATGGATTTTCCTGCTCCCTAGTACTGCAGGTTCCTAGTCTGGAGTTCTGCTTGTTGCCAGATCTAATCAGCTAATACTGTGTTTTACAATCTTTACTTGTTAGCTACTAAATTTTGGATTCTCAGGCCAAGGATGGAAAGACTAAGTGCCACACACTTGATTATGTGAAAACTGTCTCTTTTCATCTGTTTATGCTATAGATATATTTGCCTTGTGAAAGTCAAGAGGCTTATGCTTCTCCTGCATCTCAGATAAATATTTTATATCTCTATTTAGACGCAATTTAAAGTATAGCTGACTGTGTTGTCTTAATTTTACATACTAATGCTCTCTTAGTAGCCCTTACACAGCTTCTATTAGCCACCATGGGGCCCTATTTTTCAACCCTCTTTCATGCAAATAACTATTATCAAGTGCTAATACATGTGAGTTCCTCCTCAGCCAGTGACTACCTTAATTGATAGGGACATTATGAAAAAATCTGAAATACCACCTTTGAATAGTCTCTGCTTATATTATTATTTTTTAATTCCCTGCCACTGTTTTTGAATGTATGGCTATGACCTTATAGGATCTATAAGCAGTTTGGAGTGGAAAATACCTTTCATTTTCATCAAATTGGACTTTCAGTGGCACCAAGAAAGTAAACTAGTAAGGTATCTTTGCTATGGCTCTGCTTAGCCACTCCTAAGAGGTAGCTCTAGAAATGCCATCACTAACCTGAACTAAGATTTGGGATAGTACAATGATGAATATCAGACACAGAAATCTCCTGAGTAAGTTCCCTGTAGGGAGTTTACAAGATCATGCTTAATTTGAGAAGGACAATTTGTATTGCACCACAAATTTAAATCAATAATACCTACGCCATCAAAAGAGTAGTCCACTTACACCACCTCTGTTTAACAATGGCACTACCAGAGAGAACGGAGAAAGTCTGATTTGCAGTTTATAAGTATAAAAATCTATAAGGTCAATAAACAGAGCTTTTGTGTGGCACAAGGGACTGCTGGAAAAATTACTGTGCAGGTAAAGGATGACATTTCCAAGGGGAGTCAAGCAGCTTTCAGCACAGACTGCAGCTGAGCAGCGCAATGAGAGTTTGATGTGGTTTTGCTGGCAGCAACCAAAGACAGCGCTGTGAAAATTTTATCCATCTCAGACTCTCGGTTCCTCTTTGTACTGCTTGTCTCTCAAAAGCACGTATTAAAGTACCGCAAAATGCAACACATGACACCAATCAGCTTCAAACATCTGTTGTGTAGCACACACGGAAAAGCACGCTACAGCATTTCTAAGGAAAGCTGCCTTGTAAATACACAGCAGAGCTTCACTGATTCTTTTCTGTAGTGAATGAAATTCAGTTTGAATCAAAATTTTTAAAAATAAGGACAAGTATATGTGGAAAGCAGGAAATGGCACAAGCTTTGCACACACACACACACACACGCGCACTGTCCCATGCCTTGTTATCACAGGAGTATTTACACCCAACAGCAAACAGCTGCCTTTTCCATGGCCCCATCAATCACCCAACAAGGCCTAGCGAGGATGTTTCGGTGACTGCTCCACCAACACGGAACCCAGGAGCGTTTCCCAGCTCTAGGGTCCAGCTGCCCACTCCAGAGGTGGCTGTTGGTGTGTTAAGATAAACCATGGTTGCGTTCCATGTCCTCCTGCTCAGCCCCACTCCCCGAGCCCCACAGGAAGGAGTTCAGGCGTGAGGTCAGAGGGACGGGGACAGGGGTGCTGTGAGCACAGCTGAGTGGCCGCTACCACTGGCAGGGACCTGTAGCTCTACTATAGGTTGCACCAGTCAGAGGGTCAAGTTACAGCATGATTCAGACTGTGGGGCAAAGCAAACCCAGGCTATGTTGTAAGCCGGCTGAGACTGGAAAGGTGATCAGCCCTGTCACTGCTACAAATTGAAACCATGATGTAAGGGGAGGAGGGGACGGCTGCATTATTAATCAACGACAGGGTAGCATCTGCCGAGCAGACAAACCCTAGCAGTCAGTCACGCTCTCTCTGCTGCCCTTATCGCTCGAGGTAAACCAGCCAGAGGGTATAATCCCTTCTGACATTGCTTGCCTGCTCAGATTTCCAGGGCAGGCCCTAAATACAAGCAAAACAGATGCCTATTCTGGGCAGCCAGTCCTTTCCAAAGGCACTTGTAGGAACATCTGCCAGCGCCTTGGTCATCCCCCAGCTGGGAGCACAGCCGGGTGTCAGGGTGACCCCACTGCTCCCGTCAGCCAGCACCGTCACACCCGCCCAGCGCCGGCCGTCCACTGCACCCCGAGTGGCTGCTCTGGTGTCTGAGCTACACTTCTATACCCCTATCATCTGTAACACAACAATTTACTTTATAATAAGTGTTTGATATTTATATAACTGGAGATGGGGGGGGGGAAGAAAATCTGTCAGAAATAGCTTTACAGATGAGTCTTCTCATTGCCTAACAAGCTTTTCATTGTTTTTAATTTTCATTTCTCTCCATGGTTCAGGGCACTTAGAAAAAAAAAAAAAATCTATTCAGCAGTTTCCCACTCATAATTCAAGGAAGAGAGTCATGTATTATAATAGAGATAATTAGCTTTGACTGAAAATAATAAGCTTGGCACCAAATATCCCCCACTACGGCACAGAATAACCATTTATCGTCTTATATACTCTCCATCAAGCCTAATTACCTCAACAGTAATTACGAACCTGTTGAAAGAACAAAAGAAAATGCAACTAGCTCTGCACTGAAATAAGGAGAACATTGCTGATTCTAAGAAGAAGCTCTTGGTTGCCCTCTCTTAGAACACATTTACTTGGCATTTAGACCGTTTATCAACACATGTGCTCGTAAGCCACAGAAGAGAAAATACATCCACAAATAGTCTGATTACACTTAAGTCCCACCCATTTAGGCCAAACGTTCCTTTGGACAGGAGGAACGGCACTGATTTTTAGATTTCTGGGAAATTAAGAGAGCAGTGCCTGTCCCGGGCTGTGTGCTGCAACATTCAGACCTCCGTATGCTGGACAGATTTGCTTGCCTACTCTTCTGACTGACCAAACCTCTCCCTGGCTCTTATTGTGTCGTGTCGCAACCTATATGCTGCCAATCATGCCAAAAGAAAAAAATTAACAAATGCAGCCCTCTAAGTGTGTGTTATTCTTTGAATATAAAGGGTTTGAAGTATAATCTTTATCTGCAGAAATATACTGCGCTGATGACAGCATTTCTCCCTAGTTCCACTGCATCCCACCATTGCTTCTGTTTCAGTTCAGTCATGGAGCTTCACCTCGGCAGTCAGGTCTGAAAAAAAGCAGTGAGTGGCAGCACTGACCCCTTTTGCAGCTCAAGGTATTTCCCAGGCCATGAATGAACCTGTATTCAGGAGAGCTGGTACAGCTACCTGAGAAAGCAGAGGGCAGTGTCATTGGTACGCTCATGTCCTGTTCCATCCAGGTCCCTGAATGGGACCCACCCCTCTCCCTATCTTTGCCAATGGGACCCGAAGAAGACAGGTGCCTTCCAGACACCGTAAGTAGCTTTCAAAATCTGAACTGCCAAAGTTGTTATGCTCATTGCATCCGGGAACTGGAACAAAGCCACACAGCATATGCCAGCATTCACAGCTAATCGACCCAGCTGAAATTTCAGATATTGAATATTCTCTGGGAAACTGTTCGCCATGAATATGCAGCATGTAAACAGCAAAACCCTCCCATCTCTAAAACCCCCAACAAGCTACAAAGTAATTTGTAGCATAAATACAACCAAAAATACAGCCTAGAAAACCTCAGAACCAGTCACCTGAAGCACTCAACAAGCATGAGTCACACTCTGCCTCAAATCACAACACTGGTATAAATCAGAAGAAGTTGGGGCTTTTTTTGAGTTCTTACTTTTTTGCCCCCTGCATTTTGAAGCACCAGGGTCATTATGTTTCAGGGATTTTTCACCAGAATCATGACACCTAAAAATTGCCTTTTTCCCCCCCAATTTTTAAATCATTGCATTTCTCCCTCAGTCACATAATCCCAGATGGTATAAGCTTTAAGGAAAATGCAACAAAGACTCTAAGAATTGCTTCTAACCAGTTTGCTCTCTTCCTCCAGTGAACATGCACTGCTAAAAGGCATTCAAGTAACTGAGAGGACACTCCCAAAATTATAGGAATACCAACAAATGACACCTAATTACCCCACACAGATAGAGGACGGCATGATGTATTTTCAAAATAAAGGGGAACTGTCATAGTCTAATAGCTGTGTCATTGGTGGGGTTGGTATACTAGCACAGGATAAAAGCACCAATGTTTTTTACAGCATTTACATGGCTACAAACACTACATCAATATTATTTATATATATATATATATATACACACATTTTTTCTCCCACAATCCCCATTACCTACATGTAATTTGGTACCATCTTTTAAGATGTCATTAGTGGACTTAATAGATGTTTGTATCAGGATTAGAGCCTTACAGCTACTGAAGTTGTAAACGAGAATTTAAAACATTACAAATATTTCTTGATGAAACAACTGAGAGGTGTATCTGATCACTACCTAACAATTAAAAGATAAAAAAAAAAGTTTTTATATCACACTGACAATTTAGAATCAAGACAAGGCATCAGAAGCTCATGGAATGATATAATTCTTCATTTTGTCCAGCATTAAAATGTTCAGTTACAGGCTCATTTTGCATGCCACCATAAATCTCCCCTACTAGCTGAAAAAAACCCAAACAAAATAGCTTTAATGGGGTTATTAAAAAAGTTCAAGTTTTCCCACCTTCACAATTCATTTACTGTTTAAACACTCAACTGTATTTCTCTCAGTTCTTTTCCAAGCAGCTCTTCTCTGCAATGCACACAATACATTCTCTAATGGGACCCCAAAAGAAAGAAAAGGAAAAAATCAATTTTGACTTGCAGGCATTGCTCCATCCAAAGAATGTCTGTATGGGTTTTCAAAGACAACAGGCTTTTTGTATGTCTAGGATTTCTATCATTTGACTTGGTACTCTTCTGGAAGCTTGCTTTCACACACTCTAAACTTGTGTGCTTTACCCTACATTAGTCACAGTGAAAAAGCCCACTTGGGAAAAATATCCAAAAAAAACATGTGCAAACTAGTTAGTTGGAATTAGGACAGGCCTATGCCAAAACTAGAGACTCAAACATATCCGAACCTTGGGAATATAGACTTTAACTTCATATATATTCCCCATGTCCACAATAGGTCTCAGAAGATTAATTTGTGTAATTAGTTCTACTTGTAATTATGCTGTTTGGTCACTAGTGCCTTTTGGCTGTTTTGATGCTTTCAGGAAAGGAAGTGGTTTCTGGAGACAAAGAAAAATGGAGCATAATTCATTCCATTTGGAATTGTTGCTTTCCTACCACTACACATGTATAAATCTGACTTTTTGTTCAACACAAGCTGCAAGACTCAAGATGATGCACTTAAAAAAAAAATCTTCAGTTTTGCATGCATCCAAACTTTTGGTCATATCTAAAATAGAAAGATACAAAATACAGGTTCTGTTTTCAACACAAGTGCTCTCAGCATCTGACGACCTTTTGCCTGAATTTTCTCTTCAAAACTCATACCAATATCTCTGTGAAAAATCTCCCAGCAACTCATTTCAGAATAAGTGGATTATCAGATTATCTGATGCAGTTTTTACCACAGTTCTATTTTACATGATGAGCCACACACACAGAGGATATTATATATCTGTTCTTATACAGAAAGGGCTGTTATATATTTTCAGTCTGAGTAGCTTTTTGACTTAATCACAAATTCTCCTTTCCCCTTCAGATGCCTTCATTAAGGATCTAAGATTGGCTGCAAACAGAAACTCATTACAAAGAACTTCAAGTTAAAACTGCCAACACAGCAGATTCAACAGGACATACAGAACTGGATATCAAAAATAATACACACGTCCTTACAGATGGAAATGAAATTTCTCACATTCTCAGAGTAATGCAGATCCTTTTTTTTCAGAATATTTTTATATCTAGGCTCTTTATTTATTTTGGAATGTCTTAAAAATTTCACCCTCTTCTGGCTTTACAACATACCCCACATGAATAATGTAATGACTGGACATGTCTCTAGGATTTTATGTGCATTCTTTTACAGAAACTTTAAATGTGGTCAGAGGTATTGTAAAATTCTCTCTGTGAACAAAGCTGTCAGCTGGTTTGGAACTTCTTAGTCATAATAAAAAAACCCCAAACCTAAGTGAATTAATGTTTGCCTTAGAGAGATTCTCTGCCCCGTACAAACAGTCCTCTACAGTCTTTCTCTATCAGGTGGATCCCTGCTGTGTGTAATTTGGCTGTGACAGAGCTTGGGTGCTGCTTGGCCACATGATCTATATTGACTCCTCTCTGGCAGGAAAGGTCAAACCTTAGTGTCCTTGTTCAGGTATTCAGACTGGTGCATCTTTCTTGACTTAATACTGCAGCTTTTGCTCTAAGTGCTGGCATTTTAAAACAAAACCTGGAGAGGAGCTGATCAGTACAGAAGGACACAAAGCTATCCCATCAGTTTCTCTAAAGAGTGGCATACAGGTTTCTTCCGTTCTGTTTTGCTGGTTTAACCATAAAGTATTATAATTTTTGCTGGCAACACCAAAGAAGAAACAATTGCTGCTGAAAATACTCAGCCCACATATTTGCTGGGTTATGAAAGCCCTGTCTCTGCTGCAATCCACACAGGACTCTCAGGCTCCCTCTTCCTCCTAGTTCTGCAATCATCTCATCCTATGTCCTTTTGCAGTCTCTTTGTCCAGATAGGTCTCTATTCAGCCAAACTCTTGAAGTCACTGCCTGCTCCTTGGCATTAAGAGCATCTCCCACACAGAATGCCCCAGAGTATATAGACATAACAAGGTCTTTACATTTCCCTGCTCTAAACAATACCACAGTGGGCTGACATAGGTACAAGGCTTTCCATTGTCCTCTGTGGAAAACATTTAATGTTATCCCTTCCTCCTCCAAATGAGAAATCATGTGTTGCTTGATGTTTGACTGGTCATGCCGTAAAGCAAACACATCTTCCTCAATTAATGCACCTGTATCAGCCAAGAAAGGCTGCCTCCTTTCAGTGGCACTCCATGGCTTCCAAGTATCCTGAATGAATCACCTTTCTTTTTTCACATCTTATGGATCTGCAGCTCCTTCACCTTCAGCTGTCAGTTCAGACATATGGTCAGCTCTGCACAAAATGACAGAAACCCCTGTGTCCATCAAGTTCACTGAAATACTTTAAAAACTCATATATCTGGGTCCTTTTCTCAGTCACCAATTAACTTTTGCCTTTACAAGTTTTTCTGACCTAAACCAGATAATAAAAAAAATCCCGTAAAATCACTGTCAGTAGTATAACGTGTAATTACAAGCCTGTAAATTTCCACACTCCAGTATACACAGTGTCTTTGTTCAAAGCCGGGGCTACTGTGGCACAGAAAGGGAATTAACACCTCTTCTCCCATGACAGAGTGGTTGCTTCAGGCTACACTAAACACAGTCGAGTAGTGTAGCTTGTAACATGTAAATAACTTCAGTGCTGCCAGTCCTATAACTTCCCTATATAGGAACACCCAGGAAAACTGTTGTCTACCTCCTGCATACCTTCACGTGCCACTTGTATCACAGCTGTGCCAGGATATCCCAGTCATACAGCAACAAGTCCTGTTGCTCTGTAGACTTTTTCACAGCTACACAAAGGGTAGTTGAGTTTAAAGTCTTAATAGATATTGAGAACTGACTGTATGAAGGAAGCAGGAAGCAGAGAGAAGGACTCTGGGACCCAGAGGTGAGGGAGCTACAGCTGGTTTGCTGCACACGGCATGTGTATAACTTTCCATAGGGATTCCTACAGCTACAGTTATTGGAGCTATGTATTATGTGTGCAGCATTCTTGAAAAAATCAGATCTGTTAGAACAAAAAATTTAGTCTACGTCTCTGTCAGTGGGTCTTGAGCTGCATCATGCCTAAGTCATCTCTGGGGGAAAAAAAAATAAAAATCTAGAGTCCGAGACATGTGAATATGTCAGAAAACTTTTCCATGAGATCACCAGAGTTAGATTAAATGATTTAAGATTTATTTCCACACACGGCTTCAGGCCAAAATGATGCCCCATCTTGTTTGGGCTGTATTTGCTTTCCCGTGCTTTTGTGACTTAGGTGAGAGGGAACAAAACATGTGCTGTGGGCTCCTTTCCTGCCACCTCACCACCTTTTGCAAGTTTCTTTCAGTCAGAAAGAATACCACTGTACCCAGCAGAAACAGGATCGCATGCCTGGAGAGACAGCAACCCAAAGCACAGCCCACCTCCTGGCTGTGCCCCCTCTGTGGTGTGCTAATCCAGAGCCCTCCCAGAAGTCTCCTGATGGAACCATGTTAACCCCAAACCCTGCCCATCCTTCTCTGAGCCAAACATAAACACAGGTTCCAAACAGGGCTTGTTCCACTTGTGAAATTGAAATGAACAGCATTAGGAAACAGGCCCATATGGAACTGAGAACACAAACATTGTTTTTGTACTTTCCTGATCCCCAGAGTATCTGCAACATCTGATGCATCAAGAAATATACTGGGTATTTTAAGTAGCCTTTTAACCCACCGGCTAGGAGGAGCGGGGAGGGGGAAAGGGGGTCAAAACAGAAGCTGCCTCACAGCAAGATCTGTGAGCTCTGACCTTCTGTCTGACGATGAAAGCTGAGTTAGACAATTTTTCTAGAGATGTCATTAAGGCAGCTTTTAAGGCTACCCTGCTTGAACTCTCAGTTGCACTTCAGTATTGTAAACAACTGCCGGAGGGAGAGTTAAGTGAGTGGAAGTCCAAAAAAGTAAGAAGCGTTTTCAGCAGTGGAGAATATTGATCGTAGTGAGAAACCATTTATGCCCCAAAGGGCCATCAGCTGTCACTATTTCACTGGCTCCGAAGCCATATTTAGGTGCCTAACAAGAATTAATTAACATATTCATTAATAGGTGGGTGGAGCTGTGTCAGTCTCAGCAGATAGGGAACATTGACATCAAAATAGACTAAACATCATTTGAAACTACATAAACTCACAATTGATAGCAAACACAGAAACTGCAGCAACATATCAGAAAACTGGCACAAAATCTATTCTGTTTGGTGTACTTTCAACGAGTAGCGAGAAACAAGTATTTAATATTACCTGACATGGTCAATTAATGAATAATTGGTGCCTAAGAATAGCACCTCATCAACTAAAGGCTTACTCCATTTTCAACTCACCGTTCCCTAACAGTTTAAATCTCATCTAAGGCAGTTCTGGATGACCTTTATCTCCTCAGAAGCATCTGTAGGTAGCTCATGGCAATGCCTTCCACAAACTTAATACGTATTATATAACACTGCATCATTTGAATCAACTTCAGGTTTCCTGCATTCAATCTTCTCATGGGTTGTAGACATGGCCTAAACTCAGAGAGATTCCACATACTCAGCTCAGAGATAGATCCACCTCTTCCCTCTCAATTGACCAATACTGCCCCAAGGAATGGCAGGTTTTATTAGACCATTTTGTGACAGCAGATACTGCATAATTTCATCTTATAAGTCCACTGTTAGGATGAGAATTTAAAAAAAAAAAAAGTTCTGTCCAAAACCAGCAATTCAAACAAACAAGCTGCTAGCATCAGCTATTGTGAGGGAGCAGTGCAAAGGAAAGGAGAGAGAAAATGGGTCCAAAGTGAGATCCTAGCAAGTGGGAATGAAATCTCACTTGCTGGCATGCACTCCAGTAAACAGGTTGCTTACTACACTCTGCTTCCCCACCACGCTCCAATTCGAACGCAGCTCACATACGGAGTGTGAATGTTCTTGTTCAAATCCCGTAAGGTTTTTATTTCCTTTGCTTATTGACAAAACAGTAAAAATGCTATGTTGAACAATTTTGCTACAAGAAAACAGCAGTTTGTCAGAACGACCGAATAAGGCATCCCTCAATGGAAAAACCACAACGTTATTAGGCAGTGGAATGTAACAGAGAGAGTTCATTGTATGGATACTGAGAGAATGCATTATTTTCTCTTAAAAGGTAGCATTTATACAAGTTATACAGTACTACAGGCATATGAAAATTACTTGAAAAGGGAGCGGAGAATTATGTTCAGAGGTTAAGTGGGGTGCTCCCCTTTATCTCCTCAGACAATACAAAGCAAGCTGATACTCAAGGAAACTGAAAGGCAGTGAATTTACCAATAGCAAAAGGAATTTTTTAATTCAGTGCATGACAAATAAGCTAGGAAACCTGCAGTTTTGAGATATTATTAAAGCCAAGAGCTTATCAAGATTCAAAATAAGATTTTTGTATATGCACACAATGGGAAAACTGTCAGTAGCTCAGAGAGGTAGATTCTTTTGAAAATTTCTGAGGAGACCTAGAAACTAAAATTCCACCTTCAAAACTGATTTAAGCACACAGTGATTACATCTGCATGAATAAACCCCGCTTCTCTAATTGACTTCATCATTCAAGACTGTGCTGGTGCTAAGAGCCTCTCAACTCAAGCTCACCCTACTTTTGTCTGGCCTCTCGGAGAGGCAAACTCAGCTGGCGTTCATCTGTCTGCTCCTGGGTTTCTGTGAACACCTAATTTGTGGTGCCAATACTTGTTGCAGCCTCAGGGGGCATGGCTGAGGTGGTTATTCACTGGTAAATTCTTCTCCAAGATACAAGTCCTAGACTCCTTTAGAGGTCAGAAAAAAACCTGAGGTTGAAGATAGAACTTGGCCTCCAAGATACACTGGCAAAAGGCTCTGCACGTATGAAGGGCTTTAAAGGCCATTCTGGATTCTTCCTTTCATTTGACAGAGAAGGGCAAAATACTACCATACACAAAATTACCATAAAGTGAGATGGGACCTGAATTAGGCAGGGAATTCAGCAAGTAGCAAATTCACCAATGAATACAATTTGGATTATTCCAAAGTATATGCAAACTTATGCTGAGCTCACCAGCTAGTTTCATCTAGCAATGGCTAACAGCATGGCGGAATAGGTAAAAAGGTAGGGATTCAAAACCTTGTACAGAATGAGGAAAATCTGAAATTCAGTTTGTAATGAGATCCTAATTTGGACAAAGCTTTGAGGTGGATGTGCCTAGGTCTTCTCCTGCAGCAAGAACCCAAACAAAGCCAAAACCAATTTCAACTGAGAAGAAAGGCATATGTTATATACTTATATACGTCCCCATAGCCAGCCCACTGTGCACATACAGGCAGGTCCTGGGTTACAATTAATGCTGGGACTTGCACTTTTCCGGGCGTAGGATTTCATAACTGGAGCTCAGTGTGAGGTATCCCTAGACAATGCTGTAAAGGTCACTACTTGCCTGAATCTGTATCATGTAGTTAGGGTCAACTAAAACATGTCCATTTGCTGTTGCTGCAAGAATGGATATGTGTTTTCCTTTGTAATTGGCCATAAAAGAACTTATTTCCCCATTACAAAGCCTTTCATCAAGAAATAGGAAGTGGTTTCTTGCTGTAACCGCTGATTCCCTCTGCAACATCAACTGGGTCAAATGGGAAGTTTTTAAGGATAGTAACAAGCAAGCTTTTCCCTTCACCTTTTTCTTGAATAACTGCACCACAATTTTCACCTAAGGAGAGGAAATTCCCTTTGTTCTCCCATACTCACTGTAGTATGGTCACAGCCCTACAGAAATGGCCATAAATGTTCACAGCCATATGTCATTGGTTCTTCCACCACACAGTTTAGAGAGAGAAAAAGAAAACAACTTCACAAAAAGACAGAAGTAGTTGTAAGATGACAAGAGCATCAGTTTGGGATTGTCTTCTTACCACTAAAAACAGAGTTGTCAGAACACTCACACAAAGAACTAGTCAATACAGCTAATGTGCTATCAGTTTCCACCGGAGCATCATGCACAGTAGCTTTTTTATGTAGACAATACCAGCGCAAAGACAATTCTCTAATCACCTCTTGAACAACCAGGAAAATGAAGTTGATTTACCCAACTAAGAAGCCACTGGCTCTGCAAAAGTCAAAGCTGAGACATATGTCTTTGTGTTGAGATTAAGCTGGGGGCCTTCTCTCTGTGTGACGACAGAAAAGAGATTAATGATACTTCATGCACATCTCAGAGCTGCTAATCGGTTTGATCAATTAATGTTCATGCATTGTTTTGAGGATATTAGTATTCTTCTGAAATTTTGGATCCATCTTTGTTGGCAGACTATTTACAGCACTGAGATCACTTCCAAATAGCCACACAACATTCATTGCAACAAGGCCAGAGAAAAGTGAATGTGATTATCTGCTGAGTATACACGTAGGAACAGTAAGTGGCTTAGAGATAGGTATTTATGAGACAGATCCTGGTTGCTGCTCAGAATTGTAACGTTTTGGCAAAATACGGGGATTTGCCAGAAAGGGCAGCTGCAATATTATATTGCTGGGCCATTTTATAATTTGCCTTGCCCCTCCACCTTCCCCATCCTCAAAACACGCTTGCCTTGACTGAATAACCTCTAATCTGCATTTGTATTCTTGTATCTTTATCTATTATGCATTACATGCGCATGATGCCAAGTCTCTGATCATACAGAGACGCTATTTAGAGTACACAAAACTTCCCTGGAGTGTTTCCATTTAAAGAAAGAAGCAGATTATCCTAAGTCTCATGCAATGGTAAAAATACAAAAGGCTCAGCTATTTCCACTGCAGAGTATCAATGTCTTTCATGTGTCCCTATTTTAATATATTCAAGTACAGCAGCAGTCCTCCATGAAGAACTGGGAACAGGTTTCCAAGAACATCAGGTGAAACAGCTTTTGTTCTCTCTCCTGCTGTTGTTCAATTTATACAGTGAAGAACTTCAGACCAAAATTTACAATAGTCTGTTATTCAACTACCTGCAGTACTACAATTAGTGACTTCAGAGGGTTACATGCTGCCTTTCATTTTCAGCATGCTTGGTCTGCACTGAGGGATAAAAAAGCGCAATGTAATCAAGCAATACAGCAAAAATTGTACAGAGCAAAACAAAGGGGAGAAACACGACTAAAGGGAAAAAAGTAAAAAACCTTTTTTTTCCATGTAAACTCATGCTGCTTACCAATTTCCCTCAGACGGGAACAGCAAATCATAACAAAACACAGGTAACAGAGTCATGCCAAAGCACTTGTGACTGGGTTTTGGCAAGGGATGGGCAGCAGAAGGGAAGTGTGTGTATGGGAGAGTGTCTGAATGCTGCCTAGTCTTATCCTTTGACAGTGAATGCTGGGTCATTTGTGGGAATGCACTTGCATGTTGGGTTCTCCCTACGGACCAGACGGGAATCGCTCCAAGGGGAATTTGTTCCAGTAAGAACAACACTTAAACCAAGCATCTCTTGGACATAGCCAGCTGGAAGCCCAGCTCTTGAGACTGCAGAGGTGAAATGCATTCCTCTGGGATCCCATTAGTACCCCTGGAGTGACACTAAAGGTATTTCTTATTTAAAAAAAAATAAAATTAACTGGTGCGCCTTAAATATCTTAAAAATATATACCACATTAGTTTTCTCTTTTGCATTTTCATGGGGTGTTGCTTTCTATTCTTCAAGGAGGTTGCATCCAGTTAGACACAACATATCAAACTGATCCACTCCTATCACTGATACATAAGATGATGTGCAAAATAGCATTCTTTACTGATCTCTCTTGGCCAGTCACTTACCAAAAGAGGTTACCTGACATGCCTCATTCAAATGCTGACATTAAAGCAAGCTTGTTAGTCCAACTGGTAGGGATAAAATCTCTGCCACACAATAACTTTCAAGTCTGACCATCTCTGCTAGTTGTTCCACTGGAGGTCAAAGACTCATGACACCAGAGTAGGACTGTTCAGACAGCACAATGCTGGTCCATGATTACTTCTTTCCCTTAAGGCCCAACATTTAATTGAGGCTTAACTTCTTGCTGCCAGGTACTGCTTACAATATCATCCACATCAAAGTCCACTTGCCTTTGCTTCTCTTCAGCCACCCTACTTTCCACCAGGAGGAGGTGACACCTTAGGACACCCACAAAGGCTGCACTCCCGTGGTATGATGCTGCAAAGACAATCTTTGTCGCTCACTCATTTCATGGCTTCTCCCTGGCCTGGAAGGAAAGGCAGGGCAGGATGCTCTGACCTACAAAGAGTATCCCCTCCACAGGGTCCTTGTCTGCCTCTGTCACCGAAGTGATGGATAAGGACATCTGGGTCTTGGATCCTCATCCCTGAATGCAGAGAGTGTCTCGGGTGATGAGAAGCTTGCTGTTTGCAACTCTGCTGCAGGAAACACTGACATGCCTTCTGAGATGGCCCAGCAAGTCAGGTTGTGTCTCTTTCTTTAATGTACACAGCTTTTGATATTTTTAGAAGTTTAAACTAGCATCATACAGCAGCTGGCATGAACCCAGCTTCTTTTGTTTCTGCTGATATCTGCTCATATTTGTACTAGGAGATTCTCCCAGTAGCAGAGCCACAAAGCAGGACACAGCCATCACAAGTATACAAGGATCTCTGTCCCCACTAAGCCCTGGCTGCATTCCTCTGTGCTGATACCTTGCACATCAAACAAGTGTATCTAGAGCATTGCCTTGGTGGTGTGGCTTGGAGATGTTGGGCCTGATACGATATTTCTGAAGGCATTTTTTAATGGCTGGGAAGAATTAGAACCTTGGTGTGATGTGGAGGGTCTGCTGGCACAACAGCACCAGAAAACTCTATTTTGGAAGGGTTCCTTTCCATCTCCAGATACCACCTAGGCTATCATAGGCACCTGTATGAAAAAGTGGCCAAAATGAGAGGCTGCAAATAACGACAAAGACCATGTGCTAAAGACCATGTGGCAGGGCAGTTTATCATAAAACTTAAACAATTTCTCCATTTTCTTCTCCCCATTCTCCTTCACTCTCTTTCTCATCACACCCCTGTGAAATGGAGGGTTTCCTAACATTTCAGACATAGAAATCACAAAAGATTACTCATGGATCATGTGATTTCCCTTAATCCCTGGAAACTACGGTACAGTTAGAGAATCCTGACATCTGAACTTCAGATTGTGTACCTTAAACATAGCAAAAAAACATTAGAGATCCAATTCTCTGCTGCACAGCTGTACAAGAGAGGGCTAACATGCAACTGGTCTAGAATAGTCAGTATGAAATGGTGGAAAAGGAAACACCTGGTACCTAATGAGATGTTACAAGCTTGTACTTGCAATGAAAGCACACAAATTCAAGAGGAAAATGGACTCATGCAGCCTGAAGCCAGGAAAATCCAACAAGCAATGGATTGATCTTTAGGCCTTCAACATCAATAGGACTGCTCATGCACTTAAATGTTACGTGTGTGTTTTAGCACCTGGCTGAATTAAAGCCTCAGACAGCAAATCAGGAGATGGCTGCTTGTTTTCAGCCTGCAGGAAAGCCAACCCTTTTTGAGCACTGTACTGATTACCCTAGTTTATAATCTCCTTAATATCAAAAGTTCCACAAAGATACATTTTGTTCCCTAGAGCTCCTCAGAAATCAGCTAAACATATGGACTGCTTGCTTACACCTACTACAGAAGGCTGAGTATTGAGGATTTATATATTTTAGTCTATGTGGTGTAAATATGTATAAATTTATATTGTGTTAATTTATGGCATACACTACAGAAGGTTTTGCGTGAGCTACATTGCATTCCTTCCCACGTTTCTGCTGAAATATTCATCTTCGGGTCTTTTGCTCCATGTTTTCCTTAGTCTCGCCACAGATGTTTGGGCAGCTTGCGTTAGAAGGGAGTGTGCCTTAGAAGTACATTTAGGAATTTAGGTGATGAGAATACCAAACTCAACTGTGTGGCTACAGCCTGACAGGACTAACAGGCTCGGTGAACACTCGCCAGTGTCTCAGACCTGCCTTCGGATACCCAGGCAGGCATCGCAGCAGAGGTTGTGAATTAGCACCACCAAGGCAAACCCCCAGTGCACAGAGAACTTCTGTCTCCAGGACTGCCAAACGAGTGCCTGACAAACATTAAGTTCACACACAAAACAGGGATACATAGAGCTGCTGTGCCAAAAGAAGGCCTCATTCGCACCAGAACAGGCACCTGTGTACCAACAAACTGCACTCAGCATCAGCACCAGCAGTCCCTCCCATCTGCCTGCACGCAGCTCTCCAGAATGAAAATGCATTAATGTGTCCCAATCACTTTGAAATTGATAGGACTCCTGCTGTTGAATCAACAAGAGCAAGGTCAAGCCATTGGGCCAAAACACAGCCCTTATCTCCCCCTGAGCTCTTATCACAATTCTATCAACACAGTCTTTGTGTACAAGGACTGGCAGTAACCCAGGAGTCGCAGTGCCAAAGTGAGGCAGCATTAAGTGCCTGCTGCCTGCCCTGGTGTCCAGCAAGAGATATGAAGACATATAGAAAACTTAATTAATGCATGACCTAATCGACTTGGTGCTCAATACGCTGTTTTAATTGCTTAACATTCCAGTTGTGCATCAATACGTTGCATTTCACTGACTTACTGGAATATGAAAATGCACAACTACATAAATAGTACCAGAGGGAGTTACCTGAATAAATTAATCATATCCAGCTAAATAAATCTTTCAGCTCTCATGGAGTCCCAAATGCAACACTTAGCACTAACTAACAGAGAGGAATGAGTAAGAGGATGTGTCTGCAAATATTTTCTCAGACACAGCTGTGAACTACTTTGAATTTTTGACCCTTTCTCCCATTCATTGTCCAAAAGCATTTCTATGTGCACTGTTTATGGCAACATACTGCAAGATCTGGGTTCAAAGTCCAGTGCTGCTTCAGATCCTCTAGCTAATTCTGGGAAAGTCACTTTCTCCTTTGAGGCCCCTGGGGAAAGACATAGTTACAGACATTTTTTGCCCAGTCTTCTTTGCTTTTCTTGTCTATGTAGGATCAGGAACAGGTTTTAAAAGGTATTCTGACTGCTAAAGCTGCAACCAGTGCTCTTGCAAATCCCATCAGTCACTTCATTTTGCCCTTGAGGACAACAGCAAGTCTCTCCCATCCCACAGATCTCACCAGATGTGCCCCTGTGCTCTGGGATGGTGAGTGCTCTCCAGTGTATATGTTACCTAATATAGGGGTGCTGGCATTTCATAGGGCAATGTTAGAAGAATAAAACATACAGTGGTACAGACACTGATTTCAGTAGAATTCAATTTAGTTTTCCTGGATAGCTTTTCTGCAACTACTACTACAGCTACAGCACCCAACAGCAGATGCATCAAAAATGCTGAAAAAGCATTTTTCCACAGAGAGGGTGAATAATTCTAACTTGGCAGATAAAATTCACAGGAACTCAATGAGGGCGCAGATTACATTACCCTGGTGTGTTGTTGTACGAAGGTTTAAATAGACCATACATTTTGCTAGTTTTATTTTATAAACAGGCCAGACAAAACCTCACAAGTAAAATACTCCAAAACCAAAAATACAACTTTCAAACTACTGCCACTCTTAAACCTCACCCTTGTTTGCCCAACTCTTTCCCAACCTATTGCCCTGGCCCTTCTTGTCTCTTCTGCTGAAAGGATCCCACAGTGGAGTCTAAAGTTGCTCAATCCAGGGAAAAGTCACCAGGGCTGAGCATGGAAATGAGTGCTCCCTGTTCCCCCACGTGCTGCTGCCTGACTGACCCTAACCCTCTCCAACACCAAAGAGCTATACAGCACTGGGAAGATGTTGTTTGGCCCTCTTTTCCTCAAGCAACAGAGCCACATTCTTAGCTGGGGTCTTGAAGCAGTCCTCAAAGGTGAAATAAACCAAAATACAGTTTGGAATTCTCATGTGGCTGATTTTCTAATTCTCCTACTTTCCTCCCCTTTTCTTCGTTCTCCTAGGATTTAAATAATGACTGAAAGACTAAAAACAACAGAAGTTAGTAATCATCCTATCATGCCTTAGAAACAACAGAACACACTCAATGAGTGTTGACGGTTTGAATACTTCAGTAGGCTGAAATATATTCAGAGAGCATTTCAGTGAATTTAGGTAAATGGGAAAAATTGTTTAAAAAAGCGCCTAAAACAATAAAATTCCAAAAAGCAGAATCTGATCTTGGATAATTAACAGCAGAAACAGGGCTAAATTGAAATAAATTATTCAGTGCAAGTACTTCAGACAGCTCTTACGAATAACACATGGATCCATGGCACTCTTTAGGGGACTTTGTGCCTATAAACTAATTAATAGATCTGACTTCTCCATATGTAGTTTTTCCATCTGTAACAGATAAAGTATGGATCGGTTTCTTCATGTAACAGGAAAAATTAAAACCAAAGTTATTTTTGTAAGTTGTAGAATATTCTCTAACTTATTCAGAACGCGAATGTGTGAAATACCATGACAGAATGGAAATTGATTTTGTAAAATGTGAGAGTGAACGACCGCGCTCTGAAACATGTGGTGCAAAGTCAGAGACAGGGTGCCCGGCTTCCTTCCCCTCCAGCCACCACCCAGGCCTGTCGCAACCCCAACGGCAGAGCGTGGTTGGCACGGCAGCTCCTCCCTGCTCCCTGCCACGGCCAGCAAACAACACGGTGACATCAGAAGCATTTCCATCCTAAAGCTGAAAGGCTCAGAGTTTTCACCACCCCCATACGTTATAAACAAGGCTTTGTTTAAGCCTCTGCAAGCCATCGACCCTTTGGTTTAATCAACATGGGAGCTTCCAGACACTCCCTGGGGCAGCTACCAGTGTTGGCATGCATGAGCCTGCCCAGCCTTTTCAACCGGTTAGAAACCTGTCTGCAGCCATGTCATCCAGCTCAGGATGTAAGCCCTGCTAGAACTCAGGTGAGAAATAGCTCACTTCTGTTTTCAGAGACACCTCGCATCTCACAGGATTAGCCCTGACACCTGGATTTCAGAGGTAGCTTTCCACAGTTTGAGCCAAGCTAACACACCTCATATTCATTAACCAAATCCCACTCGTAAGGGCCAACAGTTTCTCCCATGCTTCCCTCTCCCTGCCTGGAGAGCTGGTCAGCACTCTGACCACACACATTAGCATACTTATTTATTTGTAAAGGTTACTTAACGGAATGTGACACAGTCCTACATTTCAATGTTCCAAAAGCAAGAACTGTTATACAGCCAAGTCACCATCAATACTCATAAAGCCCTCAAACCTATTCAGAGGCTCATAAACATACAGGCAGCTTTTTATCTGACATGCTTTTCTCCCAACATGCTTCATGACTCCCATCAACAAGTTGTTCAAGTGCAGCACCATGCCCAGTCACTATCTGTGCCTCTTATCCCACATCCATCTCCAGCCCACACCTCATCACCCAGCAGCCCAAACATCTTGTCACCTTCACTAGAAACTGTGTTTATCCAGCCTAATTGTCACAGCCTGATGCCTAGCAATGTTCCTGCTCTAGTCCCTAAATGCAACATTTGCTTGAGTGTGGTGACATCAGATTCAATTATTGACTTGAAGGAGAGCATCAAGAAGAGTTTCTTTCATTTCATCTTCTGTTGATGAATACAGACAACAAGTCCTGACACCTAACTTTAATTAGCATGAATAATGTCAGACTTTGGGAGACAATCTGGAGTTTCATCCAATCTGAAGTTAGGCCTAAACCCAAACTAAACACTCCCCAACATTTTTGGAGGCTGTACTTGGATGTGGGGGTTTGGTTTCACTTCCCCTGTAAACTGATTCTGCACACACCAGTGCTAAGTTATGTTTTTCTTCTTATTCTAGCAATTTTCAAATCAGATTTCACTCCTTACAGAGCACTCCCTGCAGAATTGCCTTGTTGTCATATTTGGGCCAGTCAGAAATACAAAAAAACCCAACCATACACATACTTTTGTTTGTGTTAGGGTCTGGTTGTGGTTTGTTGGTTAGGTTTTTGGGTTTTTCTACAAACCTACACATCATTTCAACATCACTGGGATTCATCTGTTCCTGCCCTTTCTTTGTAGTTACATGCATCTTCCTTTTGTCATTCCCAATACACTTTTCACTTCAGCAAGCTAAGAAAAGAGTCTTATATGCCAGGGATTCAAATCTGCGCTAGAAAAAGACTATGAGAACATTTCAAAAGGAAAAGCAGACAAGATAGAAAAAGAGCCTATTGCTCTCTACCATCAGACTCCAACCATCCAACAGGATGCTACATATGCAGAACTGGCACGGTCTTTCACACTGGCTGTATATCAAAAGAATAAATTCATTTGGTAATCAATAAACCTTACCATTGTTCCATCTACCCTTGTGCTTAAGGACACAGAAGTTTCCTTGCAGTCTCTCTGATCTGTATTTAGTGGACCAGTTAAAGCACAAAATATGAGGCTGAACAAAGCTGGTGGCGTGTGACTGCTCCCTCCAGGTGCTGAGATGAGGGTAAAGTGAGGCAAGCAGCAGTCACCCTGTGCAGGCTGCTCGTATCATGGAGCCACTGTGCATTGAGGCAAATGCTGCTCAACAACCAACCAGCTTCCCCCAGCACCATGGGGACATCTCATCTCCACTTACAGCTGTGCAGTTAATAAGCACCTGCTTTGATACTGCATACTTTGTTGCTTGTAAACGTGCAGTTGGAATGTACATGAACACAGCCCAAGAGCCTGTTTCCAGCCTCAGCCTCTACTCACTGGCCACACTAGAGATAAAAAAAAAGAAAAAAGGGGGAAAAAAGAAAAAAAACAAACCAAAACCAACCAAAAGAAAACCTGCTGTCTCTGGGGACTGAGCTTGTTTCCTATATATAGTAGTTTCATAGAGGTGAATCTTACACTAACCTGGTTGGCTGACACAAATTGTACAGGGAACAACAGGAGGCTTGTCAGCACCGCTCCAGCATACAAATGAACGTAACAGACGGGTAGCAATAAACTCACCTAAAGATAAAATTATGATCTTCAGTCATTGAGAAAGATGATAACTTAACCACATGATATATCGCAATTAGCTTCCTCAGCAGCCTACAGAAGCAATATATACAAATTACAAGATAATCTTCCGCAATTTGAAACCATTTAGGATCTTTAGCATCATATACTTGGATCAATTTAAATCTTAAGGTTGCTATCATCTTTCCTTCTTACTCAGAGATAAATATCTCCTCATTTTCTAGTGAAACACAGTAGATGTTGTTTTTATCTGGCCTTACTGTATTCATTTCTTTCTTTCAGAGGACTGGTTGAACTGTCAGGAGCGCCCCAGGACTGTGGCTGCAAAGCACGAGCAGCGTTGGCCACCACAATACCTGTGTTGGATTGCCCCCAGTGGCAAGGAACTGTAAAAGGCTTTGGCAAAGAGAGAGAAATGAAAATTTTCAGATTGAGAAACAGGTCTGCTGCTGGCGGGGAAATAAATAAATAAACAAGCATCTGCATGTAGAAATCTTCAAGCTTTCATCCATTTCTAGGAAACTGGAAGGGAGGAGCATGCCTCCTACTCCTAAAGACAGCTGCACTGTGGGGATACAGGGAAACTACTGCAGCACAAACAAGGTTTTGGCAAATAAAAGCTTGTGAGAATCGCAGTGAGCTTCCCATTAGTCTGGGTCTACTTATACTTTCACTACAATTCGGTGCTTCTTTCTGCTTTCCCCTCTGGACATATAATAATTAAAAACTAGCACAAGAACTTGATTCTCTGCAGACTCTAGAAGTAGCCAAAATATTTCTTTCTATGGCCTCCTTCCTCCTCCTGCCTTGTTTTTGACTTAGCATCTGGCAAAAATGGAAAAACCCTGGGACATAAAAATTCCCTTAACTGTAAGACCTCATTATTATGTCTTTCTTTATAAAATGGCCTGTTTGATTAATGCCTGTTTGCATGGAAAATTCTCTCCTCTCCTTTGCTCTCTCCTGCAATTGCTTTGCATTTTAGTGTCTGCTTTGGCAAGGGGAAAAAGCTGGATGCTGGGTTAAATCATGGCCCCTTTCTGAGATCTGTGGGACTTTTGTTGTTCATTTCCATGACACCAGGATTTCACCCTTATTCTGAACAACTACAGCCTCCAACAGCGGCCTACCACAACACTTTAAGTCTCTGGAGCAAATGACCTAGTCCAAAGTTGCTATTTAAAATACCAGTGATTTTTCAAAAGCCTGTTTAGTTCATTAGGCTTTATCCAGTCCACTCAGCCTTGTTCAGATTAATCCAGTAAGCTGTGCTCCCTCATCCTGTCTCGCTTTTTAAGTGGTAGCACTTTTAACTTTGTACAGAGTAAGAACTTACCCGAAACAAGTTTAAAAATTAAAAATCCTTCCCTACTGAAATCTGAGGCTGATACTTATTTGTGTGATGATTTCAGACGGACTGAATCTTTGCCATAGAAAGATGTCTGGTTAAAATCTAACCAGGAGACTAACACTTTTTTACAAATCAGTCTTACTTAAGTTTATGAAAACCAGTAACAGACCTGCAAACATTTACGTACTTGGCAATTACGGGCAGCTGTCTGGACTCATAGCCAATGGAATTAAACATTTGGGAGATTGTGAGTCTATGATATAATCTGGTTATGAAGCTAATTACACCTCTTGTCATTGCTGACAATATATGATTATAGAGACAAAAATCTTGGTTCTGCTAGTCAAATGCCACGGAGGGGTATAGACAGGGAGAAAGAAAGTAAAGAAAACAAAAAAATTAAACCAACATTCTTCTCATTTAAGAAATGACTACCTGAGTCCAGAAAAAGAAAAAAAGAGAAAAAAAAATAATCACCCCCAGCAAGAACACTGAAGTTCCCTTAAAGTGCTAAAGGAGATGATACACAGGTTATAAAAGGGATACAAGGCTGTTTTCAATTCATCTGTAAATAACGATGTCAACGTAAAGTTGAATCTTCCAGAAAACTAGCATGGAAAAACAACTATGAAATAAAATTTTGAACATAACACACAGTTCCAACTTTGCAAGTAAGGCGATACATTCCAGTACATCATGCAGATGGCAAGGATTCTCTCAGACAAAAGCACATCTCTTCTGAGAATCAGAAGTCCTCTTTAGAAGCAACAACTGGATTCACTACCCCTTGTGGTCTGCACTCCCCTAGCTCCACATGGGCAGAGCTAATACAGCACTGAAATTGCAAGCCTTCCATACTTTCCACAGTGTTGCTTTGACTTCATGCTCATCCCTTAGTTCCTGATTTTAAACATAAAATGAAGATTAAGGTAATTTCTCAAGTTATTACAACACAAAATCATGCATGACCAGAAAGCTATGGCATCCTTTAATAATGAAATTTAAAAGCCCAATTAGTATCACACATATTTCTAAGACACTAATTGAAGTTTAAGGAGTCCGTTTCTTGCAAAAGTAAAATTCTAAACAAATCTAAATTTTTTCAAGATCCTAAGTTTTAGTGACCTTACTGAAAAGAAAATTTTGATTATTTCTGTTTACAGAGAAAATTGAGAGCCAGAAGTAATGAACAACAACATAAGTAACTTTATAACACACACACGCAAAAATAAAATAGTGACAAATTTAGCAGACCAAAGAAAAGCTCATGATTTTTGAGCTTTTGTTTGGTAAACTGCTACAAAATGAAGGGCAAAGAAGTGTCTGCAGAGAGATTCTTTCACAGACAGCAGAGGTAAGAACAAGTAAGGAGATTACTCTGTTCCCAATTAAGGTATTTCCTCAATTTTTTTTTACTGATACTGCTGCTAACATTTGGTTTCCAAAGCCACAGGTGAAGCTAGTATCTACAAAGAATAAGATGAAAACAGCACTTAGAAATGCTATTTATCTTTCCTGATCAGAAACCAGTCAGTCCATATAAATTGTACTTGTACTTTTGAATGTAAAATGTAACTGTACTCAGTCTCACAGAAAGCATGATCAAATTTTGAATTCACAAAGCAAAAGGGAAAAAATGGTATGTTAATTTTCTAACCTCTGTCAATATTTTATATCTCGAAACTGCTATTCTTTTAAGCAAGACCATTAGTTTTGAAAGCAATACAGGTAGACTGAACTTGAACTAAACGGTGTATTATTCATATTCTGCTCACTCAGAAATTCAAAGTTAATGTTTGAAACCTTAGGCAAAGAAGAGCAGAAATGTGCTGAGGGATGCTTATGATGATCAGGTTTTGGAAGAGAGACGTTTACTGCGTGCAAACATAAGCCCTTTACTTTCATACCCACAAGATAACAAAGCCTGACTAGTTAGTGCTGGGAGCAAACTTCTGATTTAAAGTGTGATAGGAGATAAATCAATAATTTTTCTATAAATAATCTTGCACTCTAACCATAGAAATGTGAGCTGCCAAAAGCTGGGCACACATATAGCCCAGACAATCCCATTCCCTTTAATGGTTTAAAACCAAAACAATAAATCATTTCAGTAAGATCATTTTCTGTCTTCTGCTTGTTCCTACAAATAAAGTAAGTCATGGGCCTATCCCATTTAGAAACACCAACAAAAAAATCATTTGGGAATTTAACAATAATTTAATGCCTATTAACCATGGCACAACATAAACATTTTCCTCAAAGCTGAAGCACAAACAGCTTACGCACATTTTCCATGCGTGGTGGGTTTTTTGTGTCTATGAGCTGCTGAGACTGCTTTCATTAAAACAAAGAAAAAAACCCACTTCCCATATGAATCAGAGTTTCATATTTAAGCTGCAAGATTCCTCATTTAATGGCTTACTTGTTGATTGAATTAATATGGAAGTTTAGGACAGCTAGACCAACCAGGAAAACTGAGTAAGAGGACAGGGAATACCATTTTATAACAGCAACACAGGAAAGTGAGATTAACTTAGCACAGTGCCAGAGCAAAGAGATATGACAGGGGAACTTAGAGGTTTTTTTGTCCCCTTACTTTCATCCAAATGAATTTCTGACGTGTTTCCCTGCCCTGTGAAGTAAACACAAGCTTTGAGGCAGAACAACCTCACTTAGAACCAATATCAGAAAGTGATAAAAGACAAAGTAGACGAGTTTCAGCTGTGGTGGTTGATCTTGGCACTGCCAGTGCACCTTGTTCCAAATCCTGTGTTAATGAAGCCAGGTGTTTCTTTAAAATGTCCTCGCAGTTGATGCTGCAGCTTTTTTGTCTGTGTGCTACTTGGTGGGCACCTCTTGGAAAGATGGCAGGATGGGTGGGAAACATGGTGCTGCAAAACAAGCCACTTGCTGCATCTGGGTCACCAGGACCAAGAGAGTTCCTCATCAGGTGACACTGACAGACCTGTGGGACTCTCAAAAAACACTGCAGCAGGGTACAGACAGCAGATCTGACACCCAGACCAAGAATTCGGCAACCCTACATACAGAGCTGAAGGGCTGAGTGGCAGCTCTAGACTCCATCCCATCCCAAAGCTATAATGAGCTCCACATACCAAGCCCTCACTTGTAGGTGCCCAAGGTTTTCTGGCTATCCAGGAGGTCAAGGCACCTCTGAAAATGAGTGGTCTCTCAGTCAGGATCTTTTAGTAGACAATCTTTTCCTTTGCCTTAGGTGTGAGCTTGGTATCACTGTTACCTCTGAATGCTTCTCGCATTGCATTAGAAATCACCCTTCTGACTTAACAGGATTTGAACTCACTGCTGTTTTCTGCCAAGAAAGCAGTATCTTTTAGCTTTCTGTGCACGGGAACAGAGATGTTAAAATTAGCCACAAGCATTATATTGCTCCCTGAGTACAAGAGAAAGGCACTGCATTTGCTGCACAAAGGAAATTAGTTAAAAAATTATGCCAAAAGTAACAGAATTAAACAAAATGTTCTGTGGTTTTCCAAGACAACCACCATGCACAAAAACATCTCACAAATAGCAAAACGTGTACATTTGGGGTTTGTTTGAGCAAATGAGAACCACTGTGAGGTCACTGCAGATAGTGCTATTACTTATTACAGCATCTTACAACCAGGGCTGGGATGCTTTTTAAACCGTGAGGCACAAAGCACATGGAAACTCCAGTCACTTTCTGTGTCTCTTATTGCTAGCACTGCTAGAGTAGCCATTTCTGCAGTTAGGACTTCAGTAAATCCTGTCACATTTCTGAGGCCAGTGGAGGAGCTCAGGAATTTCCACCACCTCCAATTCTACCTTGTTCCCCAGCACAGCAGGCTCTAACCATTGTAAAAGGACAAGCAGGTAAAGAAGAAAATACTCTCAGAACTCCTGCTCAGTTGGATTTTGTCTAAACTAACTGTGACTTCCCATTGTGGATAGCACGCTGCTAAGATCAGCTCTGACGTTTACAAAACTATAGCACTGGTGTGTGCAAAGTCCAAGGTGTTCTCTCTCTCTCTCTCTCTCTCACACACACACACACAGAGAAAACAGCAAATACTTAAAAAATGTACAACTATTTAGAACCATGAGCAGAAGCAGGATTTATTTGAACTGGTAAGCTCTTTTTGTCTTCCTTACAGAAGAACAGCTCTGTGAGCAGCAGAGCCCATGAACACCTGCATCTCAGGGCTTCCTTCCCCCACAGGCACTCCCATATCTGATAGGCTGGAAGCCTTCTGGCTGTCCTCTCACTTCTACCAGACCACCTGCTTTCAAGAACTTCAGACACTTAATATACCGTAGGCTGCTGTCAAATTTTGTTGAAACAGACCATGAGTTCATAAAAGATTGGTTTCATCATGTGGAAGGACAGATTAATAATTAATACAGTCTATCCTAATGCATAATGACCTTTTTCATTAGGAAGCATGTCTGACAAAAAGATATAAAAACACTCCTGTTCTATTAAGAACCACTTACAGGATGGCTTTTATCTCTGGTTATACAGCTATAAGCCCAGAATCACTCTGATTCACCAGCTAACTTCAGTGACAGTGAAGAATAACCCAAAGCACCTCATCAGACTGACACACGCACACCACCTAATTACTGCAGTTCTCTGACTATAGTGCATGTTTATCAGAAATGATGGGGCAGCATGTATTAGATCTTTGAACAACTCTTCGCTTGTGTTTGACGAAATCTGAAATAACAGGTTAGAATTAGGAGTACTGTACAGCATGTTTTAATTTTCCCTTTTTAGTAGCACACAAGAAATAAGAATATTTAAACACATCTTGGAAAGAGCTGTAACTTGCTGTCTGAGGTAGAGTATTTTCACAGGACATTGCTAATCCAGCAAACATCACAAAGTAAACAAAGTAAAATTAATTTCCTTTGTTACTGACTACTGAGACATTATAAAAGAATTATAAATCTGAGTTCATTTTGTTCTGCCATTGTTTTATGCCTACTTTTGTATTCTATTGGATTAGAACAGAGTAATATGTTTGAATTTTCTCTCTAGATGCTTTTCATGTCCTGGCTCAGTAACAAGGCTCCATTTTTAAGAAAGAACAAAGTCTCAACATCTTCTATAATTTTTTCCTTCATACTACAGTTGCTTTAAAAAAACCAAAATCTTAACAACTTTACTATTTGGACCTAGACTAACTGGCAGAGTAAATTTCACAGTAAGTGACAACACTTTTTCAGATAGTTGTCTTCAGCCCATTTTTTAAACACTTTATACCACTGCATTGCTGCAGGCCCCAGATCATTTACTCTAGCTAGTTATCTGAATTCCTGCTTTTACCTCAGCATTGACTGCTTTGGCAGGAAAAACTCCATTACTGCCAATCAAAAAAGATGATGTGGCTTAATATTTTAAAAATAGCCTTATGGGCCCTCCACTCAGACAGCAGATTGCTCCTCCACTTGCCCTGAAAGCCACCATGCTGTGAAAGCAGGGAAGCCAGTTCCAGACACGAGCTTCCCCCAGCTGTGAACTGAAGGAACTTCCTGCTGTCACACCCAGCAGGTCCCCTCTCTGCAAGGCAGAGCTCAGCTGCCAGGGCAAACCAGCACCCTCTCCTTGCCTGACCCAAGAGCTCCTGAGAACACAGGACTCCCCCAGGCTGCCTGCTCACCTTCTGTCCTTAATCAAGTGGACTGCTGACCTTTCACTTCACCAGCTGGAATGCAGCAGTCACAGGAAGTTTCCTCCCCAGCAGGTGCCAGCTTGTGTTGCTCCAGTCCTTGGTGTGACAGATATTAGCTGATAACTTAATTGGTCATGCTGATAGAGATTTTGGGAAACACTATTCTAGGATAGCAACGCAAATAAAAATGGACAAGCAGACCCAGAGAAAAGTGACCTTCCCAGAAATGTGTTTTTATGATATTTAAGAGTAGTAAACGTTGTTCTGATACAGGGCAGGGAAAGGAAATTGTAAGAACTATACACTAAGTCTAGAAAACACAACAACCATGTCCTGTTACCATTTCTTAAACTCATTAGCTCCTTTCCCTGTGAGAAGTGACATTGAAAACTCTTCATGCTCTAGGGCAGCAATTCCGTGGCATCCTGTTCATGGATCACTGTCAACTTTCTGAATGCACTCTGGGCTACCCACACTGCCTTGTAACACCAACCTTTTAAGGCAGCCTGGGCTTTTCAGGCTGCTAGTGATCTGTGAAGCGTAACTGAGAATCGCTGCTCATGACAACGTGACTTCAACAAATCCCAAGTGGACTAATGACAGAGCTGTCTACATCCAAGGTCGAGTTGTTCTGCTGGCAACAATTTTGGTATTTGATTTCTAAAGCTGAGGCAAGTGGAATGGTGACGAATCCAGTACCTCTTCACCTAGAGGCCACTCATATCAAGCCGTTAGCTTCTGCTGTAACTCTTGGGATTTGACTTGGTGGTTCAACCTAGAGCACCCTGCTGTAGCAGTGGCAACCTCGAGGAAAGTGAAGAGCCTTATCCTAAGCCTTCCCCTGGAATCAGATTGCACAGTAACAAGGAATTCCTGGCACTGTGGTACAGTAAACAGTTCTCCCATGTCCAGGATATAACACCAGAACAGACGATAATAAATAAGCCACTTCAACAGGGCTGTGAAAAATGATCCGTGACATATCTGTAGCGTAGCAAATGTCATCTCGGAATGGGCTTGTCTGGATGCCTACAGGAGAGCACCAACCGTCTGGCTCCAATTCGCAGCCTACCACCACCACCACGGCGCTGCGAGCATATTGGTGACTGACTAATTCCGCACAGCGGTTCCCTCCCCACCGAGTGCTCTTTCCAGCTATTAGCGTCACAGCGTAGCAAACGGGCTGTCACAAACCTGTTTATCACCCTTTCCCAAACTCAGGCAGGTATCCAGCAGCAACCATTCAGTACGGATGTATGCACGCGTTAAGTGTTAGTCTCTGGCAGGCTGGACAGGTGCATCTAATTCAGGGCAGAATTACAGCCCTCATGTATTCTGAGATCACTTCAGGCACACAGGATTAGAAGTGCAGCTCCTTACATTAAAAGCCTCTCTTCATGTTCACTTGAAGAGCTATTCACAAAAAGCTAACTTCAGCCTGGTGAGACCATGTTTCTTTCTACAGTCAGTGGAGAAGTGACCCCGATGGAGAACAAGGTCATGCAGAAAAGAACCCTCACCTAACTGTTCCAATGGCCTTCTCTCTATTCACTGCTGTCTTAGGAGCCTTTGCAAATACTCCCTCATTTGATGCTGTCAACTTTTAAGACTTTGTTATGAATCTCATGGTATTTGATGTTTCTTTTGAAGGCCCTTTTTCTGAAGTAATTTAGTTATACAGTATCCTACTATTTGCCAAATTCACACATACATATATAATTATTATGAAATGCATATGCCTTGCTGTGAAGAAGAAAACTTGAACATATGAAGTCCAGAGATTTAAAAAAAGGAGTAATCAAAGGGCAAAATTAAAACTAATCAGAAATTACCCTACCTTTTTTTAAATCAAAGGCGTGACAGGTCACGGCCTTGACACTAGCAATACTCAACCCTTATTGCAATAGTCTAAGAAGTCATGTGAAATCTGCAAAAAGGAATACCTACATTTGCCTTCTGTCTTTTTCCAAGTTGTTTTTTTTTTTTTTTAATAATATGTGCAATGTTTGGTTTTCTAAAATTCTCACATATATTAGAATTCCAATCTGTTTTCCATCCTAAGACATAATTAGCTTTTTACAGCAGATTAGGGAAAACTTTGCCTCTTTTTAATATCTGCACACATAAGAATTGCAATCAGATTTCCTAAAACAGGAGCATTGCTTATGACTGACAGTCACAGTTGCTTTAAGCAAAAGGGAATTCCAAAGGGTGTAAAAATAGGTCCATTTTCAACAAGCACACAGTAAAATAACCATTTCAATAATCTTCAAGGTCATGTCTAAAAATCTGGATGTCATTCAGAGAAAGAAGCAGTCTTAAGAACATGCTGCCCTGTTAGCTGATGATTTATCCAGCATTACATGAATATTTTAGGTCAGTTCCTATTCTCCTTCACCTGGATAATATTCATGGAATTCCTCGTGTTCTGGTTCTGATCATTAGATGAGAACATGGGAGCTGCTCCAACTATATTTCAACAATAATTCACTTTTCCAAAGGAACTGATGATTCAATACCTGAAGTTTAACCTAAACACACTAAATTTGAGGTGAAGAGGACTTTATTTCAATGTTAGAGCTCTTTTAACTGCCTCAGGCTGGATTTTTAAAAGTTTAGGCCTATAATTAGTTAATCCCCACATTCTCTGTTAAGAGCAAATTAACAGAATTTATACTTAGTTCTTGGAAGAAACTTCACAAGAGATCCCCCATTCTACAGGCTGGCTCTCAGCCAGTAGCAGTAACTTGCACAGCCTGTGGACAGATCTCCAGCTCTTGATCTGCAGACACGGAATTGGCACTTCAGGGAATGCCATATCTTGCCCAGGCAGCCAAGCCCTAGACTCTCTCAGCTACAGTCTCCTCTTTGTTTGGTAGAGTTTCAGGTTTCTTAATTGAGAGTTTTCTAACTTTCTGTATCATCAGAGGAGGGGAACAAAGGTATAAACAGTACATATAGGTGTTCATGACCTGCTTTCCTGATCCCATGTGCTATGCATCTTAACTGTCTTACAGTAAAGGACCACAGGGCATGGAGGAGATGAGGATATAACAAGCGCTCTCTTCTGCTCTGTATTCTTCACATATAACTTCTGTAGTATTTTGAGAAATAAAAACAAATATACCTTTTATCTGACATCCTCTGTCGACCGCAGAAAGTCTGTTCTGCATAGCAGTGGATATTTCTATTAGGAAATAACTCAACACACATTTAGTCTACATTTTCTTACACTGAGCTATTATCTTTCTCTTAGTCCCAACTTCTGGTCTATACTAATCACAGCCTTATGGTTTTTGGCATTAAAATCTGAGGATGATTACCAGAGCACTGATGTAATCAACTTTCAGCTATTCAAAATGTATACAGGGACATTTTGTTTTCTGTTACTTTTTCTAGACTTATTGTTATGGTGAATAGCATTCTTTATTTACCCTTGAAAGGAGGATGAAGAGTCTCCCTAAGGGAAGAAAGAACTTCCTAATGCAAAAAAAAGTAGTAGAGAATACAGGCCCATGTATAGACAAATAGACATGACATGTAAGAAACAATGGAACAATGCTTTTTCACTTAAGATCATGAACAGCGGAGTCTACTACTCCATTTTCCCCCATTTCCAAAGGGAAAACAGCAGAAGCTTACACCTCCAGTCAAGTCCCCAAACATATCCTTTGATCTTACTGTACTACCTGAACCCCACTGCGATCTGCTTATGACACATCATACAGTTTTCATGCACCTATACACACTCAGCAGCAACAACCTGGAGTGTCACGTAACTAGTAACTTGGTATTCTTCATACCATTGGCTAATATAGAAACATGACATACAAATACACAGAGAAAGCTCTGAAATAACTGGTAAATACTCAGTCTACTTATCCACAGTGAGCTCTGGGCTGCCACAGCTGTAGGACTGTCTGTATCCAAGTTAAAGATGCCTGAAAGGTTAAAGTACTTAAATACTATGTCAGACAGCCCCACTATGAAAGAAAACATGGTAGCTCCATGCATTTGAGAACATGACTTTCAAGACTAAGCTACAATCTTAGTGGGCAAGTCCTCCAAATAGGCAGCCACTTAAGCAGCTGGCTGCAAGGGTGGGATTGGTTCAAGATTAAGGCATTTAATCTGCAATAAATTTCTGAATTCCTATTACAGTCAAAGGAGATCTACTCAATACAGTCAATGAAGCTTATAGAACCATTCTGCTGACAGCTGAGGGGTGTCTACTCCAAGGTAAACTAAATCACTTGGTTTCAAAAACTGTATTCATTCAACTTCCATTGACTACAACAGAAACATGATTTTGCTTCTATGAATTCATATCTAAGTATCTACAGTAACATTAGCTCTCTAAAAACCCCATTTGGAGTTTTGATCTGGAGCCGAATTCTGCTCCAAATGGCAGGAGGAACTCCGCATGGAAGATGACTTGCAGAACCAAAGGCTGGTGTTTGGATTGTGAGACTTAACATTTGGATGGACATAGTGAATGAAACTTCTGGGATCACTGGTGAAAAGGGGCACAGATGTTGGAAGCTGCTCGCTGTTGAATCAGACCCTCCAGAAGACTCTAAGTGAAGAGGCACTCACATGAGTGACTTCATTTAAAGCAAAGTTCTGCAATATTTCTGTATTTGCTGTGTTTGGTTGGCCATGCTGACTTAAGCTGACAGTTTGGTCAGAAAAAGGCCCAACAGTCACATGAATCCCTTTGGATGCACACAGCTGTTGGAACCAGCGAACTGCTGGAGAGAGCCTCAAGGACAACATCCCTTTGACCTTCCCAACAGCAGAGCAGCACAACAACATATAAAGGCCCGTGATGTGTGAGCACCCCAGGTATGCACCTGCACCTACACCTCCTGTTCTGTGACAACAACAGTGGTCCTGACCAGAGGTTCCAGCTGTTGAATTCACAGTGCTACCCACAGCTGCAGTCCCACTGAAGCACCAGTATCTAAACCATCAATTCTCAGGGCAATCCAGGGATAACTAGACATAGAAACATACAGAAAAAGATCAGAAGATGTATTTGAATTAACTGGTTCCTCCTATTCCTTTCCTTGCCAATCCCCTTCTTACACGAGAACATGTCATCAGCCTGATAATTACAACACCCACATATCCCTATTACCACGAGAAAAAAAGCAAGGTAGATGCCCTTTATGTGCCCTTCTGAAGTCCTCCACACATTTCTTGCTGCTCCCCTAGACATAAGGGGCCAGAGTCAACCTGTTTCATCACCTGACGACTCCATGACAGCTCTCTGAAGACACTGTCTGCAAAAGCCTTTTCCCTGCAACACAGCAGAGCCAGCCTGCAACAGTTCTATTCATAGAGCAAGAGGGAAAAACCTTCTCAGGATTGGAGGCTCCTAGGTGAGCAGCTACAGTAACTGATCCAAATGTTTCCTTTGTATTATATGATCAGTGACAATGTGTGTTTTCATTTGCATTTTCACCCTTTGGATTTCTGCATCTGGTAAATACTGGCAAAGTAAATGTTAAGATGTCAGCTCTCCCTCCTAGGAAGTGATTGACAGTCCCTGAGTGCTCTGGGCTTTTTATAACCAATGTGACTGACAGCTTTTAAGTGGAAGCAGTTCATGCAAGTTTCAAATGTTAGTTGTCTGCTGGAATAACGCAGAATATTGGCTTTTCTTGTATCTATCTAATGGTATTTCCTCCCGCGCCGGCAGCAGCTCTAAACCCTCAGCTGTTAAAAGATAAAAAAAAAAAGGGGGAAAAAAAATCTGTGTTCTCTGCTCCGCACATTTCTAAAGCTCTCAGTCTAACAAAAGGCAGAATAAACCAAAGCCTGTATTTCAAGTTCATGCATTTCAAGGCAGTGCAGTAAATAACTAATTTCATTTTGTATCAGGCTTAGCTAAAGATACTGGTGTCTTGTACAGTAGTATCTTTCTTTAAACATTTTCAAGCATTCTTCACCAAAAACACTTTCAAGAAATCCAGCAGTATTATATCCCATCAGTGCACCCAATCAAAGCACTAGCAACCACGCTACTGAGTCCGGGATACCTCTTGTCCTCCCCCTCTAATAATTAAGGCAAACAGATACCCTAAATATTAAGACATAAAACTTAATGTAAATACCAGAAATGAGCATGCTACTTGACAAATAAATGTGACAAAATTAGCCTCTTGTACTCTTCAAATTCAAGCATAGGTGAAAGTCAAAATAGAGCATTTAGTGCACGAACCATTGTTCATTTAAAGGCACCTATTTTACTTTGCAAGCAGTTTAAGCGCTGTTAGTAAGCACATTTCACCCGAGATGGGAGCTTGTAAAAGTGTTGCTGGCCCTTCAACCCAGAAAAGAGACTGAGGGATCTAACAGTGTTCATTCACTGAAAAAGTTTCCCAGAATGGATTTGAAGTAGATAGAGTTGAAGGGCAACCTGGTTTTCAAAGTTGCAGAAATACCCATCATTTAATGTATACTTTTACAGTGAAGGACTTTAATTTTGTACTTCTTCCATGCTGTGTAATTCTGGAAATGTTTTCAATGTGAGCACTTCAGTGTGATTCAATCAAAAACTGTCTTGTGCTCTCTGAATAAAGCAAGCAAATACAGGCTTTACATAAAGGTGGCCACTCAAGGAAACAAAGCCCACCACCACAGAAGAATCAAAGAGCGAGGTCCCTTTGTCCCTAGTCCCTGTGACAAAGATCAGGTGAAGGGGCACCCCCTCGCCTTGTCCATTTTCCAACACACACTCCTCAGCACCACTAACCCCATCCTCCATGAGAAAAGGTCCAAGTGCTGCCCCACAGCAGAGCAGGCACAGACTGAGCCACCAGGCCACCAGCCAGCAAGACAGAGTGCGACTTTGCATCAAAGCAGTGCCCTCTCCCCTGGGTGACACAGCCCTGCAGCTCAGGTGGGTATATGTACCGTGCTAGAGAAAGAGAAACTCGCTATTCAGTTCCCTAACAATTTCTCTTGCTGAAATGCACGTCCATATAGAAATAACCTTGGGTGCTCAGGAAAATGAAGCTGCGAGTCAGCAAAAACAGGCCACTATTTAGATTTTGCCCTGCCATCGATGTAAAAGGATTACTGTTAGGATATGGAACAAACCTTTCCAAACCTGTAGATAACACAGTCCTCCTAGTGGAGAGCCTTTGGCCTCCTACAAAAGAGAAGCTAGTGATATTAATGATATTCACCATTCTTGGATACAGTGCAAGATTTTTATAGTTGCCTATCTTGTTCAGCACTTTTTTTTTTTTAAGGAATGTAAGTGACCCTCATTTGTTAACTGTACAACATCATCTACCTCATAGAGTAATACAATTTCCTCTTCAGCTTCTCATTTTTCTCAACTTTAATGCAGTTGTGTAAGATTTTCCCCTCTCCAGAGGGCAAGCAATAATCAGGTTAGGTTTGTATCTTTATGACACTGACCTTAAAGTTCACTTACTCTTCTCTCCCACCCTCCCCCTCCCCAGCCTTTCTTAAGTCCTTTCCAATTCATTTTTTACTGTTGAATATACCCAAAAAAGAGCTAACGGGCACAGATTAATAATTTTACCTCAAAATTGATCACTGTGAAAAATAAACAAATTGCTGCCAGCAAATGTAGAAAGTTACCTTGATCTTTGGTATCAACTGTGTACATTCATTGTCTTCTTTTCATAACGAACAAATTTTATCTTGAAAAATAATGGAAAAGGGACAGAATACTAGTTTTGTTTCCTTTAAACAAAATAAGGGAACTCAATCCTGCTAAGATAAAAACCCCTCCAAGCTTTGGAGAGCAGTGCTTTATTTATACTGTATTTAGGTACTATAAACAGTTAAAGACTTGGGTGTTTCCTGTGAGTAACTGAACACGTGCAGCAACATTGATTAATCTAAGTCACATCATTTCCTGGAAGGGTTTTCTTTTTATCTATGTCTTTCAGGCTGCAAATTATAGCCCAAACAGAGCTAGTGAAAGTTCTACAGAACTACAAGTTACTTTCTCAAATTTCCAAAACCTCATGTTTCCCACAAACAAATGGTAATAAAAGAGGAATAAATATGTCTGCATTTGAGTGGTTTAAGGAAAAAAACGAATTTTTTTCCCATGGATAGCAGCATTTCAAGTATCTACATCAAGTAACCAAACCTAAGATACATTAAGTTCCTTCCACCTCCAACTGGTCACTTAATCACTAATACAGACCATCCGCATTTTTGGAGGCTGGAAACTCAGAATTAGGATCTGACAGTGTTATTTTATTTTCTAAAATAACACATTCAAACATTTCACTTGCTATATTAAAGATTTAGTTAGAGATGATTTATTCCAGAGGTTTGCATTTGGCATCCACTACACGTCCTGGACACTACCAAGGTTAGCAACACGGGAGTTTTCCCTGACTCCAACCTCCACTCCAGGAGAATACTGTTAAGATGAGGATTATATACTTAGTAACAGGCATATGACGATTACAATGCAACCAGCAAATCAGATGTTCTTCTGAGATTTCTTCATTATTCTGTCAGTAATATTCTCAAAGAAGCCCCAGAAAATATATAATGTGAAAAAGAAAAGATAATTCTAGATTTTCACAGCATTCTTCAACTTGCTATTACAAAACTTCAGTTACAGGAAAGTCAGTGAGCTGGTCAGTAGTAGAGTATGAATTCCTGAGCCACAAGATGGGAGAAGATGCTGCTTTTCAAGTTCAGCAATACTGGTTTCAAAAGGTAAGACTTTCACCTTCCTATAATGCAGCTGGAACAATAGGTTCCAGCTACTGCCCTCAGTAGAGGAGAGCCCTGAAGAGATGTGGTATATATAAACATGGAGTAAAGAAATCTGTCCTTGTTTTATGGCACAGCCATGCACTGCTGTGCAGGATGGTACCCTGTACCACAAAGTATGTGACTTTGGAGGAATGTAGGTTTATATACCCGGTTATCTCTCAGGTATTCGGGATGAAGCATGTTACTGTTTAGTTTTGTTCTGGTTTTGAATGATGAAATTCCCTCCATTCTTCAAACTGGGCTTTATCTGGTCTAATCTGGTACTGTTCACAGACAGCAACATTTCTGCACCATAGTGGGATTATGTGAAGGCTCTGTCCTTCCTGACTCAGCTAGGAATATGTCGGTAGGACTGGAATGAGTCTGCCTATTTGGAAGTGCTCAGGGACCATGCGCTTACACAGAAGAATGTCTGTAGTGACTCAGAGATGTGCTTGCAGAGGGAGTTGTGACTAACCTTTCTTTGGTGAATGCCTGGTGATGTGTTTAAGGCACAGCAGGGATTAGGGACAGTAATCTTAGGTTGATGAGGGATGATCTGGGAAGTTCAGTAACAAACACTGGCAGTTTACAACCTTAACAGGAAAGATTTATTTTTTTGGCAACCACCTATGTTATGTAAAAGACAGAGAACATATATATAATTCAAGAAGGTATAAGAAAGCTAGGATTTAAAACCACTATTCTGTTTCTTTTAAATGTTCTCAGAATTCTCTTTTGCATATCCCAGATCTGTCATATTGGTAAAAAAAGGAAGTAAGCGTAAAACATTCCTATCCTTTGGGAAAAATTGAGCTAATGTAATGTAATATTCTCTAGCTAGCCGTCAACAGCCATAACAACTGCTTAGCTGTAACAGCTTCCTGATCTATTTTTCAAGGAACTCATTCTTGAGCTGACATACTCTAATGACAATACCTGTGCTCAGGGCCTCTAGGACCTAGTTTTATAGTGGTAGATAACTTAAGCTCTGACAGGACTATTATATACAATTAAACCCCAGTAACTGGATGCAATGATTATTACAAGGCCAAGCTGTCTCCATAGAGTTACATTTTCTTTACTATGCATCTCTGGTGAAGATCAAGGTTTGTGTTTTCTAAAGGGATATTCCTGTGGAGCTCTCAGTCCCCTACTGATACGAAAAAGAGAAGGTACACACCTCCAAGTTATAACTTACGTAACTTGCAGGCCTCTTTGAGTTATCACCGCACTCAGCTCGCATCTGCAAATTTGCATTCAAAGCTATAGATGCTAGGAACAACCTTTTATTCATTTATTTTTCTTGATGATCAAGCTATGGCAGTGGATCTGAGAACATGGAAAACTTCCTGTTTTGTTAGTAGGATCTATGCTGCCAGAAGCTAACTTACATGTCCCAGGCACCCAAGCTGGTCTAGTACAAAACATCATAACCAAAAATCTTCCACCAGAAAACTAAAAATAGGTGCAAAGTGGCCTGTTTAAGTAAGATACCAAAGCAGAGGGATAAGAACTGAACCAGCAGGTCAGAACAGAGTTAACAAAACCCATCTAGGACTGCTAGAAGAGAATCACATGCTATTCACAATTAGGAGGAAGACCCACAGTCTCATTGGGTAAAAGGCTAAGGAAAGTTTGGGTCACAACAAATGTGCTCAATTAGGTAACAGAAAATGGTTCCTTGGCCTGAGTGTGGAAAGGAAGAAACATTAACTGAAAATGCCTTCTTTGGTTAGACAGACTAACTGATGTTTAGAAACCAAGCTAAGCAAGCATTTTGGTCTCAGCTTAACACTGTCCCTGTGGGTAGCCCCATTTGTTTGTTTTGCCTTGAACCTTCCAACATCCCCTTTGCACAAATCATCTGGCCTTCAAACTCTTGGGCACTGTCCTCTCTTCAACCACAGCTTTCCGGCTCCTTCACAAAGCTCCAGGCCTATTATATTTCAACCTGCTTGTCATAAAGCCTAACAAGCTCTTTCAATAGCTTCCTAACACTCGAGAGTTACTGGGCTTTTAAAGTTTCCTCAACCTTACTTAAAAGAGACTGGTATTGGAAAACCTAATATATTCAATGTGACAGGGCTGGGTTTACAAATCTACTTGTCTGGTTTCTATTGACATTTAAAAACAATGTTAGTGACAAAAATGTAATTATTCCTAAATGATGGAAACAAGGAGCCAGGCATACTGAATGAACTTTTTTTGAACCTCTATTCATTTCACTTCAGATTTTGGCAGAGAGTTTTGCTGGTTTCTATTTTATCCCAACCAGTTTATCCATGTTCCAGACTTTATATGTTCTGCGGCTGTAAAGCTTTCCTGTGGAATTTGCCCATTGCCACAGAATTGTGCTGGAGAAACCCAGCTCGCCCCTGAAAAAGGGGAGAATTTTCTTGCGCTCACATGTACAGATAAAGTTGAGAACATGTGCTGAGCATATGCTGACATAGCTTGCTTTCCATCGTGTTTCAGGCTGCCTTAAACTGCAAGTCTGAAAGGTGTGAACTACCTCATCTATTTCAGTTGGGGCTGGAAGGATTCCCCTCTTCCAGTCTGTAGAATCTGCTGATTTGTACTGTGCCACAGACAGTTGGCATTTTTCCTACCAAATTCCCTGTTTTACAGCAGTCGAATGCTTTGTTTCCTTTCTCCCAACCTTGCTAAAATGCGCTATTCATCCAAGCTCCCCTTAAAACAAATCAAAAGCAGCAGATATCTCAGAAAACCAAACTTTCACTTCTCCAAAAAAGGATCTGAGACAGGTAAAATAAATAGAGGTCCAGAGAAGGTTGTTGTGCCACCTAGATTTCCTTTAACATCAGCGGAGAACAACTTTTAGGTACCAAAATTAGGTCTGCGAGCTTCCTATTACAGGGACTCACCTTGTCAGAGTCATCACAGCACAAACAAGGCACTCCAAGTTTAGTTAACAACCACAATAAATGTTTGTAAGCTACCCCACAGCACTGGTCATCTGGACTGGAGCAATGCAAACTGAAAAGCCTATTAGCAAATAAATACTTTAGTCCATCTAAGAAGAGCCCAAACAAATGTTCTGCTATCTCCTGTTGGCTGTATCTGGTAAAATAAGACTACATTTTCTGTCATTCCCCAAGGAAAAACAGGTAGGGATCAGAAAGTACTTTAGAGTCACTATCACAAGCTTCACAGTGGACCAAAGAAAATTCAATATATACTTCATTAACAACTGGAAATGAACCGGGGGTGGGAGGAGTGAAAATCAATCTTCAAAACCATTAAGGAATGAAAGCTACCTGCAAGATACAGTGACAGCAGAAGTTCCAAAATTGAATGAAGCACAAAAACTGCTGGAAGAGTAGGACACAGGTGGGAGTCAGAAATCTTTTTGCCTAATTTCGTCTCTGATGCACTGAAATTACTTGAGCAGATCTTTCATACCCTTTGTGCCTTTGTTTCCACATCTGTAATTCAGATCACAGCTAGCCTGTAACATTTACCAGACAAGGAGATAGAAAGACTTGAAGGTTTTTTGAGATCCAAGATATGACTTAGGAAACACAATTATTAAAAACACGAGCCCTTGGGAGATGATCAATAACACTTCTGAACAGTATTTCAGGCATATTGCAGGCAGGGGCTCAAAGAGCTGGAACTGCAGCAGTGTCTGCAGGTTAATCACTTCACAGAGCCGGGGACCTGTGGTCACTTCCAGGAGCACACACACCAACTGCCTGCAACGTTGTGCTATTCATCAGTGCCTAAGCACAAACCAAACAGAAACAAAGCCAAACTGTGCCTGGACTTCACACAGCTGTGACTTCTTGCACCTAAACCACAAAGGTCCAATTATGCCTTTCCGGTGGGATTGACTGTTCTGGGAGTAACTAATCCATAGGTAATAAACTGCAAGAGTACCAAACTGCCCAGAAACACTGAGATGATGGCTCGGGTAGGAATTCACTCTCAGGACACAGCCTCACTGAGAGATGATGCACCACAAACAAACCTATCCCAGAGAGCACTGAAGGTGATGCAAGGAAATGCATGTTACTGCAAGATCAATTTACATTCCCACTTCTTCAAACCTCACCTGTATACAAAAAAAATAGTGTGAAAAGGTAATTCAGTTACCATTATAAAACACTACAATGTGAAATTATAGCTAATGGTGCCCGTAAACTAGACTACAAGACTCATTTCCTTAAAGACTGTTCAAGTGCAAAGCTCTCAGTTGCATTAGTATTAACTAATGACAGCAGGAATTCTGTCCCATTTATAGCAGGCTGTTATGTTTTCACTATCTGTGAAAAGCTGCTGTAGTCAAGCCATGGGAAATAGAAGAAAGTTACTGGAATTAGCAAGGGTGCATATGTTTCTGGGTTTCTAGGAAGGCTGAAGTATGAGAATTTCACAAATGTGTGGAAACTTTTGATAGCACTCCAGTTGAAACAAACTTGTAACAAACCCTGCGGAGAGGTTCATTCAACAGGATGAGCTAACCAAGAAAACAGTCAGTTCTGGCTAGTTGCACGGATATTAGCAGCAGCTGTGAACTCAGTAAACAGCCCTGTTTTCTGGTTGTCAAAGAGCTGCTAAAGCAGATGTAAAACGCATCAAAAATAGGTCACAAACAGCAAACATGCAAGGGAATGCATCAATATCAGAGTGATCCGAAAATAAGTAATGCCAGAATGTCTCAGTAGTGTTTATAACCCTGAAGTGTACCCAGCTCAGAGCTGCACCCAACAATAGGCTGCTTCACACAATTCCTGTGACAGGACC
Source organism: Grallaria varia (assembly GCA_013396735.1). Classification (NCBI taxonomy): domain Eukaryota; kingdom Metazoa; phylum Chordata; class Aves; order Passeriformes; family Formicariidae; genus Grallaria; species Grallaria varia. The sequence goes on from VWZG01004531.1 coordinate 332,368, forward strand.
TTCTGCAGACTGCACTGTCTGTGTGAATAAGGGTGCGGCACTCTCGGCAGCTGAAGCCTCAGACAGAAGAAAAGGTACTGAATTGCACTCTGCTTTCCTTTGAATTAGGTTTTCTGAGAGAGGCTTTCATTCCTGTCCGCCTCCCCCCGCCCCCCCAAACTCTATAATTAACTCAGACTGAGATATCACAATGAGCCAAGCATGGTATTTGCCACTACAAATAGATTACAAACTCACTGTCTGATAGGCAGCCCTCCCGCAATAGTCATTCCCCCATGGACTGGAATCATGGCCAACAAGACAATTGCATCCCTCCCCCCTTTTTTTTTTTTCCTTCCTTTTTTAAAAGCCCAGGGGATCTAATTCCTCGTAATTCTCCAATATGGAGATTCACTTGGCTCTACTTCTAGGACTCTTGCAGTACTTAAAACACTTTAGGTCCTTTATTACTGGGAATACAAAGGAACAAGATTTAACTCTAAAGGATGCAGGTTAAGAAAAATAACGTACTTTGGCTATAACAGGACTAAACAAGGAACCTGCATGTCCTGTCATTCCCCTGGCGAGCCTTTGTGGACAGCCTTCACACCACAGGTGTGAGATTGTCTTTGGCCAAATGCCTTCAACAAGCTGAGTCCAAGCATCATAGCCTGAAGCAAGCTCAAATACTTCCCATGTCAGTAAGCCACAAGGCGACGACACACACTCTCCCTTGTCGGGTTGCTTTTACTTCCATTACCTCGGCAGGTTTTACCCCTCCAAAGCCTAAAGACACTGTATAATTAAGCGTTAGTAAAAAGAGATTAATGAGACAAAGGAAAATAAAAAAAAAAGCTGTTGATATAGTCCATTCATGGCAACGTCAACTCTTATGTCTAATTGTAAAAACAGGTCCTACCTAAGTATTCAGCAACTAAATCCCCTTCATTTAAATAGCAGTGGCTCTAAAATAGTGTTTAGCAGAGAAACATTGAAGAGACTTCACATTACTAGTGTTTTAAACCAGCAACCAGGCTTCCAGAACTTGTTTTCTGTCCTTCAGAGAAAGGGAGGAGGCATTAAAAAAAACCCAACCCAAAAAACGCCCATATCCAACTTAAAAGAAACCCTTTGTGGCTTACGTTCAGCTGGAAGCCTTTGCTGAAGCAAATGTTCATTTTAGCATGGATTTCTTAGAGCCCAGAATCCAGGTTGAAATGTGATAGTTGATTACCCGGTTAAAACTGGCAAGGCAAACGTAACAATCATTGTCATTAGCAGTTATGTGACACTGCTTGAAGATGGGGGGGGTTGTTTGGTTTTGGTTGTTTTGTGGGTTTTTTTTAAGTTAGTGGCCTTTCATTATTATCATTTGCCTAAGCACTAACTCAAGTAGTTCTGTTTCCTAAAGCTACTGGTGCAAGTCTTGGAGGCTGAAGCACACTGCTGTACCACGCTCTTTTGAAGAACAGTTTTCTAGAAAAGAAGGCTGCAGAGCAAGAACAGAAAGCTGTTACTTTCCTACAAGGACATAAAATGATCGTTTCATTCTTTCAGAAGAAATTGGGATACATATTTGTACTCAGTTCTTGGCCAGCTTGTTCCCTCCCTCCTCGTGGGACAGCACATTAAACACATTTGGCTGCTGTTCGACTGCCGGGAGTGCTTTCATTCCGGTGGCCATGTGAGTTTGGGAAGTAGCATGGGTGGATAGGGGACAGGAGCTGATTTAAACTTTTGCTGACAAGCCACTTAAGAACATGCTATCTGTTCCTACAGGTTGCAGTTTGCGGGTAAGCTCTCACTTCCAAAAACAGAGCAATATGCGTTTTTACCAAGTAAATATCATGCAGACAAATCAGATGGTAACTACTTCAGAAAACCTGGCAAAAGTTCCGTTTACGCAATGCTTTCCAAATGTTCCATATTTGCAGAATAAAGATGAAAACTCTGATCTTTGTAGTCTGAACTTGTCTACTTGGTTTACTGTTCCTTTTTGGCCTGAACAGAACTTTTCACGTATATGAATCCTGATTTAATACAGCAAACCTAAATAAATCCCCATGCAAACATGGGACTGTCAGCTATCGAGGTTTGGCTCAGAATTTGGGGCTTCTGACACTTGAACTCTATTTTCTTAATTTGCCTTGAAATGCACTTGGGCTGGACTGAAAACTAGTTGTGTGAACTTCTCTGGATTTTTATTGATTTAGTGACAGAGAAATCCTTCCTCAAAGACCACTCAAACTGTTTGTCATCAAATCTTGTTACAGTCAGACACCGAGTTACCTTTTGTGCTATAATCTGTTGATAGAAAGTTTAAACTGGTGATTACCCCAAATTCCCACTAGCTGCAGCATGTTATGAAAATCTGAAATGGCTTACTTCAACCTGCCTGCAAAGATCTGCATCTGTCTAGTAGGAAGCATAAGGAAGTGAATGATTAATTACATTCTTGGCAGTAATTTAGAGGTGTTGATGACAGCCAGGAAACATTGTAATGAGTACTGAACAAAATGAAGGCAATACCTTGGAAGCCTTATTGTTGCTTCCAATAGAAGAAAAATAATTAAGTTTCCTAATTAGACATTATCTTTTACAAATAAATGACAATACAACACATTTCACACACTGTCTGTATTTTTGTGCAAAAATCATAAGTTGAGCACATGACTGTAGCTGACAATCATTCATCATTACAGAAACCCTGCAGTTTTACCTCAAAATTAGCAATGTGCATAGACACTCACACAGTCAAATAATCTCTCCTCCATAGACATCGTTCAGTCTGTAATTGACTAAGCAGCTCTTTGCTTTGAATGCATACTTTGGTGAAAGAAGCAGAAAACATAAATATATGTTTTTCATGGTCATTTTGAACTAGAAGATTGTGTAAGGCACCACCTTTACTCTTTCATGTGGTTCACACAATCTTTTGCACAGGTCAGAGGGGCAAGTCACACATTAGGGGGAAAAAAAAAAGACATGCTACACAGTTCATGCCATTACCTGGAATGCTTTCTAAGCTGTTAATTATGTACACCAGGAACCTGTACAGGATCTATAATGTTGAGGATTTTCCTTGGAACAATTCAGAGATTGTGTTTCTCAAATCACACCATATTAATTTCAACCCTGTATTTTATATAGCTGCTTGGCTTAATATCTGTTCAAAGACTCATATCCAATGTGGATTGCAGATTTCCATGAATTTGAACAAACTGAGATTTAAAGTTTATGCTTCAGAAAGCTAACAGGAAAACTGAAAAGTTAGAGCCTCAGAAGAGAAAAAAAAAGGGTTTTTTCCTTCACAAATGCTCAAAACAAAGTTGGAAAGCTCTGCTGTTAGCCTCTCTGCTGTTTGTGGTCTTGTACTGGGGTAGTATTAAAAAATAATAATTAGAGACTTAACAAAACCATTCTTTAAGGCAAATGCCTATTTTACTTAAAGCTTTCACCAAACATTTAGAAACTGGTAAAATTTCCCTATAAAAATTCTGGGAAATGGGGAAACACATCAGGGGAGGAAATGATACTATCATTTTAACTCCAAAGTGTCCCTAATTGGAAATACCACTAAAAACATTCATGCTGACAGGAAGTTCAGCATACTCAACTGCAGTGGCTGCAGAATTGAAGCCGACTAAGCCTAGAGCTGAAACACAATTCTCATGAATGGTGAAATTCCTTCAGGGCTCACCTTTCGAGGCAAACACCAAAGGACCCTGCAACCACAGCGCTGAAAGGCATTCCACTTGAGATATCTGCACCTGCCTTGGGTAGGCAGCCACGTAGCAAGTCAGTATTTGAGGGTTAAGTATACCCTCAAAACAACAACTAGTAAATCTGCTATTGCCTCAGATGTAGAAAAGAGTCAAAGAAATAATCTTTCTAAACTGGAAACTACAAGTTTATGCTCACTGTACTTGAAGCTAGACATTAAATTGTTGAGAGTTGTCAAATTTGTATATGAATTGGGTACAAAGATCCTGCAAAACCAAAGCAGTTTAAAATAGATTTACCATGAAAGCCATGACATTCATGTCAAGACCAGAACCAGAATACTGGGAGCATTTTCAGAGAAGTACACATTGAAATGAAAATAAAAACAAAAGCCAAGCGATACTGCATTAAAAACAACCCTACAAAGCACCTCACCCACCCTCCAGTATCACTTGTCATTCTGTTCAGAGGTGAATGCTCCCTCTGTCAGAACAAAAACATTCACTGGTTGTTCACGCAGATTATAGTAACTGATAAAAACATTACCGATTAAATAAGAAAAAGAAGTGGCCAGGATACAAGTTTGATATTTGAGACAGCTTCTACATCTCTCCCATATAAATTGCTCTGACTCTCTTCTTTCCCTTCCATGTCATGACCTGTGGGTAGCAGTGCTGCCTGTGTCACACTGGTGACTGTCCCTGACACTGAGCTGTGACACGGACAGAGGAGGCCCTACGCCTCCAGACAGAGAGAGAGTGTGTGTGTGTGTGCACGTGTGTGCACATCCCCGCACAAGTTTGCAGGACATGAAAGAAACCTTCAAGAGTAATGGGAAAAAACTCACTCCCTTCTTTGTATAATGACAACAACCTTATACACGCATACACATATATATATTTGTGTCTTTCTTATCCCTCTTGATTACTTAACAAAATGTTGTGCTTGAGGAACACGATGAGGTAAAAAGTGAGCCTGACATTATGAGGGAACAATTCTATTTGGGAACTATCAAGCACCCATTTCTTTTTGTCCTTTCCTTCCCCTCTCCCGCTGCACAGCACAGTAGCTCTGAAGCAGCACCTTTATGGGGCAATTTCCAGCATTATTCTATGAGATGAAGCAGAAAAAAGAAACCCAGCTGCAGTGTCTGAATAAAATTCAAGGATAGTAACAAGCCATTTCCCCCATGCAGCATCTGCATTTGCTAAAATAAGTTACTAAAACCCATTCAAAGCACAAGGTAAAAGTGGTAACAGGAAGAGAATAAAACAGGCAGATGTGTCGCTACTCTGAATGTCTACACAGACAAAAGAAGGTTTTCAAGCTGCAGAAAAAGATGAAGTGTTGTGCCTGCTGGGTTACACAGTAACATGCCACAGGAGAAAAAACCCATCATCCAAAGGTCTGGGATGCTACAAACATCAGTGCAGGGCTTAGCATGTGGCACGAGGACATGCTAACTAAAATTCCCAGAAAAACGTATAGAGACATATTCAATCTACTTCAGAGAAAGTACCTTAGCTCTGTACATGAATCAGCAGCAGTCCAAAGAGGATCTTGGGTCTTTGGAGCAGAGAATGACCAGAGGACCCAAGATCCTGCCTCCTGGGCAGGACCAGCTCAGGCCCGATGGTTGAGGGATGGCAGAGGTGGCTGACACAGCGTAAAATGCCAGCAGGGGACCCACAGGGACAGCATGGTTGTGGTGCGCGTGCACGTTCCAGTGTGATTCCTTAAGCACACGTGGAGGCAGCACAGGGTCAGCTGTGCACGTTGCTTTGTACCCCTCCTGCCACAGAGCTCTCACAGCCACAGAACTGAGGGGAAACATTCCCAGTACACACTGAGGCGACAGAGCAGAAAGCACATTTTCAATTGCCCCATGAAGTGTTCAACCCAGTCTGGAAGTTGTAAGCTGGGCTGCTTACTGTCTTCCCATCTCCTCTGGCCTCAGCAACAGTCTAATGCCAATGTACTGCCATACTGCAAATCCTTACGAGCTCCCCAGGGATCAAGGGACTCTGCCTGAGCTGAGCTGAGGGGAGCAGCTAGCAAATGAGGTCCACCCTCTCACAGAGAAAGAGCACTGCAGGGCAGCCAAGAGCAGGAGGCACCAAGAAGAGACAGATCATTTGTAGCTGCCAGCCTGTCCTTCTCAGCACCGGTAACTTACGGATTTACATGGATTTCTTGTTCTGTCCCAAAAGAGCAGGAGTGACTTGTCAGAGCACTCTAAAGCCCAGTTACAATCCAATTAACATTCCCACTGCTGCCCCTGTGCCACAAAAGGTAGGCCTTCAAGGCAGACCCACCAGTGTGATGACAACTGACCCTGAGTGAGGTCACACCCTCACAGCACATGGATGCTTCTGCTTTATGAGAGACACAATTGATGGAACTGGCTGAAGGATCCGTGAGTGGCGTTTTGAATCCTCACCCTGGAGCAACACACTGGCACCCAAGGCTCACATTGCTTACAAGGGAATTGAATTGCAAGGAAAAGAGGCACATTAAAAGGTATATATTATTCTAACCTTTGCTGTGAGAAGTCTTGTTGAAACTTTTACTAATGCAGAAGGAAAAAAATATATAGGATATCCTTCTTAACATGCTAGAGACTAATTGAACAGAGGCATCCTTGTTCAAGCCCTAAGCAACATTTTGTGGCACATGAAGGATACAGAATCACTTTAATTATATTAGGTAGTTACTTGAAATAAGGCAATTGAGGCAGAGGCTTTATCTAGGAATAAAAGCTCAGCTATTTTTTCCTCCAGTATAAAACGTTGCTGTAAGGATGCCAGCCTGAAAAAAAAACCTACGCTGTAATAACTGTAGAAACTGTAGAAATGCTCCCGGGCATTTCATAAGTGCATGCTGCAGGCACTGAGTAGATATGATCACTACATGTCACGTTGGCAACTCTGAGGTACTTGTATTCGCTTTGGTGCTGCAAACTGCGGAACCTGGGGGCAGTAAGGCTGAAAGGACTCAGAAAACATTAATGAAGAGGAAAGGTTAAAATAATTGTTTGTTCAGTCAGAGAAGAGATGAGAGAGTTTTCTGAGGCATAAACGGTTTAGCTTTTACATCATAAGATTTTACGTGACCCTTTGTGCATGTATTACCTTGAACACAAGTTTCAGTAAAGAGGCTAGAGTTCAATATTAGGAGAAAAGCTTTTCCAGCTTTCCAGCTATACCATGGAGGTATAATTACACGCTAGAACCCAGGGGGCTGCAGAGAAGTTAGAAACTCATCTATCAGGAGAGTTTGAGCGCAGACCCTACCTAAAAGCTGGGTGAATGCATGAATCGTCGTACATGATGAATCCCCGAAGGGCACTCTAGTCTTGCCTTTCAGCCGTGCTTCGTATCCGGGACGGACGTCAAACAGCCCATTGCCACCCGGCTCCTCATTGCTGCTCTCCAGCGACCGCGCACCAGGGCGCCGCGTCAAGGGCGCTGACAGGAGGGTAAACGGGAGTTAAAAAAATACAAAAACCCAAAAAAAAAAGAAAAAACCCAAAGCCCAGATCAGCGCCCCCACACGGACCTCTCTCCGCACTCGCCGTCAGGACATCGCGGGGCCGGGGCCGCCTCACGGACCGAGCGCGGCGCGCCCCCTGGCGGCCCACAGCGGCACCGACCGCGCCACACACGGCGGGGGACGGGGCGCCGCCTGCGCGTGCGCGAGACACCCGGCACGAGGCCGGGCACGTGACAGGGCGCGGCGGTCGGGCCGCGGCACCCACCGGGCAGCCCACGGGGGCGCGAGGCCCGGGCGCGTGAAGGTGCACGTGACCAGGCGCGAGAGCCAGGCACGTGAAGGTGCACGTGACCAGGCGCGTGCACGTGACGAGGCGCGTGCACCTGTGCGGCGCGTGCCATGGCCGGGCGCGCTCAAGGGGAAAGAGGAAGAGGTCAGAGAGCAAACGGGACTGGGGAACCCCCAACCAAAAACCACAGCGGAGGGCAAGGGGAAAACCACCGAACCCCAACAAGGGCTGGGGCTGGCAGGGTTGGTAACGAGGAGAAGGGACGCAGAGGGGGCTGTGAGTGCAGAGGAGCAGCGAAGGGATATCAGGGAAAGATGGGAACACGTGGAGGCAACTCTGGGATGGCTCCCAGTTCACACCCAGGAAAGGAGGGATCATTTGCTTTTTGAGGTTGGGGCTGTAGTCCCAGCAGGATTCACACTGTCCTGAGCTTGTGCTGCCTCTCCAAGTCGCAGACTAGCAGGGAATTTCCCAGTAAGACACACCAGAGCCCCCTCCTTGCCCTGCCCAGCTGCTGCTGCGAGGAGGTGCCTGCCTGTCCTTTTCCACTGGGAACCAGCAGCCCAGTTCATCCTCCCCACTCCCAGACTCCTAGAAGAGTGATTTCCAAACCATATCCTGCTACAGTAAACCTTTAATTTAACAGACTAAATATTACAAGACGTTATTATAATCTACTGGGACCTGTTGCTGTAAAAGGATTTTGACAATATCAAAACATGAAGAAAACTCATGTAACAAAGTCAAAACCAGGTAGTCAAAATGAACATTTTAATCTGAAGCATTGATGCTATTTTTAATTTATATCATCTGATAATTGAAATTCATCTCGGGCTGGTTTTTCATTTTCATTTAAGAGTTACACACATCTGAAATCCATCAGGTGTTTGCTTCTGCTCTGGAAACATTCCCACACCTGCCTGTGCTTTCTCCTCAGCAAAACCCAGCACCGCTTGGCTTCTCCATTGAAACCCTCCACGCTGAATGGTGGGAGGGGAGAGGTTGGCTCAGGTTGGTGTTCCCCCCTCCCACCCCAAGGTCACATCGCACACCAGTCCCTGATCTTACAGCTCTTTGTTTTCCATTAACAACTCCCATGGGGCTGGAGGGTTGAGCCCACCAAGACCATCCTAACATGATCATCATATACACAAGTGAGTACAGCTTCCCTGTAATTTAATTTAGCACCACAGTCCAAGAGTCAAGAAAACATATCTGGACTATCTGACCTTATTTTATTTAAAAAGGAGAACAATTCTTTGAAACAGCTTATATTTCCAGGTTCATTATTCTAGCGATAGCTAAACCAGTCTCTTTTCATGGTCACGACCATACACCAGGCAAAGCTGCCCACACAACCTCTGTGTAACCCATTCTAAAGGGGCAAAAGGTGGTCCTGCTTTCCCTCAGGAGGATCCCATGGGAACCAGGAGCTGCAAGGTCAAAGATCTCAGCACTGCTGCCATAACTCCCATTTTACTTCTTACAAACACTGCAATAAACCCACCTCATCTCCAATTTTCAAAGTCTTCCCAAAGAATGTGTGTTTGAAAGTCTGCCCTGCCTACCACTTGAAAATCGGTGTGGTTTATTTAACAAGTTTAAAAACATCTGTACCCTGTCATTTCCCAGCTCTGATTTACTTCACCTGCCACAATAACAGGTTTCTCCCCAGGTGGAGAGCCAACCAAAGCCTGTTTACAAACAAAATGATTTGGGCAAGTAGATACACCCTTCATTTTGGGGTTCACTCAGCCTCTAACTCTAAAGAGCCCTCAAAAGTAGTAATAACATATTACTTGTATATACTGAAATTATATATAAGATGCAGGGCAAAACTCCTGATGTATTGCACAGCCTGGATCCATGTGTTTGTTATGCTTCCAAGGGACTGGTTCTGATCTATGGTTTTATTTTCTTTCACTACCATTTGTCTACAAAGAGCTATAAACACAGCAGTGCCACCTCCTTGTAGATCTGAGGGAAATTGCACTTAAGCTACCAGGAGATCCTCACTACATTGGCACCTCTACTGGGAACCTAAAAAGCCTAAAGAACTATCCATCCAGGGAGGGAAAAAACTAGACCTGTAGCTTGCTCAGATGTGGGAAGCCAAAAAGTACAGTGGCACAATGTGTGAAACAATGATGGCAGCATGCTGAACACCCAGGCAGGAGGAACACCATCAAGACTGAGGGGAAAACAAATGGTGGCACATGAATCGCCAAACACCTCTCTTTTTACTCACCCAAGTCCCACCAGTGTGACATAGAAAAGGCAGAGCCATCTTGGCATCAGGTACCAGAGACCCTACGGCATTCCTGAAGTTTTCAATGAATGAGAAGATATAGCTGTCAACTTCTTACAATTTACAGATCTCAGCCTTTTTTTTCCACAGTGGTGCTGACCCCTGCCAGGTAGATCGAAATCCCATGACAGGAGTCTTTCTCCTCTTACTTATATTTAGCAGATCCTTCAGAAATCATCCTAGGTCTCCAGAAGTCCATGGATCACAAGCTAAATACTTTTCCAGACACGAGTATATGCTTCATAGCCTGGAAAACCCAGCACAACTGGGCAGGGAGCCAGAGTCAGTCTTCAGAGGTTTTTTTTGATTGGCATGACTTAACTGCATCCCTTTTATTTATTTATACGAGGTAGTCTTGTGACAGAACGGGGAGGATTTACAGAGAGATGTTAAGTGTCTGCTCAGCTCTTCCCCATCATCTGTATCCTGCTGGCACAGTGCCCTGCAGAAAGCACCAGAGCATGTTTGCATCCTTGGCTGGGAGTGGCTTGCCAGTCAGTGCAGAACATACCCCCAGTATGTTAATGTGAGCCTCACAGGGATGCTCAGGGGATGCTGTACTGTGATCCTATAAACACACCCTTGTGATGTCATGCGTGCTACTCATATATATTTGAATTAGTGCATCACTATTTATGCCTGTATGCCTGAATATGAAATGCAGGCAGATGTATAGCACACTTACTGAAGCACCTATCCCTTCAGGAGAGCTATAAACAGAACCAATTTGAAGTTCACTCACATCCCTTAGGCTGCTCACTTAAGGACCATGTTGTGAGCAGCAGTTATGCATTCTAACTGGGGTTCAGTCTGTACTTGTGCTCACTCCAGTGCCTTGCAGACCTTTTGTTCTCCTGCTTCACAGGCACGTATTGGAACTATTTCCAAATGCTCTATTGCAGAGACTCATGGACAAGGGCCTGGGAGAGAAGGAAGGACAGGCAAACCAGGCTGGTTCCACATACTTCACAGAACAGCAGGTGGTGGATTTTTTTTTTTCCCCAGACAGATAGAATAATTGCTGTGATGTAATTAAAATATCATGTCCTCCATGTGAAACAAGCAAGCCTGAATTGAGAAGAATGCAGTGTAGAAAGATGTATGAGATCAGGGGAATTCCTTCTTGAACAACTGGAGAGAAGAGCAGCCCAGAGGTGTGTGAACTCCGGCAGAAGCAAGTGTGTGGCCGGGAGAAACCTACTTGCCCACTCTCCATAAAACTTCATAGAAGGGATAGTAAAGCAACGAAGAAAAAATGCTATTTAACATGATCTGAAATTAAAGAGATATAATCTGAAATTATCTGAGCTGTACTCATTTTTCTCTTAACTTCGTTTTCAGTTTTGTCATTAGCACATCATTATGCACGATGTTAGAGAGTTGTCAGCATGAACAGTGTTAGCAGCAACTCAGGGAAGCAGGGCCTTGAAACAGCAGAGTGCCATAGACAAACTCTTGGGGTGCTTAAAGGCACCAGGCCACACTCCCCATCTCACTGATGTGTCTGGGGTGCAGGTACTGATGGGTTTTCCTCTGCTGGGTGCTGGTCAACACCCTGGTCTTCCCCAGCCCTTGAGCAGGAATGACACGGCTCCCAGTCTCCCACCATCACACATACTTTGCCTGCTGTCTAATTTTCAGGAAGCAAACAAAAGCTAACTCTGCCTTCCTCTGGGTAAAGAACCAGATGTGACATGCACACACATTAAATACTTTGTGTAAAATCAGGTCCTTTGCCACAAGAATGACAATGACATTTTGTGTCAGCCACCACCATAGGCTGCTTCCTGTCTATCCTGGAAGAGACCAGCTATGAGAAACACTTGCCCCCAGTTTTTAGACGAGCAGCCTGTCCCTGTGCTATCACAGTCTGCTCCACAGCTTCAAGGCAGTGATAGAGGGGGAAAAACCCCACCCCTAAGGGTCTCACACTGATTTTAAGCCACATTGTGCTAGCAGGTAAACTAGGCTTTTGTATCAGAGGAGAGTAACCAGGACCTGCAGCAGCTCTGACAAGGAGATGCATGTGTTCTGCCACCTATAAATAGGCTCTCTGCTTAAAAACACCACCCAAACAGCCAGCTGCTACAACTAGACCACAGTCTGGGCAGCGACTGTCCCCTGCTGCATGAACCTGTGCGACCCACTCGTGCTTCAGCTGGCAAATGATGTACAGATTAATGTTTGATGAGAGGTGAGAACATCAACATGATCTCTGAAGAGGCGGGAGGGAAACATGCTAAGCATGAGAACAACCTCTGAACTGCAGTTCAGCAAGGCTATGAGTGGGGCTTTGCAGAAGAGAGTGTTTATAACTCACAGCTGCCACTGGCAGGTTTGGCAAGAACTGCAAAGAGAGGAAGGCCACCTCCACACCCAGGGGCTTATATTTGGCCTTGACACCTCTGTCACAGGTTTCTTTTGGGATTTATTGCCCAGTTCTGTACTAGAGATTCAGCAGTTGCCTGGAATTACCTACAGGGGTATTCTGAGGATGAATGTACTGAAGACAGGACAAGCCTAGCTCTAGATAAGGTCACTGCAGAGCAGACTTGAGTCAGGGAACAGGAACGCAGACAGAAGTTTGCATTATGCTTAGCTCAGCTGAGTGGGACAATTTTAAAGGACCAGCCCCAAGAAGGTAATACTGCAGGTGCTCTGCAACAAAAGCAAAGTTTGATTGGGCCATGAAAAACAATTTCTTCATGGTGCAGACTACTTGCCAGCAGGTCAGTACCTTTGTGCCATTCCAAGACCCACATGTTGAGCTGACTGTTTGCAAGGCAGGACAGGTGCACAAGGCCAACCTGGTTTGATTTCCCAGTTTAAAAAAAAAAAAAAAAAAAATCAAAACCCCCTGTCTTAGGGGCTGATTTTGTAGTCCAAAAGGCTAAGCAAGGTTACCCCTACACCACTGGGCTCAGATCCAAAACACAACCCTTCTACGGGGCCGTGCCGTGCCTTGTGCCCCCTGACAGACAGGTGGGTGAGTTGCTGACTTGACGTCAGTTCTGGGGGTAAACTGGAGCTGCCAGTTCATCCAGCTTGTGTCACCTGTGCCACAATGCCTGCTCCCCTGGCAGGCAAGTCTGCTTTAAGTGTTTGAACCTGCCATGCAACAGAGGGCCTTCATCACATGAAATAGCAGCTTTGACACCAGAATACCCATGCCAACAAAATACAGCATAACCTTCTTAAGATCTTGCTCTTCATTTTTTCTTTCTTTTTTTTTTTTTTTTTTTCAGTTAGGGTAAATAACAAGAAGAAGACCTTTACAGCTTGGTTATATTTAAGCCCTGAGATATTTTCCATTATGCCTGCCAATAATGATCCCAGATTCAGGCCAGCCTTCGACTGCAACAACTTCCCAGGCTTCAGAAGCAAGACTCCACTTTGGGTAAGCAAAAGCAGAATTATGCCGAGAATTTGGAAACACCAACTGTTAGAGAAACAAACCAAAAAAATCATCCACATCTAAAACAACCCAACAAAAAGCTTAAAAATCCCTTAAACAGGCACTGCTGAATTTAGCCATGGTAAATCCAAATTGCACCCTTTTCCTTCACCTTGCTTTCAGCCAGAGGTCACTGCTCCTGTAACAGGAATGGCAAAATATTGCTCTTTTATGTAGTCTTCACGTGCAGCTTATGACAAGATGTTGGCTGTATGCAAGACTATAAGGCTAAAAAAGATCACAGCAAAACCTGCCAGATCTTACCTGTCAGAGCTCTTAGAGAAAACTGCTAAGGCCACACTCTGAAATTTATCCTAGCACTATTATTTTAAAGGCTGTCATAAACTTTATGAAGGACAGAGTGCTTGCTCTTTCACCACCCAGCATGGGCACCCGCTAACTCAGGGCAAACGGTGTTGTAAAGGTTTGCATAAAACAACAAACTGCATTAAAAGGTTAAAATTCCTTTTTAAGGAAGCTAAATGAAAGTCAATATATCTTAAAAGAAGAGCAAAGAGTAGGGGAGGTAATTGACAGTGTGAGGCCAGCGGGCACTTTTTCCTCTTTTTGGCTGTAGAGCTCACTCCTCAGAACTGGTTTTGGCATCTAAAGATATTTTTCCCTCAGTGCTCCAGAGTGCATGTCAGATACCTGTCAGTTCTAGAACAAGCACAGTGTGAAATACTGTGAGAGGCTGACATTGTATCAATGAGCCGTATGTTCTCCTTTATTGGCCACAATGGGAGTCCCTTGTAAACAACAGAGGAAATTATCGTGGATATGTAAAGGCTGAACATTTGCTTAATTTATGCTGAAGAGAAACATTACTAGAACCATTATGTTGGTCATACATTAAACTATATATAGCATTAAATATCTACGATGACAGGTACATAAATCACAGTCCCAAATGGTCCAAAATCCATTTGTAGTCTTCCTTTATAGGAATATAAATTCCAGAGCTTAAAACATGACTGAGTGACTTTATCAATGTACTTTTCATCGTTATAAAGTGATTACAACTGAAACTCCTTGCTCACAAATGCACAATGAAACATGGTTCCTACTCCCATTATCACCACTTGTTATAAATGCACCAGGACAAACTAAAACATTCCTGCAAGGCTTTATAAAACTCATAAAGGCTGGTTCTCCATAGGTATTCAGGCTGCATTGAAATCCCTAATTTTTGAATGAGTTTTTGTGTGTACATTTCAGTTTTCTTGAAGAAAAACAGGTAAAGGGAATAACATGCAATTGTGCTTTGCTTTTACAATGACTCTAGCACTTCGAATCAGGAAAATACAGATCCTGGATGTGCTTGCCAGGTTTGGACAGTTTTACAGTTCACGTATCTATTCTCTGAAAACTGCTGAAATAATGTCCTTTAGTAACTAACTCACCGAAATCCAAATGTTACCACCCTCAACATCAGTAGGTTCTTGGGCACTTTACCTTCTTTTATGCAATAATGAAGCTAGTCTGGAGTGGAAGAAATACACAAATGCACAGCAGTTTGAGCGGGAGTTAAGATGCAAATTAAAATGCTGTCTCCTTACTCAGGGGACATTTTCCATCCTGACAACCACCTTCCTACAACCCAGTGCCCACTGTTTGGGCACCTGACAGAAACAGCCCAGGTTTTGCACTGTAATGTTTATTTCTAAAGCTGGTATTTCAAGTGCTTACAGTTACAGGGCAGAGCTTTATGAGCTCTTCTCCAGTGAACTAACTGGCTGTTTTTAGACTGCTCACCAGCACAGCCTTGCTGACTCCTTTCAAAAAAAAGCACGAAGCTGTGTCTGTGCCCACCTGGTGGTACTGGTTTGTCACCGGTTCTCCCTTAGTAAATTAGCCACATCAGGCATGAGGTGAGCTGGGGAATCAGCATCCTCCTGCAAAGAGCTGCTGCTGCTGCCCTCCCCTCTGGAGATGGAAGCTGCCTGAAAGCAAGGCACTTCTGTGCCGAGGGTACACGCACCAGACACAGCACACTGATATACCACCACTTGTCCATATGTAAAGGGAAGAGATTTGCAATATTTCCCCAACTAAAAAGCTGTCCCAGCCACACAGCAAGTATGTTTCTAGTAAACACTCTTCGGCCTCCGCCCCCCTCCCAAGCTTGAGCAGTAGCATTTTAACTCGTGTTTTTTTATATTTATCTCCACAACTGCCAAAGCAGTTACATGTTTCTGCTAATCTTTTTTGAAATAGAAGAAAGTGAAAGATGCTTCAGGAGAAATTTTGGAACCTCTTCAGATTATTTTTTTTTAAGAAAACCCATATTTTGTTTAAATAGAAGCAAACAACAAGTTTTTGATCTCAGCTTTCACATACAAATCTGGACCATTCCACATTTAGACAGAAAAATTAAATCAATCTATTGCTGAACAGAACTGGCCCCAGGCAAGGATAGGCAAAGCATGAAGGCCCCTCACTCAGAAGAGGGCAGAGGCTGGAGGAGTGTTCCCTGACAAAGGGAAGGGACACGCTGAAACAAAGGATGGAAGATGTGATCACAAAAGGTTAAAGTATAAATACAGGACTATGAATCAGTCACAAATAAAAGAGGCTGAGAGTCTGAAGGCATTTGTTACTGAGCAGAGGAGCAAAGCAGTGGCACAGCTTCCTCAGAAGCTCTGACAGTTTTGCATTAAACACCTGCTAAAATGGTATTTGATCACTGTGCAAAAAGTACGTCTGGGATGTGTTGCTACCACTAAGGATGGACTGTATTTGGCAATGCACTAAGCCACTCTCTGCCCCAAGCTCCTACCAGACCCAGGGAATGAGGAGTTCTGGCTCTCATCGCACAGTCAGTCTCCCAGCAGCACAGAAATGCCACCAGGAACAAGGAGCTCCTTACCTCACCTCTTCTGCCTGCCAAGGAAGCGTGAGAGCCCAGTGCTTTGCCTTGTCAAATTGAGAAAAGAAGGTGGTTTGAAGAGCTTTGCTCAGCACACCCAGCATTCTGTGAACAGCAGCAGAGCTCTAATTAACCACACAGACTTCATCTCAGCAAACTGCTTTAAAAGAAATCTAAAAGGCACATGAATGCTCCAAGTTAATCCATAAGGCAAAGAGCTGAATCACAGACTCTGACAAGGCAGTCCCTGGAAAGCGGGTAGATATGTCGTACACTCCGTTTCTCATTCCAGGAGCATCTCAAGTTCAATGTGTAGCAGCTCCATATACATATAAGCTGAAAGAAGATGCCAATTTCCAAACACCCATAAGAAAACTTCAAATCTGGAGTCTAATTAACTTCACAAATCAACACTCCTAGTATAGGAAACTTGCAGTCAAGTCAGGCAGTCTCCCTTTGTATTGCTGCCAGATATGTAGACTGCAGACAATGGCATTTCCCCTGAGCCCTTCCACAAAGCCTAAACTGCAGTCAGGAATGAGCAAGGACACCAGCTCACCCAGGCTCAAGGGCTGTCCACTCTCCTGGGTCACTTCCCAGCCAGGTGGTGCTCTCTTGGGACAGCACTTTTCCTGTAGCAGAGCTGGCCTGTCTCACAGAAGAACCTCTAGCCTCACTTCACAACAAAGCATGGCTGATGCCCAGAATATTCCCAGTCTGCTCCCAGCTAGAAGTGCATGGGATCACAGGCTGATTTCATTCCCTGGAGACTAACTTGTCCCTAACCACAGTCTTATCCCAGTGATGTGCAGGATCTCAAGGTGGGGCTGTCTGTAAATCCACATTTCCTTCTCCATGAGCACAGCATCTCATGTAGCTTGTACCCAGGGCTGGAGAAATATTGTCAAGAGATCCTCATTGGTGCATATCCTTCTGACCTCATGTATGCTTTTGAGTATGGGATGGGTCTGAAAAGGCCTGAGGAAAAGGCAAAGTCAGCCCAAACTGATGTGAGACTTCTGAACTATTCCCAACCCACCTGATTCACCTGTGCTGAATATTTTTGAAGAACAAATGCCACTGTGAGTTATTTCATACCTACACGCCATGCAAGTCTTCAAGTGGCTTCAAGACTTCAGTGGCAGAAATACGAGTTCTCAGAAGACCAAAACATCCACCAGTTCAAATAGTATCTCATCAACACCAACAGATACACTCAAAACACTCCTAAGCAGTTTCAGCAGGATGAGAAAGGCTGGTGTGTCTGAGTGAGAGCAAAAGCACCTGAGATAGACACGAGGAGCTTTCATAGAGAGCAACTTAATGAAGGAGCAGGAAGTTTTTGTTGCTTGTGAAGGGGGAAGAACAGCAAAGAGAGATGCAGACAAAAGACATACTTCAGATAAGCACCATCCTTCAGCTTTATGAAGTTTTTCTAGTTGGATAGACAAGAAAAAAGCTCTTGTATCTCTCAGACAAACTCTTCTGCCCAGAATTGGATGCAGAAGTGGGATACAATGGAGAGGTTCTGAACACTGTGAAGATCTGTCCTTCAAAAAACTCACAGTCAGATACCTGTGCCCCCCACCTACACACACACAACTAGTACTTTACCATATTGCAACTAAAATCATGGAAAACCTGCTTGAATCCTTGTTCTAGAGAGTACCATGCAATAGCTGCTTTGAACATTACAGTAAGGGAACATACTGGCACACCCTACTCTCAACTAAGTAACAGAGTACCCAACTCTGCTAGTAATTAGCAGAAGCAACTTTTCTTACTGGAGAGAGGACACCAAGTTTTACCAGAAATTCCCATTTCCTATTTGTCAGACATTCCTTAAACTATCCCATGCTCATGAGAAACCTGCAACCCCAAAGAGAGACTTTAAGCACCCCTACTCCTGATACCAATTCAGGCAGGGTTTCAGTGCCATTCACATGAATAGCATTCAGTGAGTCAGGGAAACTGAAACAATAACATATGTGAAACAGCTTGAATCTTGAGGATATGATCTATGCAGGATTAGTTAACAGAGTTTTTTCCTCTAAACCCACACACTCACCATAACATTCATTTAGTAAATCTGACTAAGAACTGCATTCAGTAGCGACACAATCTGTATGTGAACATTCTGTTAACAGAAAGACTGAATTCCATGAATCAATAATTTGGTTCAATTGTCTTGGTTCTGTTTACTATCTACGCTATGTTTGATGAGTCTTAACATATTAATGTTGGACATCCTCTGTTTTAAATCTCTGTATAAGGCTCTGAGTGAACAAGGTCTGTGTTTACTTTGACTTTAAAGCTAATTAGGCATCTGCAGAAGTGTTTTCCAGACTGAGCTGGACTTTATTAGCTCTGCTGTCATAAGTTCAGAAAAAATAAATCTCTGTATCACCTAAATTCCTGACAAGAGGCCCTTCATTCAGTATTTTTCATATTTTGCAAAACAATTCTATTTACATAATATCAGTATCATATATAGGGTTGTCGTTAACATTAGCATAATAATGATGACATATGTGCTATTACCATTATAATGTTGGCATGTTGATTTTTAGCACTGAGAGAGCTGCCTGAAATATCTACTGTTTACAACATTTGTTCTAGCTAAAGAGATTTGGTAGAATTTGCTAATCAACTGCAACCTCTTCCCACCCATAAAACTGATGCAAAGAAGGGTAAAAAAAAAAAAA
>VWZG01004531.1:351264-421073 GCA_013396735.1 Grallaria varia
CTCTCTCTCTCCATATGGTTTTCTCTTGGCTCTTAATCATCTTTTCCTTGGCTTCCAGCTGGCTGTCTCACTATCATCTAGCAGGAGCACTAGCAAGACCAACCTGTTATGCCAAAATCAGGCTCAGAGGGATGAGAGCAGCAAAGTGGCACGACTGGATGCAGCAGTCTTTACTAGGGGCAAGTCTAGCATAAAGGATGCCTAGCAGGGTCACTTCACTTGCCTCAGCAGAGCAACCACTGCCGTGCTCCCAAAACACAGCAGCAGGTCTGCATTCACACTTTTGAGCAGTGGGAGTGAAGAACGACTACTGCAATTGAAGCTACAGGGAAATTCTGCAGGCAGAAGTGTAATTACCTGAGTGGGAATTCTGGCAGAAAACCCAAACCTCTTTCTCTCCTTAAATAGAAACAAATACTGTGCAGTCACCATGGCGAGATTACGTACAGCATTTGGATCACGTACAGCACTGAAATACAACACGCACACAGGAGAGCCAGCCATGGGGCTGGTTTAGCAGAGCACAACCAACAGCCCCCATTTTACCATCACGCCCTTCCCAGTCTTACAAAAGCTAAGCTGTATGTCAAAACTCAGGCTCTGCATTGAAGGCCAGCTGGACAAGCTGTTTGGTCCATCTGGGGGATACCTGGAGCCTGACATGAAAGAAACAGAGATGAAGCACTGACAAACCCATCTGCTACCACCCAGATAAGGGTTTGAGTTGGGAATTGAAGAAAACCCCAGGGAAAGAAACATTGTATAGTGCCTGTGTGTGAAATCCCACTTGGATGTGCAGCAGCTCTTGTATGGCCTTTGGCTTCAATTGCAAAAATTCTCAGTGTTGGTCTATGTCCAACATCTTTGGTTTCCAGCCTCATCCTCTTCCTATCCCGTCCCTCTTCACATTCCACAACCCAGCTCATATTTTTTGTCTTCTGCCCGCCCCAGCCTCGAGACTCCATCCCAGCTGCAACTCCTGTTTTCTGGGTGGATTTTCCCCCTCCTTGGGGCTGTGGCAGCACCCCAGGGGAGACTCAGCAGGGCACCCTTTTCCCTCTTCAGGCACAGTATGGGCTGAAGTCTTTCAGTCCTTCTGGCCTCAAACTCTTCCCCCAGAAGTTTACTTGTGCTTATGGGGAACTTCCCCGTTGGCCACCTGACTGTTCAGTCCTAGTTTCAAAGAGAAATACGGCTGCTCAGAGTCCCTGAAAAATCCATCCTGTCGCTTTCTACTGTTTGAAGTCAGCACTGAAAAAGTCAGAAATTTGCCTCTCCCCTTCAAATCAGCCAAGCTTTGCTTCGTTAATAACTCCAGCCAGCCTCCAGCACTTAGGAGAGTGCTTTTTATCTGCATACACATCAAGCCAGTGATACTACATGGGAATCTTTCACTTAGCGACACCAGCAAAGCCTTGCTGTGCATCAGGAATGCCATTCCACGGAGAGTCATTTTCTCACCCCTCTGCAGCAGCGCACTAATTTAGGTGTATAAATCAGAGACAGCTGATAAGGTTGCTGACACCAAGATGTCCTGCCTCCTGTTCTGTTTTCCTGCGAGCCACCCAACAGCTTCAGATTTGATAGTTTGGAAGACAAGTCTCCTCATTTTAAAATAAACACACATTTCAATTTCCTCCACGTAACACCAGCAGTTACAGAAACAGCTGTTTCTGACTGTGTGGTGATTCTTCCCCAGCATGCACATCCCTGGGACTGGCTCTTGTTTTCATTCTCACAAGACAAGGCATATAGAGACCTGTTTCCACCCTTCCCAGCCTTCTCACAGCATCTTTTTACCTCCAGTTTCCATGTTGTGCTTCACGTAGTCTCCATTCCGTGGGTTTTCCTAAAGGGAAATATATCCTGATTTGTATTTAAGAAAATCATGTATTTTTTTCAAATACCACACATCCTGGTGCTTCGAATGTACTGAAACTTGCTTGCATGTAATTTTACATATTAATGAAAAGCTGCTAAAATGAGAGAAAGATTTTTCTGCCATCAGTCAGCATCAGCATGAGAGCAGCCTGCTCTTGAAAGCATTGATTGTTCAGAGACATACTGTTCACCATGTCAGTGTAATCATGTCAGACAGTAAAAGATCAGGGTCTAAGTGTGCAAATCCTGTTGAAACCTGAGAAAGTTCTTTCCCATAAATATGAATGAGGGCCAATTTCATGCCACTTGTTACATCTCCATGTACTCTTATTTCTTCAAACTATCACTTGTCTTGTCTTTTATGTGCCAATAATCAATTTGTAAAGCATAAATCATTACACTTCCCTAGTTTTCGATTATGCTACAGCCTATGATTTTACATTTAATGGATTTTACTTTGATAACTGGCATTGTTTCCATTTTATCACCTTATGTCTCTCTGAAGGAACAAATAAAAATCACCTTTTTGAAAAGGATTAAGATTTCACCTATTATTTACTTAAAGACTAGTTTAAGAACTGCACTTTAGGCTCACTGCCACGCAAATGAGTTTATTCAGCTTTCCCAGCAGAGCAGCTGAGGGTCTGGCCTGGAGACAGGAGGAACACATAAGGCTGCCTGCCTGCTGCCAGCCATGCTTGGTGATCTCTTAGGCTGGAGTCACATTGTCTCTTCATTTGATTCTGAAAGTCCACTGGCTACTTAAAAGAGGTATTAGTCATGTCAACATCTCCATTTCTCATACACAGAAAAAAAAAAAATTGACAAGTTTTAAAGAAAGTTTCCCACTGCGAATCAGGGTAAGGTCACAAGCTGACATTCATTTGTTACCAGGTCTCAGGAAGTTAAAAAATTTAAAAAAAAACTCCTCATAGGTATTAACAATCACTTGAGAGTTTTGAATCCTTATTTCATACAAAGAGTCTGCTTCATGTAAATATTTGTGAAAAAAAGAGATCTATTTCTTATAATAGCTAATGATCTCAGCACAAGTGACCAAGACATGATCTTGCACTGACAGCACTGACTTAACATTTCTCTGCTGTCTTTTATAACAACCTCTTGAAAGTATAAACCATAGCTGTTCTTTTTTTTTTTTTTTTAAATCTGCCACAGACATTTACTTCTAAGGATGTGAACAGACTCAAACAGTAATCAAGGAATTGTACAACGATCCCAAAGGATGCTGAACACATTCTCCCCCATCACAGCCTGCCCCTGTCTCCTGACAGCATTTTCTTCCATTTAAAAGCTCTCATAGGCTGGGGCCAACAGGCATTTCGAAGGATGGAGCCAAAATTCAAGGAAGGAAAACTCCCCCAAGGAACCACCAGAAAGATTTACATTTTTTAGATAAGCAGAGCCTCCCAAAGCATCAGTAAACAGTACCTGAAGTTCATGCCAGCTCCACAAAGAGAGTTGTGGAGCAGGTCCAGTTGTCATATGGAAAAAACTAAGAATTCCAGAAATCATCATGACAATAAGCAAAGGTGTGCTAAAACTTTTTTTAAGTGCAAGTGAATGCTTAAACTCAAACTCTTCTATAATCCCAGGGTACCATTGCAGTAAGGGTTGCTGATGGAATAGCAACACCATTTTTTGGCACATTTAAACCCCTTAATTTTGCAGTTTAATGCTTATATTTTTCAAGTGCTATGAACAGCTTACATTTCACAAACACGCTAAATGGAGAATCTACAGTGGTTGTTTACTCTTTATAATAAACAAGGGTTGTAATAAAATATTTCAAACTGAACACAAAAGGAATAATTAGTGGTGTTTGCTATTCATTAAAGAGGACTTAACTCCCAATGCCACAGAAGGATTTGATGAAAGGATTTTACTTCATATTGAACAAAATTATTTGCTTGCTCTGAAATTGTTCCATTTAAATTTTAAGCTCCTTTTCCTCCCACTTGCTAAAAGATAACTTCACAGGAAATTTCTAAACAAAGTTTTTGAAATCATGCCTCAATCTTCTTTTTAAGACCAAAAAAAACCCCAAAAAAACAACAAACTAAAAAAAGCCCACCAAAACCATACCGAGATACTTCGACTACATTTTTCTCCTGAATGGATTAGTAAAACCAATACAAATTCACATTACTTGTCAGTGTTGCCCACTCATTCTGCTTTTATTTTTTTGCCAGGCTGAGTTTTGCTGGCTTCTGACATTTACATGTTCTGACTGACAGCTGAACCCCAGTGCTTTTTGGGGAACTGCTTCGGTTATTTTCGGAGAGGTACAGTCAGCTTCTGCAGGGTGGTAGATGCTCTCTATTTTTGTTTTACAAGTGAAAAATAAGACAACGTTGTCATAATCACTCCGCTTATAACGACTGGGAGATGTCAAATAACTGCGATTTTTATTTGGTCCAAGCATTCCTCAAACAAAAGCTCTCGCTTCTGCCAAGAGAGGTTGGGCAGATGGTGGAACTGTCAGCTGAGGGCTGAAAAGCCTGATGGCTCTTGGCAATAAAGTTGTTCCTTGTTTATTCATGTCTAACATGTGGAAACTGAACAGCCATTAAAAGAGTTATCAAAATAATTTGATTTTTAGTCCTAATTGCTGTTTATAAATATAATTGTTGGAATGCTTATGATCAGATTCAAACGTGGCAATGCTGTTACAACAAAAATCATAGGCCACAAAAGACAGAAAAGATTGGGTTTGCTTTACAGAAGGACATGGCAATCTTTACATTATGGGTCATTAGTAGTTTTGGACTATCCCATCCCAGCCCAGTCCAGCCTGCCTTTCTCCAACCAGATCACAGAACCCTGAAGAACTCCAATTATCAAGAGTTCCCTCTTTAGGAACACGTTCAAAAATGTCTTCAGCATACACTCTCCTGAATGTGCCCTCTGGGTGTGACCACACTGAGAACCTGGATTGCCCAAGCCACTGAAAAGCTTCCTGCAAAGTTGAAGCAAGGACTAAAACCTCCAGCAGGCCTTTTCCACTGGGCAATCTCCATATGCAACCTCTTAAATAAAAACTCTGGCATCAGAAATACAACACAAAGCTTTGTTTGAATGCCAAGTGCTCTACAAGCATTGAGTTGTAATGTTTTCTTCTTTTGAAGACACGCAGCTCACCAGCGAGTTCGTCAGTAAATCATCACCCTCAGAGGAAACAGAGGCAGAAATCCTCAGACATTCTTGAAGAGCTGAGGATGTGGGGCATAACGAAGAGCCAAAGAACTGCAGAAGCATGAGAACCAGGGAAGTGTCACTGTATGAAACAGGACCCCTGCTGCAGCTCTGACCATGCTGGGAGCACCTTGAGACAGAGCTTCTGCACACATTGAAATTGTCAGAAATCCCAAATATTCACACTTCTGAGAAATCTGTGCTTCATGTTTGATCTCAGACTAAGAAACCGTTAAAAAATTGAGTTTAAAAAAAAAAATTACTAAACTGATATTTGACTAAGAAGGTAATGCCCATCTTCTTTTCATTCTGAATTATAACCCGAGGTTTATTTTGACAACAAAGACTAAAATTGAGTTCAGAAGCCAAGCTCTGTGTTAAGGATCAGGTATCTTTTCTAGCCAGGGTTTCAGGTACAGATGTCAGGAAGGGAGAAGGTCTGCAGGACATCTGTAAGAAGTTAACACATTTGTGGGTATCTGTTGTCTAAAGCACGATCCCACCACTGCTTGAACACAGGAACAATTCAAATTCAAACCAAGCATGACTCTGAATAGCTTTGTTATCTGAGCCAAGCCATCCACACATCTCCAGGCTCAGCCAGTTATGTTATCGAACAATCAAACAGAAACTTTCAGATTCTGTGATGAGGAGGATAAACAAGCAAGTGCCACCTTACAGTGCCACTGGTGCTGCCTAACACATTTCCTATTGCCAGCACTTTGGAAAATGGGGGTGGAAGGTCTCCAGCTTCTCTCTAGCCTTTACTGACTTCCTTCAGACAGATTTTTGAGTGTCCAAGAGGATTTTCCCCTCTGTGGCTAAATTTAGGTAACATACTGCAGGCAGGTTTTTGTGTTTTTCCCCTTCATAAGATAAGTGATTGTCTGCTCTTTTTTTCCTATTGTATTAAAAAGCTGGCTGGTATTAAATGACACAGATTCTTTTATTGACAGAAACTCAGCCTGTGCTGTTTCTCCATAGAGAATTTCTATCCTCCCAACAGGAGAAAAGGCACTATTTTGGGTCTTAAAATCACTACACTTTTTAAAAATGAACCTCATACTTTTCCCTAACAAAGCCAACTTTTCCAAGTGATATTTTACATTTGGGCTGGACCCACTGCTGGGCAGCCTACAAGTGAGAACATAAATCTGTCACTACCTGTTAACTATTAGCTGTCCCTTAGCAGCAATAGAAAACAGCCTGTGCTACCTCCTGTAGGAACAACTCACTCTATTAAAGCTCTAACCCAGCAGATTACTGGAGGAGCAGCACCTTTGAGAGCAACATCTTGTGGGTCTGGCACAACAAAGCCACATGCACCATGGGATAAACCAGCAATAAACTACAATTTTTACAGTGGCTCTTATTAAAAATGCTAGCAGAGACAGAGCTTTCACCTAAAACACAGATATCTGGGCTTCACTGTTTAGCTCAAAGGTAAGTTCTTTTCTTAGCTTTTATAGACACAGAACAATCTAGAAAGCAACCTGCTTGCTCAATACTCTGCCTTGTTTGAACCTTTTGGGAAGAATTTTCCATCCCTCTCTTCCCAAGCAGTCCACAGTTTATCTTGGCTAAGGAATAACATGGTCAGTATGCGACACCTGCTTGCTTTGGGCTTTCACTAGAATGGCCTTTCTCATTAAATAGAAGTTCAGGGATTTTTTCTTTTGAAAAAAAAATAATCTTTGGATTCATTTTTAGGATGATTGAACATCGCTTTGTTCAGATTTTTTTTGTGTCATCTGCATTTAGAATGTCTCCTTTGTATATCAATTTTCTTCCTACTGATTCATGCTCCACCTTCATCTCCCTACATGAGTCATCTTCTATACTATTTGCAGCACTTAACACTTCTGGCAGCGAGGCCTGACTTCTAGAGTTATTTATGGCAGTAAAAGTCTGAGGAGCAGATAACTCAGGCAACTTATAACAGGATAGTGATTATTTCCATCCCGGGCCCTCGCTGAGGGTTTATCCCTGCTAAACCTCCCAGGGAAAACGTTCGAATTGAGCCTCCTGGCCAATCATATAATCACCACATCTTTCCAGGACTGAGTGCTGCCCTCAGCAGCAGAGCTCTAGGATTGGGATGCTCCTTTGTATGTGGCAGGGGCCAGCAGGATTATGATTACCAAGCTCTAATAAAACCATTCTTAAACCTCTTCAGCAGTAATAAAGTAGTTTCCCCTAAATCCTTAGGACCTCCTTCCCAAGTCCCCACATCTGCTGGTTGTACAGCAACATTCCAAGCTTCACGGACCATCCCTCAGCAGCAAAGGGGGATTCTCCCTGCAGACAGCACTCCCTCCTGAGGGAGCACCGAGGTTATCAGCACATCAGCATTTCTAGGCGTTCAGTGGCATCCATCAGCTTCGTGCATGGGGGAAGAAGCAGAAGGCAAGCAGCAAAGTGTCACCCCAACAACGAAACACACTGTGCTGAAAGGTTTTCATGTCTCTACAGAGAGATTCCCTGGCAAAGACACTGAAGAGACCCCCACCGAGGCTGGAAATGAGGAAGGGGGTGATTTTACAGGGAAGGACGTGAAGACTTCTGCTGAAGCAAAGAGACAGGTCATCTAATTCTGCTGTGCATTTTTTCCAGTGTTTGCTTTGTCACTTCAAACCCTCTCCTCTTCTACAAATCAAGGTAATGCAGACAGTTTATGTACAACCTACTACCAAAACCTGATCAACTGCAGTACAGTGGGTCCTACATTCATCTTGTAGATGTGGCAAATCCAGGTTTATTTTTGCCAAAAGCCTGGAAGAGTACTCTCAAAACATTTATAACAGAAGAAACTTCTGACCCAGTTTTTTTTTTTTTTGTTCCTATAGCAAAAGATGCATCTTCCACAGACATCTGAATAAATTAACTAAATGCAGGGCTAACTGGAGTAACCTTCTGGTCACATTTGAGTAGAAAGATAGCAAGAACTGCTGCATGTTGTTGTTAATCTCCTTCATCCCTCATCACAGAGCATTGCTGGTTTTGTTCCAGGTTAAGGAAGAGGAACTGAGTACAATGCCACAACACATCACATCATTTTTTACCCCCCAGCAACTGCTCAGCAAACCACAAGGACACAGACTGAAAAGGACTGCCTGAGTTTTGAAAGTCAAGGAGGTACAAACACCCTCAGCCCTCACCTTTAGATGGCGAGCCAGGAATTCTGCAGAAGGAAATAACTGCAGCAGAAGCCACAAACAATTATACTGAGGACTCTGTCATTGAGTCTGGTAACTTACAGCTGTGCCAGTGAATTAGTCTGCATCTGTGTTCTCTTGCAACCATGAAGAACTCCTCTGTTCCCCACAACTGCCTTTTTTGAGGGCATTAGGAAATGATTTATCACAGGGCACAGCTGAGTCTTGCTGCTGCTGTCTCACCTGGGAAAATGGCATCTTATCTTAATTGTTACATGCTAATTGGAAGTAACAAATTAGAAGAACCTGGAAGAGGCAAATTAGTAACAAGCCAGTCCCTAAGTTCAAGTACATAAATATTATCATGATTCTATCAAATTTAATTTATTATTAAATTTAGCTGACTTCTTTAATGGCTCCACAGAAAGATTCCCTTTCCCTAGGGAGCAGGAGGTTGGAAAGATATTGTACACACACAGGAAGACACGAAAGTGGGAGCATGCAGGGAAAAAGCAGGGATTTGGGGCAGTAAGAGAACACGGTGGGACTCTGAGAATTTTAACTTACTGCACAGAGAGACTGGCAAAGAGGTGAGACCTTCAAACAACATGGGGACAACAGGCCCCAAGAACATCTATTCAACAAGCACTGAGCATACAAGGGAGAGACAGAACAAGTCCCAAAATTACAGTGGACAAAACAACTAATAGGCTGAGATACACAAAGTGCACATGAGTTGGAAGGAGATAACTGTTTCTGTGACAGAGTTGTGTGTTTGGTCACTCAGTCTTCTGATTTTGGAACCCTCCAAGCCCTACCTCCAGTGGGCACAAAACATTTCCTACAGCCAGCTCTTCCAAAAAACCACGCAAAGCAATTGTGCCATTCACAGTCTCCCTGCTATGAGCCCTCCCACCACCTTCTGATCAGCCTCTACACAGTTCCATCCCCACTTCCATTTGGGCCACTGGCTCTGCCCACCTCGGTCCCACACTGTGCTCCTACCCTGGCTTTTCGCTTTCTTACCTTCAGCCACAGGTCACACATTCTTCCTTTCCAAGCCAAGGAATTTCAGCTACAGCACAGGATTTTCTTCTCAAATCACAGACCAGGCACTGCAGAGCCGATGAAAAGGTAGCCCCTGTTTTTACAGTCTTATGGCAGTTCTACTACCACTCTTAGGAATAAAAAAAGCTTTCCTGCTGTCTCTTCTCTTGACAGACTTGCACTAAATCACTAAGGGGAGGAGCCTTGTTTCCTGAGCAGCTGGGATCCCACCTGAGAGGCTGAGAAAGGCAGCCCATCAGAA
The DNA here is from genome assembly GCA_013396735.1 of Grallaria varia. NCBI lineage: Eukaryota > Metazoa > Chordata > Aves > Passeriformes > Formicariidae > Grallaria > Grallaria varia. The sequence goes on from VWZG01004531.1 coordinate 360,823, forward strand.
AGAGCCTATTTTTTCAGGCCTACCTCCAGGCCTCCTCCAATTGGCAGGTTTTGTGAAAAAATTCTATTAGCAATAGAGAAGAAAACATAAAAATCACCCCTGTGTTGCTGAGAAAGGACAATGGAGAAATAAGAAAAGGAGGGGGAAGAATATCTTAGGAAATGGAGAAACTTTACTCAGCTGGTTCGAAATTATCCAACAACCTGACAAATGGAAGTAAGAGATCTGAGGGTACATTCTCACCACACAGCTAACCCAAGATTTTGTTTCTTAGGTACTTTTAGCTAAGGCTCCCTGGCCAGGTGTGGAATAAAAACTGCTCTGTGTATGCATATATACACATACATACAAAGATATCTCCATACAGGCTTTTCCATCAAGTTAGGGTAATTTGCCTTCCCTTACAGTGAAGTTACTCAAGTGCTAATAGTCTCCCAGTGCCTTCCCATAGTGTCAGAAGCACAAACGATGGTCTGTCTGCAGCCAGTGCTGTTTCCTCCACTGGTTTCTGGGTGAGAATGTTGGCTCCCTGCAGCACAAAGCCCCACAAACCCTGTGACACAGAGAGAGAAGCCCAGCATGGGGAAAAAGATGCCTTTTTATAACAGGACCACTCACGTGGTTCTGCCTGTTTCATCTGTGTGTTACACATGATTGTTAGTCTCTCAAATCAACTAGGCAGCAAAGATACCCTGAAAAAAGCAACAAGAAACAAGAAGGCCTTTGCAAGTATGAGATTCATAGCAGCCTACCTCAGAGAAACATCCTAGAGTCAAAGATTGGAGGTGAAGCTGTGCCACAGTGTAGTTCAGCTGGTGGGCTGAGAGGTGATGCTGTCTAGCTTGCCAGCTTTACCTTGGGAGGGCACAGAAGTGAAACCCTAATCCTTCCTCCTGTGCACATCCAAGAGCTTAAGCCCAGAGAAGGTCACTTCTCCACGTCCACCTCAGGGGGCAGGATGAGTATAAGGGGTAGGTAGCTTGGCACATGCTTGTTCTGTTGTCTGCCTGACCCCATTAGACCAGTGGCAGAAACATTTGGAGTCCTTCTAGGATGTTTGTTGGAAGAGGTTGAACACTGTGTACAAGCAGTGCAAGGCAGTCTCAAAAAAAAAAAAAAAAAAAGCATGGATTTCTCATTACACAGTGTTCACAACAACTTTAATTGTTGCTTCTGTTAGGAGGATCTGTTGTAACCCACAATTTCATACCTTTTGGCACAGTAGGCTTCTGAGCTTTTTCCTGCAATGGAAGATACAAACTCTTGGCTGGGAACACGATTTAAATATTTTCTGAATTTGGAAATAATTTAAAAACACTGAACAAATCTCTCTGTTAAGTAAACTAATTTTTCTGTTATTAATAAGAGAAGCAGTTACAGCATGCCTTGCTGGATTGTGAATTTAACTGAGCACTGATCTGACTCCCACTGAAAACCATCCACGTCTTTCCATTACCTTCAGTGGATGTTGGACTTGTCTCTTGATGCTTAAGAGAACAGCTAAGCAGGGAGAACAAAGTTACCTTTCTGAGCAAAGAACCAGCTGGTTCAACTGAGTTCAAAGGAGCAGCGCATTGTGAATATTCCTGTGTATAAAATTACACTGGGATACTGCAGGGCTCCTAGCCATGGCTAACTGCTTGCACCAAAGAAGCAGGACAGCACATAGGTGCAGGGTGTCTGCTTTTAAAATTCCTTTAAGGATTAAATATTCCCCTGTTTGACTGGAAGGTCTCTTACCAAAAACCTCGGGGCACAGTTCAGCAGCGCCTGTGGACTTGTGTCACGTTTGCACTAATCCCTGTCCCTTGACAGGTCGAAAAGGCAACAGGTAAGCAGTGCTGACCTCCCTCTGCTGGTCATGAATGGAGGGAGACACACAAGGGTGACCTGAGCAAAGATGCCTTTTCTCCCATGCTAGGGCTGAGATGGGGGGGGAGTCAGAAGCATCTCAGTAGGTCAGACCAGCCAGGGCTTGCCCTCTTCAGACCCAATCATCACGGACCTGTTTCCATCGCAGTAGTTTGCCTGGATTTGCTCTCTTGAGCTTTTCCAGAGGGCAACCACTTTCTGAAACTGAGAGAGGAACCGGGTGAACAGAATCGGAGCTACAGACACCTGAGTGTGGCCAGTAGTACCATCACCACCAGTGCTCAGCAGGGGTCACCCTGCCCCGCAGAACTCCTGCTCCCACTCCCTGCACTGCCCGTGGGGACCTCAGGTGGGTGGTTGCTTGGTTGGTTTTGCCTGCCTTTTTTCTTTTCTTTCTTTCTTTCCTTCCTTTCACTTTCTTTCTTTTCTTGTCTTTCTTTCTTTCTTTCTTTCTTTCTTTCTTTCTTGCTTGCTTGCTTGCTTGCTTGCTTTCTTGCTTTCTTGCTTGCTTTCTTGCTTTCTTTTTTATTTTTACCCCAGCAAACTTTGGAACAGGAAGGAAGAATACACCGTGCACCCAGTCTGCCTTTCAGTCACAGTTTCCTAAGATACTCAGCTAAAAGAAAGATGTGAATAACTATTCGTTCGTGCTGTCACTAGGAAGAAAAAAAGAGAGGGGAAAAAATAGACTGCCAAGAACACAGAAAGACAAGTTCAAGGGAAGTAAAATTATGCATGTACTATCAGTTTGCTTTTTCTCTTACTCCAAAGGCAACTCTGCCACAAGAAGCAATACCAACCATCCCCTTGTCAGCTTTTTCCTACATGAAACACCTCTGTTGAAGGGACATGCTCCATGTGATGATGCAATGAAAAGTTCAAGGGAAGGGCAAGAAATATTCAATCAGTGGGTCAGGGGCAGGTTTTGCTCTGATGGGGGTTTGGCTCTGAAGTAAAAGGGAGACCAAGGATCCTGCAATGGTGAGAATGCACAGGGTGCTCTCCCTTTGCCTGGGGCTGACACTGCTGTTTGTCCACCAAGCTCATTCCTGGGCCAGTGCAAGTGCTGCTGGAGGTCCCTGTGGGACATGGTCAGAGTTCCTCCCTTCATGAGCCTATGTTTCTTCTCCTTTCACAGCTAATTTCCCCCCTTTCTCTTCCCTTCCTCATCTAGTTCATCTGTTCCTCTGACATTGTTCTGTCTGACCCAGTTTGCCTTCCCTCCAGCATGCAGGACTCATCGGTCTTTCCCCTGCCCTTGCTGCATGCAGTTCTCTAAACACTGAAGAAGAATGTTCCGTTTAGAACACCAGAACTTGCTGCTGGACCACCAAAATTTTCTCATTTCAATAGCTGGGACAAATATTTTTCTCACAAAAAGCATGACACAGTTGACCACTATGCTCTACATCCTTGCGGAGAAATGCCATACACACCAAATAAGCCCCTACTATTTACTAGACAGGAGTAGCTGGCAGGAATTGAGATGACTCTGATTTTGAGCTGTTTGAACTCAATGTCCAAATGGTTATATGTTGCATAAGTCTCTGTTTTGTACACAGCCTGTTGTGCTGTGCTGCAGCAGCGCTCGGGAGCTCTCTCTTGTGAAGCTGCACTGTTCCCTAACTTGACCTGTGCTCACTTTTAATATTATCCAGAGTGATGAAACTAAATTGGGTCTTCACAGCTTTATTTAAGCTTTGCTTTAGCTGCCTGCCTCTGTCAGTGTACCTCAGAGCAAGCCAAATTACTGGATGGTGGGGGTACAATTGTGCTATGCAATGTGATGCTTTGGCTTGAGTTCAGGAAGCTTAATGCCATGAAGGGTCAGGAAATAATGCCATCTGACATCCTACATATAAAGAACATTATATTTAATTACTGATTGTAGTATTAAGGGTATAGAGAGATTGTAAATGAAAAAACTGAACCAGGAGCCTTCAACCTCCCAGTGTTTTTTGATGTTAATTTTACATTTCACAACAACTCTGCTGGTTTTCAACTGCTGTCAGAAGTGCTGGTTTCCTCTGTGGAGCCAATAAGTTCTTATTTCAGGCAGCACATCAGGAGAAACCATGTTTTCCCAGTACAGAGTCAGCAAGTACTGAAAAGAGACTTCAGTGACTGTAGAAGTGACTACTGAGGATATTGGTGTAAGCCTCGCCGGTCTCAATGAGCAGGGGAAGGTCTGGGGGCAGAGAGCATCAGGAAAGGGCAGGATTATTGAGCAGAGGGGCTGGACACCAGGATTGCTTTAGGACAGAAAAGTTTCTGCTGCACAACCCCTCCTAGAATGGCAGTAACAAAAATATTTCCCTCCTCCTTTTGAAAAGCAAAACAAAGCAAAACAAAACGTGACGCGTTTAATAAAACAAAGAGGTAACTTTTACGAAGTAAACCCAGTATCAGTCACACACAGCAGGAACCCGGTGCACGGTGAATTCCCTGTTTTCCTGTCGGCTTCCAGATTAGGAAGGCACAGGATAAAGAGACCTTGACAGGGATATTAAGGGAGCTCTCCTGCAGGGATACCCTGGACAAGCTCTGGTGCCAGGCTCTCCTTACGGTGAAGCAGCCAGCTCTGGGGGTGTGTTTGCAGTGACTGACACTATCTTGGAGAGGGTGAGGACCGAGCTGAGTTAGAATGTCCTGCCGAGTGTGTGACCCCTGTGTGCCCTCACTCCCAGCTACCCCATTAGCCCTTCTGTTCTGCCTGGGATTTTATTCTGTGGAGTTATTTGTTCTGAAATAGAGACCTGACTGACATGTAAAGAGCAGAATAAACTCGCCCCCTACCAGCGCTTTCCCACGCCCCTTACATTCTGTTTTCTCTTGTTCTTTCTGGGGTTTATATTTTACAGGCCATCTCTTATTTTTAGTATTTGAACATCTCTGGCAGGTGCTGGATCCATTCTTGCTGTCTGGCAGTTTTAGCATCAGAATTGTTTTGGTTTGGAGGAGAGGAAAGTGGGGAAAGAAAATGAATAAGGTAAACATAAACTAATTCAGAAAAATATTTGCAAAGCCAGCACTGGGAAAATTCTCTCTCCTCCACATGAGAATATTCAGTGTGCTGTGCCAATACGTAGTGCCTGGCTACTATAGTATACTGATAAGACTGCTTCCATTATTTTGAGTCTATTTATATTCTGAAAGATACTAAAGCCAGCTAATGATATGGGAGGTGATGGTTATTGGGGATGGCATCTCTGAGAGCTGCTTAGACCAAAGTCATATTCCTGAAAATCAAAGGAGTAAGATCCTGCTGCAGAACTGCAAACTGTAGCTAAAAACTTGCCTCTGAAGTTGTACTCTCACTTAATTGTGAGAGCCACTGTACCTTTCCTGTTGCACTCCCTGGATGCCCAGAGCTAGAAACATGAGCTGTTACAGCTGGAATTACAGAGCCAAAGCTCTTGGGCTGAGACTACAAGGGATCAAGATTCTCAGTAACACGCTGTGTTACACTGTGACTTCCTCTGCAGGGGGAAATTAAACATGCCTGGGGTCAAGTGGTACAGAACGCCAACATACGTTCCATTAAATCCAGAGTATCTTCTGAACTGTGCCTGGGAGCTCTTGGGAAAAGGCTGGCTGGGCATGTAAGAACTGCCAGGGGCTGTTCTGACAACTGAACACGTGGCAAGTTTGGACATACTCCGAAATGTTCCCTGACACTGTAAATTACTAGAAACACTGGATGAAACAATGTTTTCCTCACATTTCTGACCAATGTAATGTTCCATCCTCTGTATTATGTGCATTTGACTATACTACCAAAATACTTGTAATTTTCCCATGATTGGATAGTCACCTGGTAGAAATGAGCTACTTTAGTTGCCAGTCATATTAAATACAAAATTCATTAAACTGCACCCTGTCTTTTTGACACAAGTACTGTGTTTTTATCACCAGCTCTGGCAATCAGTAAGTCTCATGCTTTACCATATTCCTTTTCCTGTAAGAGTTCCTGGAAGATCACCCTTTGCAAAGGCAGTTCAGCCATTCTTGGAGAACACTTGTTCACTACAGCAGGCTGGCAGGCCAAAAGAAATAGAGAGAGACCAGTAAGGAGAAAACCTTCTGATGGAGAGTCCTCACGAGCTGGGCAGTCTGAACTACAAGGGCACTCCAGCAATTAGGCTGCTCCTTGGCATAGCTGTGCCTCTCCTAGGACATCAGCCTTCTAAAGGAAAAGATATTTCATGATCCTATAGCATACTGAATGCAAGCACTAGATGGAGCAGTGGGCAAACTTCTTGACTCTTTCCCTGTTTTTATTCAATCCATGAAGTTACCAGACAGCCCGCTTGGAATCCGAGCTGACAGGCTGATGCTTAGATGTCTGTACATACTTCTTTGTCTAATGGTTTTAACCAATGTATATTCTTTTGGAAGATTTTCCCTAAGAATCTCCAAATGCCCAGTATCCCTCTAGTCATTAGACTGCTGAAGGCTTCGGTCAACATAAATCAAAGTAAGACCTTTGTGGTTGACTGTGAATGGTGCTTTGCACCTTGTCTGCCTTACAGAAACCCTGCAGCTTTGTCACAGCTGACAGTCCCAATGACATAAAGCATCCCTAACTTGAGAAAATTCAAAATGTGTCCAGAGGGGAGAAATTTTCTTCAGGCATCTGGTTTGAGTTCCAGGCATTTTCCCAGTTGGAGAAAAAGTTACCTCGATGGAGGAGCAAAAGCATATTGTTAGGGAAGAGTCTTGTGATTTTTAGGGTAACTTGGAGGGAGAGCGGAATGCTGAAGTGTGAACTTCAGCTTTCTTTAAAGAACAGAAAATAGAAAAGGAGAGGGAATATTTTTACCCCTTCCCTTGACAAAAACAATCTTTGTAATGTCAGGCAACAGCTAGTGCTGAGCTTATCACTCCCTTCACTCTGCCCTGCTCTCCCATCTCAGTAACCTGGTCTGGCTTCTGAAACTCACACCCCTTGGAACTGATGGAGTAATGGACTTTTCACTTCAGGCTTCTCCAGTAAGAGAAAAAAATCTTGTGGGTTGCAATATGGAGTTATTCAATCGAGCTTCAAGACCCTACATTTTAAACTTAATTGTAAAAATTAAATAGGTTCACTTCTAAAATGAAAAACTGGATTCTTTAAAAAATTGCATTTGTTCTAAGGCTTCACCCTTCCTTGTTTTTCCCCCTCTGGACTATTCATCAAGACCTACCCTAGTTTGCTGGTTTCATGGCAAATGGCTTCAGTTTTCCAGAAACTGCAGATTTCCCTCACCAGATTACTAAGAAAATAACAGTAGTATAATGTTTCTGTGAGAGATATTTAAGGAATTATTCATGTCAGCGGTTAGTCATAAACCTTCATACAAACATCTATATCACCAGAAAGCTGACGACAACCCCAAATTCTTCCCTGAATTTCCCCCACACACTCTTCCGTTTTCTAACGTGCTTCCTAAATGATTTTCCCAGAATTCATCAGCCTGACTTTATGCCTGGCATAGGCTCCAAAGAGGCAGGAACAGCTTGGTTAGAAAGACTGAAAAAAAAGTTTCATTTACTCATGGAAAACTGGCACTTAGATGAATTGAAGCATCAGCAGGCTAAAGGTTGATGTCTCTTGAAAACCAATTTATCTTACATTTTAAGCCTCACTGTAGCACCACACTACGTCTCTCAATTGCCCCAGCAGCACCTCTCGAGAGGCATCGCTGACCTTGGCTGCAAGGAAGGGCCGTTCCCAGCCCTCACAACAGGAATTATTGCTTTGTTCACCTTGTTCCCCTTCCTGCCCCGGCACCTTCAGTCACCAGTAACAAGAATTGATGCTCGGAGTGCTCAAATAGCTCCTTCTCCCCTCCTTCAGCACAGGCAGTCCCTGAGGAGGGCACACTGCTGGGCACACATTTCCTTCTTTCCCTGTGCCCGAAGCTGATCCTGGTCCAAGGTGTGATGACCGTACACGTTAACATGTGACAGCAGCCTTGTTTTCAAAGTGCATGCAGGATGTCTGCTTAGAACCTGGGCCAGGGAAAAGCTGAGAATAGGCAAAGGAATGCTAGAATCACACCCTAAATCCTCCTCCAGAAAAATACAAAAAGACACTATTAACCTGAGCCAAATGCACTTGCTGTTGGAAGGAAATCCTGAGTAAGAGTGGCTAAATTGGCAGAAAAAAACCTCAAGTTATTCAAATCTGAGTGGCAATATTGATCGAGAACAAGAACATCATTGTCACATAATGGGGAGAAGTAATTTCCAGATGGCAATACCTGCTGGCAGTATTGTTTTGAATGATTACTCTGAGGTTCAGTTTAGTAATGATCATCACTGAGACCATTTTAAAGAAGAGTGTAGAGGATGTTAGCAGAGACAAGTTTTAAGTTTGTTGCTTTATTAATAATGATCTGAATAATGCCTTATTATTCATCATTTGTATTTTCATTTATAAGTCACTCTACAGAGAGACCTGATTGCTTCTGTGGAGAGATCCACACTAACTCTGAGGACATGCACAATAAATATTACATCACTTTCACATACTTTTGGCTATACAGGAGACAAATCCTATTTCCTCAATACACTCTCTCTGCAAAACCACAGACCCAGACACAAACAGACCTGTGCTAAAACACTGACTGCACACACCACACTCTGCATTCGTTTAACATAAACATATTATTGCAGTGTGCTCCTGTTTCAAATGACAACTGCTCTGAATTACGATAAGGTACTTTCACTAAAGATTTTAACGTTAAAAAAGGTTTCTTGAACTTGAAAGCCATGCACTTACTTAGCAATGTGTTGTTTCACTTAATGGAATAATGAGGAGTAGAAGCCAACCAGGCAACCCACACTTTTTGGCACCCTATGCAGCATTGTCATCGAAGTGATGCAGTGGCAAGGACAACAGCTCAAGTGTGTCACTAAGCTCTGAAACAAGCTATGCCATTATGTGAAAGTTCCCATGAAGCCCCAGTGACTGTTAAATTATTGAATGTGAAGTGCTAGAAAAATGCAGTATTTCCAATAATTTCTTTGCAAAAGACTGAAATTCAGTTCACTACTAGATGTCTCAAGCAATAATAAAACCAAAGCACAGAAACCCCATGCAACAGCAGATTAGAGAAAGCCAGGAGAGCATCAAGTATTACTGAAAAATAAAATTAAAGATAATTAAGTGTTTGGATTCAGTCTTCATCCAGAAAGAAGAAGAAAGTCCTGAAATAAGTACCTATGGATTCATTTTCTCATAGCATGAAATGTCACTTGTTTCCCTACATTTTCACTATGACTGTCTATGCAGTGAAATCAAAATAATTTGGCTCATTGCTGTGAACTCTCTGTTCTGTTATTGTCAGGAGGCAACACTCCTTTTCTGCCAGAGGGCTGGGATGTGTGCACAGCAGGACGATTTGGGCCCCTTTCCCTTTCCTTTTCCCTTTCTCTTTCCCCCTTTCCCCCTTTTCCTTTCCCCCTTTCCCTTTCCCTCTTTCCCTTTCCCCCTTTCCCTTTCCCCTTTCCCTTTCCTTTTCCCTTTCCCTTTCCCTTCCCCTTTTCCCTTTCCTTTTCCCTTTCCCTTTTCCCTTTCCTTTTCCCTTTCCCTTTCCCTTTCCCTTCCCCTTCCCTTTCTCTTTCCCTTTCCCTTTCCCTTTCTCCCTCTCCCTTTCTCCCTCTCCCTTTCTCCCTTTTCCTTTTCCTTTCTCCCTTTCCCTTTCCTTCTCCTTCCCTTCCCTCTCCTTTCCCTTTATTAACTGTGCTTTGCTCTGGGAGAGCAAAACAGCTGTTTTATTACTGTGATCCTGGAGCACTCTGAAGATCTATCAGTTTATACCTTGGGACTTGTATAGACAGCATTTCATATTAGCCAGGTTAACATGTCTCCAGGACTTTGTTTTCATGCTGGTAGAGCGCATCTTTTATTTAATAAGAGGAGCACAGGTATTGCTGTTCTGCCTAGGTGCCTCTTGGGAACTTTCTTTAATATCTAAAGCCTTTTTCTGGCAACCAGTTTGTTCTCTAACAACAACAGGCTGGGAGTTGTGATAGATCCCATTTAGTCTTTTGAGAAACAACTAAATTCTGTGAGTTAACTTGTCTTCTTTTACCATCTAAGGAATATTGGCAGGCTGCAACCATTTTCTTCTGTTAGCCCTTGAAATGATTCTTCATGCTTTTGTCACATAATTAAAATTAGATTATTGCAACTCCCTGCTGGCTGGCCTTAGAGCTTTGTAAACACTCCAGCTGGCCCCTACGTTTGGAGTGAAAGGGATGCTCTAAGCATATTCTCTCTTTGTCCTCTCCTCTCTCATCTGTGTTGAAATCACTGCACTTGCTAACTGCCAGCAGAATGCATTTGGTTATTGCTTTCTAAGGGCAGCGAACATAATGTTAGAGACGTTATGTACCAAAGTCTCTCTCAAGCTTTGCTTGAAAGAGTCTGGATGCAAGAGCTTTCAGTCTATTTTCTCTTTGTTGGTGAGGTCTCTCTTTGCTGAAAAGAAGGAAAAGAAGGGGGAGGGAGTGGAGGAGCACAGGCTCTCCTCACACAGCATTCAAACAGAAAATGCATACAGCTACATGATTTCAAAACCAGGGACTGGCTTTCACTGACCGCTGTGTAAATACCGTGGACATTATGCAGTTGCTTCTTCCCCTATGACAAAACAACTCCTTTCCACCCCAAAAGATGTAGGCTGTTTTGGAATAACAGCATCTCCCTCTGCGCTCAGGCTTTCTGTGTTCAGTAGGCTGCTCCCCTGGCTGACTTCTTTTTATGTCACATTTGCTTATGGCCCGTTACTCCCACATTCACATCCAGCCAGTTCCGTCTCATAAATCTTGCATGGAACATCGCGACCGTGTGAGATCTGCTTGATGAGCTTGTAGGGATTATCGTATTAAAGTTCTCAAGGGCCTCAATGACTAATTGTTAATGAGAGAGAACAATGCAGGGATAATGGCGCTTTAAAAGTAAGTAATACTAATGGCATAGTCTGTGTTAGGACGTGATTGCTCATCTTGCTGTCACATGTAGAGATTATCTCTTCGTGCCCTCTGGTTGTATGGGCCTGTGACCTCAGCTCTGTCATCAGCCAGTCAGTAAGCCTTGTCCTGCTGAGGGAGAATTACAGCAGGGAAGAAGCACAAAGAGGCAGTAAGGGTGGCTGTATTGAATTCTCCATGACTGTCAGAGCCTCCTCACCTGCACTGAGCCAAAAGGACATTTGTTTGGGCTGAGTTTTCACACAGCCTCAGCCAGCCCATGTTATGAAACGGTGACTATGCCTGCGGAACCACAGTAGTAATGCTGGAGAATAGGAATGTTCCCCTTGTTGGTGCTTCACCTTATCACTCATATCAATGATTTGTGCTCCAGCATAGTCACTTCTCTGCCCAGGCACGTTTTCTGTCCTCTCTACTCCTCTGGACACAACTATTTAGTGATACAGCACCGTTACTAGCCAGGGGCTTGATTTTAAATCCCTCGGACACCTTTCCAAAATGACTACTCCCCCATCCAGCTGAAAGTGTGAGCACTGCAGGTCTTTGGCAGCTCTGCAAACCAAGGCTGCAGCTCCTCGAAGCAATCTGAGAATGCAGTCAGTTCTTACACTCAGCCTCCTGCCACGGTGCAGTTTGGGACTGCTGGCAGCCACAATATGACATAAGCTCCATTTCTTTTCCCCCCATCTCATCAAGGGTTTTGCTGACATAAATACCTTCCCACGTGCAAGCAAGTGCTCAGCGCCACGGCTAACGCAGAGATCATCATCTCCTGTGGCAGAGATGGTATTTGCTGTGCTCTGCTGCCTTCCCAGCGCAAACATCTCCACCAGGGACCTCACCGCCTTTGAACAGGGACGGTGCCAACCTCCCAGACAGCCACAAGCCAAGACACCGTGTATTGGGGCCTGTGCATGTGTCAAGGACAGGTTTCCCAGCCTGAAATGTCAAAGCAACTGTTTTCCCCTCAGGAGGTGCACTTGTCTCTATGGTGAAGAAAATGTATTATCACAAGCCTTGCCTTTGAGCTCAGAGCTGGATAAAGACCAAGCAGACACTGAATCCAGCAAAATTTCAGCATCCCCCTCTTCAGAAACGTTCACATCCTCTGACAAGTTTTTTCTTCCAAGAACCAGTCTGCTTCCAAAAGGAGAGAGCTGAACACTGACCAACACGCTCCTTGCTTCCAGACTTGGCATGACAACTGCTTGGAAAGCAACACTTTCGTTCTGCTGAGGACTCCTCTCAAACCTAGTGCCCTTGTTAGCCAAATTGGGACTCCACTTCTGGCGAGCCCGTGACCCCAAATACTGGCACAGATAAATGGCCTCTAACCGGGCTCTCTGTTTTGCTCCTAACATTGCAGACCCCACACAGAGACACAACCCCTGTTTCAGACCACGCACTGATGCTGCTGCTGCTGCCAAAGGCACGAAGGGGGCCAACTGATTTCAGCAAGCCCGGCAGGATCCTGCTCCTGACCACACACCGCCTTCGCTCTGGGTCTCAGCCGCCCGCTCTGGCTGGGGGAGTTACTGCTGCGAGCCACAGGAGCCACGACCCACAGGGGATTTTACACTGCAAACATCCTGCAGTGCCGCAGAAACGAAGGCTGGTGGAATAAAAGACAGCTAAGCAGAAGGAGATGGATACTTGATTAAAACGGGCAAGAGGAAAATCTCCTGTTGTCTTTCACAAGGAATTTCTTGTTATTTCTCCTGTGTTTCTGTGATCATGTTTCTCTCTTTCAAAGCAACAGAAGGGAGGGTGGTATGGAGTTTTGTTTCTTTCTTTATTTTTAATTAGCACATCTGGGCAGTGACCCAATCAAAGCCTCATCTCCCTAATAGAAGCCCTGTCTGACCTTAACTTGCATATTCCAATTTTCATTCACAGGCGAAGACTATCTGTTGTCCAAGTATTTTTACTCTGTCATAATCAAAATACAAATTGCAGCCTAACTTAAAATAGACATGTCAGAAACACTTGACATGACCTGCATACCTGTCAACGAGTGATAATCAAATTTCCTTGCCACACTAAAGTTGGGCAGAAGACATTTATTTAAAAAAACACCAACCTATCTGGTTTCCATATTGTATTGAATTTCTGAGGCACAATGGGAGTTTTTCTTCTATGCAAAAGAGTTTAAGAGGAGTGCAAGCAGTTAAAGGGATGAGCTGAAGCTGGCACGAGGTTAGAACTTCTCTTTGACGCAGCCTACATGCAGTGTTACTGAAACTTAAACAGCAGAGGGGGGATTGTTTCTCTGCTTTTTCTGTTTATTTATTATGTAAATGCAGTTTCCCTTGTATAAATATTTCACTTATCTCTTTCTCTCTGAAAATCAAACAGCAGCAGGGGTAGAAAAGCAGGGGATACAATTGTGAAATTGGCATTTGTGAAGGTTTGAGAGCAGAAACAAATATCAGTGCATTCGTTATGAAGGTAAAACCCAAACTGACACTGCAAAATTACTGGGAAAAAAAGATGACACCCAAAGGAAATAGTTTCTTTTGGAAGAACACAGTGATAACATGGCAGCATTTAACAGAAGGAGAAGGAAAAGGTGTAAGGAAAGAGAAGTTATTCCAGCTCCTTTCTGCACAGACTTTCTCTGGGAGTGTTTGCCAGAAACAAAAAGCACGTCCTGGGAACACAAACAAATAGGATACAGCACACAGTTAAAATTCTCAGTGTCTCCCTAACTTGTGATCCAGACCCAAAGAGCAGAGCGTCTCCTATTGCTGAAGAGCCCAAAAGGGTAGGCTGACATAACAGCTTCCAACAGCTGTGACAACAGCCCGCGCAGGGTCCCGCTGGAGCTGACGGACAGCAGCCCCTGCGCACACCGCGCTGGGGCTCCGTGGGGCTCTGCTTGCCTGGGACAGGATATCACACCCTGAGCCTTCTCTGATCGTCTGGGTCCTCCTCCGAGGGGTTCTCCCGCATCTCCTTTTGTGGTTTTGCCAAGGCCGAGGAATGCCTGTCCCTGCCCCCTGCATTTTGCCTGTTTCAGCTCCCGACACAAAACTGCCCTCCTCACCTAGAGGTGTAGAACCGACTGCGTTGTTTGGGGATGTAAACGTTTCAAATCTCTGATAAACACAGCGTCAGAACAAAGGCACGTGTTTGCCGTGGCATTGCTGCTCTAAGACGTGAACTTACTGGGTTAAAATCTGAGACGCTTCTTATTTATTTGAACGATCTCCCACTAAGCTCGATGCAACTGCAGTGAGAGGAAACTACAGTGAGGGCTGCTGAAGAGAAAAGCTCCCAATTATCAAATCATTGTCCCAGGAAGCTTGCTGCTGTGGGAGACACGGTTGCCCCTGTTCCCATTAGACAGGGGGACCTTTGGCACTCCTCCTTGCCTAGCCTTAACCCCAGCTCCGCTAAGACTGCTGTTCCTCCCTGAAAAGCCCCTCTGTGGAAAAGTGCCATAGCAACACATCCTAGAATACTCCAGCAGGGTAGAAAGGAGGGCAGGCTGCCCACAAACGCGCATGGCAAAGCAAGGAAAGCAGACACCAGGCCTCCTTAGCTGATGAATATTCCAAAATAAATGTTGCTGGAGGAGACCTTGCTCCTGTCCAGCAGCACAGCCTCAAGAGGGATGCTTGCAGGTACAGGTGTTCCCACGGGATGTTTTCAGATACAGCCTCAGGATGTCTTGACTGTTTCCTGTGGATTCACAGAGCAGGTGAAAGAGAGAATTCTGAAGATCTTGTCCTCTCTTTATATGCAGTCTGAGGGACCTGGAGTCTGAGTCTCCATAAGTCTTAAGAAAATAGCAAAGACTGTGTAATTTCTGGAGGTTTGGAAAGTGAGACTGGCACCCCAGGGAAGCTGAGGAGCATTGAAAAAAAAAAGCAAAAAACCAAACCTAGGTTTTTTTTGCAGAGATGCCACCTGGATTCTGAGCCAGACAAAAACAGATTTGCAATGCAAATGCCGTATTTTAGGAAAGTCTGTGCACAGAAGACTAGGAAAGGGGTCGAATGCCTGATACAAACTATGGTCTGAAAATATGTGAAAGGAGTGTGGATAAAGATGATGTTAGAGGCATTAACCAGTGTTCTGATTATTTGTCTCTGCAGATGGCAATTTCTGTCAGTGTAATTTTTAAGCTTCTTCTGGACTTTTCCGTTTCTGTTCCTCCAGTTTCAGCTGTCCCTTGCTATCCTGCTGCTGAACTACATGCTAATACCCCCTGATATGCCAAATGTGGAGAGAACCAGTTGCATATGCCATGCTTTACTGGAGGGGATGAAACATCTGAAAAGCAGCAGGAATGGTCAATTTTTAACCTTTTCTTCTTTCCTTGTTCTCCTTCAAACTGCCTGAGTGATTGCATTTACAAGGCAGAATTAATACCTGGGACAACACAAAGGATGAGGAATTCATATTCTAAGGAAACAGTAAAGAATAGCTACAAAAGTTTTGGCACCTGACAATGATTAAGCTTTCAAGTGAATTTTCTTCTGAAGGGACCTGAACTATTGGAGTACTGCGTACTCAATTGGCATACTTAAGAGAAAAATTAACTTTTAGGCAATTTTGCAACCAAAAATAAGGAGAAGAGGGCTGCAGAGGAAGCTCCCAGAGGCTGGGGATTAGTGGAAGGAACACGAAACCATGAAAGGTGTATATGCCCGTATTTTCTCTAATGCTCACAGCAACTGCTGAGTGAGCAAATGGCCACTCCTTAGAATGACTAATGCTGTAACTGCTTCAGGACTTACTTCTACTGGAGTTTATGAAAGTCAGATCAAAACAAACCCCCCAGCTGAAAACAGGAGTGTTCCCTGTCTGCTGTCAGCCGCAGCAGGCTGTTTCAGCACATGGATGAGTGTAAGCACACGGGCAGTGCTGCACAGTGAGATGTAATGCTCAAAGCCCTGCGCTCACATCTGCAGCAGTGGGGTCTCCATGTATCCATACCAAGCTGCACAGCCAAAGTCTTTGCAACTTTACTTTGCAGCCATTAGTTTTGGCCCCACAGGAAGCTATTTATAAATATCTGAATTAATTAAATAAGATCGTACAGCAGAAAAGGGAATCAATGACATATGGTCACTATGGCAACAAATATTTCCTGGATATAGTTTTGCTTCTAATCAGCAATGGCCTCCCCGTGTTCCTTTTCTTATTTTCTTGTTTGTATTAAACATTTTTCTACATACAAAGTAATGTTAACTTAACGTCCAAGTATTTTAGATAAAGATCCCTTTTCAGCAGTATTTTACACTAGGTAAAACATTATTAAGAACTTGAAATGGGAATTCACTGTTTTCCCATCTTACTGCTCTCCTGCCTCCCTGGGATGGAGGGAGCCTCTGCTACCCTGAGAAATTCCACAGGCTGCAACTCTGAATTCTGGTGTTAAACTGACCCCTTCACCACCAACATTGGCTGAAAGCAAGGCTAGAAATAAATGATGCCACAAAACCCCCTGTTGTTTTCAACAGGCAGTCCTGGCCGACCCCCCTGTCCACACTAAGCAAAACTTAGAAAGTAAAAGGTGCTGACACTTTGCCAGAGCCCACCTCCAAAATATGCTCCTGGCCATATCCATCACAAAAATTAGACCCTACGTGTGGTACATGGTGGAAATGGTCATGTCATGTCTGTATATAAGCCCTGGACTTGCCAACGTGACCACAGCCTCCTTAGAGTTTTGTAAATGCTGTGCTTTGTGGGTTGAGTCTTGGATGGGTTGTGGATATCTCAGAGGGTATCGTGAGCTTGTCTGCACTTTGGTGGAGCTCAAAGACACCGAGGGGCTGTCTGAGCTTGCTTGCTTTTTTGTTTTTTTTTTATCTTTGAGTAGATAAACCAACACTTTAAAAATAGGTTCAAACACTAATCTTGTGCATTGCCAAATGAGGGCATTTCCAGGACATGTCTGTATTTTCCCTCTGTTTTTACTTCCCTGGGGTTTTTTTTTCAACAGTGGCCTCAAAGGTACGTGGTTGGCCCAGGGATTTCTTTCCCTTCCTTAATGGCCAACAAATCCACAATGCAGCAAAGCAGGTCAGTCCTCGGAGACAGCTAAGATTGTACAAGTTCATGAAAGCAGTTCTCCAGCAGAGAGAAACCCTTTCCATGCCTGTTAGAAAAGTTAGTTCCTTGTCTTGTCAGCTGTTCAAGAACCTGTGTTAGTGCTGGGGCAAGAGGTGAAAAGGTACACAGGGTTACGATTGCCCCAGCCAAGGAGATGCTTCAGTGGGAGCCAACACCTTCTTTAGACACTGCTATAAATCAGGGCTCTCTATGAAATCAGCCTTTGTCACTGGCAGTGTGCCTGACCTCGCCAATCTTCCATCAACTATTAAATTGTTAATATAGATCTCTAAGTCTCTTCACAGTTACCTGTGCCAATTCAGATGTGAGGTTTTGGATTGAGGTCCCTCTCCAATGCAGATTTATTTGTTTGTCTATTATCATTATCATGTGATGTTTTGGAGAGGAGAAATCTGTTTATGCAAGAGAGGCAAAGCTCAAGCCACACCCTCCACGCCACCAAAACAGCAGAGGAGCCGTACAGAGGTGCCAGAGCCCAGGAAATGCTCCGTCAGCCTCTGACTTGCAAACTTTGGGCTTTGTTTTTCTCTTTTTTCAGTGCAAGAAATTCACACCAGCAAAGGAGCTATAGCTGAAGGAGGCATTTAGAAAAGCAGTAACAAAATACTTGGAGCTGACATGACCGCTCTCCCTCTGATCTTTAGCTTTCAAGTCCCTCCTGACACAAGTCACCTTCTGGGGACAGCGAAGAGAGCAAAAGAAACCAACAACCTCTCACTCACATTGGCACCCACGGCAGCAGTACCAGTGCGTTTGCCCAGGCTGCTCTGAGAGCTTACAGATGGATTTTTGGCATGATATTGTCTTCTTTATTAATACAGTGTTTTAAAGCAAATATTCCTAGTAAAATTTAATGCTCCCAGACTTGTCCTATAGTAAAGAACAACTCCATGTCCCCCCATGTATGAGGAAGGAGTTCATAAAAATCTGAGGTTCTTTATGGTTGCATTGAGAGGGTACCCCCACCCCAGCGTGGCTGTTTGCCAGTGGGGTAACAACTGCAATGTAGAGGATTCTGGCATTTGGTTCCTAATGCACATGCTGTTTCAAAAAGAATAATGAAAATGTAAATAAATGCAAAGGAATCCTGGGGAGAAAAAAATTTCTACCAAAAAAACCCCACTTAATGAAAAGCCCATATATTGCTCTGTATTGTGTCACTGACCATACATATATATGTTAATTCTTCTAAGCCTCATTTGCCTAACAGCATGGAAACTGCCAGCGTGTTAAGAACTGCTATCAGATAACTTGAAATCACATTAGACAGGCCATACAAACAGCACAGGGGCTCTGGTGACTGTGTTCTCGAATCCGATCCGAGGAGTGGCATGGTTTTGCTACACGCACACTTTAGGGTGGATGGACACAACCTGAGTCCCTCAACTTCTGTGGTGAGAGAAGTTACACAGCATATTGCAAAGGAATTTCATATGTTGAGGACTCATCTGAAATTTTAATTTATCCCCTTGCCCGTCCAGGGGGTTGTTTTCCCCCGCTTCTGTCATCGCGTACTTTGCTGTCAATTCTAAGTCAGTCAGATGAGAAAAGAGTTGCACGATTCCTGAATTTTCCCTTTCAGGACTGTTTTCCTGACACATCCAGGGTCACAGCAGTACAGAGAAACCCCAAGCCAGAACTCCCTGTGCTACACACTAACTCAAAACAGCCCCAAAGAGAGACAGGCACCGCAGAGCCGCTCTGAAATCCTGCAAACACTTATGCATGTACTGAACTCGTTAGAAGGAATTGTGTTATTTTCAAGGAGCCTTTTCACGTGTTTAAGAAAATTTCTATTAAGATGACAGCACAGACAAAACAACTAAACTTACACTGGGCCGTGGTACAGAACAGGTCAGAGAACAGAGCAAATCCCCCAGAACAAACTGTACTTCCACCACACAACTCTACGTCTTTCACAAAGATTTCCTCCCCTTAAATAAGGCTATGAAAATATTTTCCCATCCCCCTGCATGTAGTATCAACTTTAAATGATTCTTCTTCCTCACTAGTGTTTCACATGAACTTCTAACCCGGTTGCATTCAGGGTGTCTGTTTTTTTCAAGGTAAGTGCCCCCCAGTGCCCCATTTTAATAAAATCCATTAACACTCTCGAGAGTCAAACATGAACAAAAATCTCCCATTCCCTCCAAAGTATGGCATTCATGAAGATGTCATGAATAAGTAAACATTCTCTAGTGTTCTGTTTCTTTTGTCTAGCTTATTGGTGTTGAGAAACCTTCTTCTTCATTTATTTATGTTGGTATTTTATTTCCTTACTGAGTTTCAAACATGAAAGGAGAAAAATAAGTACCAAGGAAACAGTTGATAGGCTGAAATGACCAAGGATTTTCGCAGGGAGGTTAAAAAAAAGTACACTTTAATAAGAAGATTTTGATGTCTCATTATTCCATTTAGTACACCTGCTTTTAATAGCGAATGCCTGTCATGCTGTGTATGACAGTAGACAGCAAGTCAGTAGAGCAAAATCCTGTTTATCAATGTGTAGGAATACTATTTCTTCTCCTGATTCTGATTTAATGATATCGCATTTTAGGCCCCTAAATTACTATTGTGCTCTGAAGTGAGGCGATCCAGGCTTATTCAAATGGCAGAATGTGTACAGCTCAGACAGCAAATCAGCTTTGCACAGACCTCACCAAGGTCCCAGAAACCCTTCTGCAGCAGATCCAATATTCTTACCTTTTCCCAAATTTCCTGGGGGAAAAATGCATGGCAACCTACTTGGAGTTCCAAGTGGAAAGGCAATGTGCTAGCTCAGGTCAGCGAGTGGGCTGATTCTTGCTTACCTCACCTTGCTGTACTCCATAACAGATCTTGGTAAAATGAACAGCAAATCTCAGAAAAATTATTGCTTGGACTCTAATTTTTTAAAAGAATTGATAAATCTCAATGAAAATTACATTACCAGACCTTGGCAAATGCTAGTTGGGTAGGCAGGATGCTTATCTTAGGTCTGAAAATAGCATCTACATTTTGTGTCATAGAAAATCCAAGCACTATACCCAATACCTGCACGCACTTAATATGAAATTTTGGGTGTTCCATGTTGACTGGGTCTGTTTTTCAAAGCCATGAGAATTCTTTGCTGGAATTAAATCCACCTTGACCCCTGTACATGGCTAACCAAAGCATAATGCAATATCTTTTCTACAGCACTGTTAACACACTCCCAGCTGTAGTTTCTTAGCAAAAGTCCTTTCCAGAGGTGAAAACGGAGGCATTGGAGCACAATATGTTTTCTGTGTCCTACTTCATAAACTCACACCTTATATGAACTGTGAAAGTTAAGGCTAAGGGACAAACACGACAAACCAGCCAAACAGTACTATTTTTATTCTCATGACAAAGCCTGAGTTTGGTTGGTTGGGTTTTTTTACTTCTTTTTAAAGGCAAAAGTCACGCCTTTTCCAACCGAGGACAACAAAGGCTGTAAGAATGCTCAGAAACCTCATGTTACCTCAGTGGGTCGCAGCAATGAGTATGTAGATGTTAGATTGATGGAACTGCAGCAACACGCTCAAACTTCCACTAGTTCTGCAAAACAAAACCCTACCAAGCGATCACTCTACAGAGATCCTGACCCTTCAGAGGGAGGTGAAGAAATCCTCCACAATCTTTCACAGGTGGAGGTTTATTCCACTTTACTGTTTGGGCTAAATTCTAACTTAACATCGTACTATCTACCAAAAAAAAAGGAAAAAACCAAAAATCAGACAGGAGAAAAACTCTGTGAACCAGCAAAGATAATGTGCTCTGACAGACCTTGCAGAAGAGGAATGCTGTGTCACAGAGGAGCACTAGCTGTACCACGGCAGCAGGGGCTGAGACTCAGTGCAGGCTCGTAAATCTCGCCGAGATCCTTCTGGAATGAAAGCACCGTATGACAATCACATGTTGCTACCTTTTTTTTTAACAAATCGTATCTAATCCAACAAGTGGAACCACCTGAAAGTTATTGTTGTCTCAGAGCTATTTTTAGCTGAAGAAACCAAGCCTGTAAAATAAACTGGATATTAAGAAGCTCAGACTAAAAATACTTGACAGCAACATATGATCCCTTTGGATCAGAAAACGGCTGAAGTAGTAAACAAGCTACACACTCCTACAGCACAACTCCCGAGCACGTTACGGGTGAGACTGGCAGTGTACTGGCTATCCAGAGAGAGGACAGCACATAAATGGGATGACCTCTGGCTAAAAGTCCACCTTCCCTCCTAAAAGCTCTCTTCAGCCCTTGCAAAGGAAGTCTCAAGCTGTAGTCTGATTGTCCAAGTCACAGCATGAAGGACCCCTCCACATCCCTAGCAGAAGATGCTGTGTGAAAGAGATGGGGCACAAATTTAACTCATCCACTCTTCCTTTACATGCCCTTGTGCCCCTGACACCTCTATGGGAGAGGACAGTTCTGTGGAGCAGTTCTCCCTCTTCTCTGCTCACACTGTGATTAGCAGACATATCCCCAGGCAAGGGCTGAGGAACACTGAAACCTTTTTGCCTTAATGCAAAAGTAGTCAAGAGAGTGTTTTGGACTCTGCTTTAATTACTTCAGCACCGAGATGAAAGCAAATTTTCTCGCAAGCTCGGTTGCCCCAGAATAAGCAATACAAGAGCTAAGTCCTTTAAAAAAAAAAAAATGGGGTTGGGTTGAATGTGACAAATGAAGATGTGGTATCTTCTAGCCATAAATTAGAACCTTCCAGCAATCTGGCAGGAAAGCAGGAGTCACTCCTCTGGAGGGCTGAGAGTGGAGGAGGCCACTGAGAAGGCAGTTCCCGAATCCAGAGCTGCAGCACTAGGGTGTTCAGCTGAGAGGTCAGCAGTTTCTCACCAGGGACCAAGGGGCTGAAGCGTGTTTGTACCAGCTCTTCTCTGCATTTCTATCCACCTATCCCCATTTCTTTTCTTTTCTACTAACCTACTTCTGCTAACAGATGTGCACTGCTCTATGAGGCTAATGTCTAGCATACAGCTTGTCGACTGTCAATTTAATCCCTTGTAATAATAACTGACTAGGGGTTAGTGGCTCTGTCTTTCACCAGCATCCCCGTATTTCTGTTTCCTCTTTTTTCCCTGCTTATTTGACTGCAGACCACATGTAACCTCCCGCAGTTTGGTTTAGTTTCTTCACTTTTAGCAGTGCCCCCCCAATTTCGACCAGTTGAGAATTTTATCTCAACGATATTCTTTGTCTCAGGACTTCCTGCCTTGCATCCAAAATACAAGCAAGCCATGAGTTATGTGGTTGTATCCGTCCAGGCTATGTGTATCTGCCTCAGCAGCTCTGAGCACTTGTTTTCCCACCACGTGCCACAATGGGGGTGGGTGTATGACATTTTAAAGATGCACAGCAGACAGTCACTCAGCTGTTACACCGCACAGGACCACACCAGTGGGATTTTGCAGGTTTTTTTTAGATCTCTCAGTTGCTTGTGGCCAGGACAGGTAAGTATGAGAGTCTGGTGTTTCACACTGCAATTTCTAAGCTTCAGCTCGTGTGCAAATCTGTGTTCCTTCCCCTATTGCTTGCTGTCAACATTCAGAATCATTGTTCTGACTCTGAGTGTGTCACGTGGTGGGTGTGGGAGCTTTGTGATTTTTCAGGTCCAGCCTCTGGTGTCAGCGCTCCCTAAGCTACTGCATCATAGGACAACTTCAGGTCCTGCCAGGCACCAGCCCCGTTTTACCTTCTGACCTATTCCAGCACTGGGCAGCACTATTCAGTGCAGCACTCATGGTTTGCTAGTCATAAGCCCTTGTTGTTTGGGATTTTTTTACCATACCTTTTCCACATGTTCCCCTGCCAACATAATGTGCTCATTGTAACCTTTATGGATGTGTTCTACCTTCTGGGTACACTTACCACCCACCCCTGCTTTCCCTGACATGTCTATTATTTTACTATATAAAGGCAATGTTTCTTAAATATAAAGTTCCGAGCTCTGAATTTAGTTTGCTGAATCACTGAAATTCGGCATAATTTCTTCCACTGCCCTTTAAAGGGAAGAATATTCCCATCAGAAACTACCCTTGGTGGTCCACATTTGGGGATTTAATTGGGAATAAGGTTGAAGATCATGCGGCTTAGAGCCCAGATACTGTAACAAAAGGTACTTTGGAATACAGTAATATTAATAGGTTTCAGGGGAAAAAAGATTCCTATGGTGAAATCTGTTATAATGGGGACACTATGAGGAGAGCTTCCCCAGTTAGGAAACTTTTAGCAGAAATTCACAAGTCGAGAACTAACAGATGAAGATTGTACATCAGCAAGAAGGGCGAGGAGATGATGAGGTTTCCAAGTTTCTCACCCTGTGACCTGTCAGAACGTGACTGTACTACCTGCCCCTGTACTTTATGCTGCCCTAGACAAAGTTGAACTATCCCCCGTGTCACACACGCTGAGCAGAGCAGAGGGCAGACATTCTGCTGCTCTCTGCAGTGGGATGTGGTTGGTGGAAGGGCACAGATTCGCAGACAAAGCCGTGCCTAATGTTATTAGCCAAATGCTCTCACAGGGCTGTGGCATTATGGAACTTCAGCAGAAATGTTTCACCGACCAAACTGACAGTCTTACTGGGATAGCAGAAGAATAATGACTTTTATTTTCAGTCTTACCTAAAAAATTGTGGAGTTTTACGCCCCCAGGCATTCTAGTAACAGTGTTAGCAGATAAAATGTGTGTCTAAGTATATGTGTATGTAGATATATAGAGAAATTCTGGCTGTGTTTAGTTGATGGTGCACTGAATGTTCTGAAGACCACTATTATTTACTGAAATAAAGCACTAGCAAGAATGACTGGTGTGCAACACAATCAGTGGTCTTTGTTGTTTTCAGAAGCCTAATGAATGAACACATACCATCCATTGGTTTCCGACATGACTGGCATATGGTGCTCATAAATAAATAAAAAGCATGATATTACAGTTAGGCTGATACCAGTGAGCAGTAACATTTGGTAAACTGGAAAGCTGTCTATTCTACCTTACCTCGACAGCAAAATCACAAAATCTCTGAGTAGAAACAATTAATTGTAACTGATAGCTTTTGGGGTTTCCTCCCATTAAGCCATGTTGCAAGGTTCCAAAAGAAACACTAAACCACTTTGCAATGTATAGCTTCATATCTATATTTTAAAACCATTAAAATTACATAGAAGGTAATTGTCAGCTACAACAGCCTTCAGCAACAATACCTGCATACCTAGGAGAGATTCACAGCAACATAAAACAGTGCAGCAGGACCTGCATTCTACTTTGATTCCAAACTGAGATCCTAAAAATACCAAAATAGCTGCCCAGGGGACCAACACTGCCCTCTGGTTTTACAGTGGTCTACCATTTGTGGTAGTTACCAGAACACGGGTGGCCCAGGTTCAGTTTGCACATTTCCATGGGTTTGGGAACCTCAGTTTCACATCTCTCCCAGGAATGCCCTACCTTTACACTCCTTTTTCCACGTATTCCACTGCTTCCCTGAACTGTCACGCTCTCACCAGTGGCAGCACTACTGCAAAATTTAGAGCACACAGGAATAAATGTCTTTCCTCCAACTTGCATTCCAAAGCCACAACCAGATCCTTAGCAGTAAGTCAGCCCACTGATCCATTTCTAAACACAAAATACATACTAGCTCAAGCAACTGGGAAAATGACATCGGTAAAGTTGTCCACTGACCTCCCTTCAGCAGAATAAATGCTGTGCAGTCCTGAACCCTAGTCCCAGCACAAACGCACAAGCCCTAATGAGGTCAGAACATATCCAAAGTGGGTATCATCTGGAAGAACTACCCTCCCGGGGTGTCTGTGGTCACCTCTTTTGGGTTAAGACTAGGCTAAAATTTGGAATTAACATATGGTATAGGAGAGAAGTATACAATACCCTCCTGGACATTAAAGTGTTCAGATGGTCTTTAATTAATTTCCATATGATAGAGGTCACCTTTCTTTGGGTAACCCTAATTTGATGATTCAGACTGAGATACAGTTGGAAAATATTTTTATTTCTGAAGTATGATATAGGCTGATCCTGGTGGTAACAAATCAGCCCAAATTTGTCATTGGATAAAGATCATCCCTCCAAAAGCTGTAGGCCTGTGTTTGTTTTTCATAGGTTATGCCATGCAAAAACAAAGGCTCGTGTTGACGGTGGACTGAAGGGACTAGAGATAGTTGCAGAACAGCAAGGTATCAGTTCTCTGGGATTTAGGTCAGAAGTGGCTGGAGTGTCAGGTTTAACACAGTGTTCCAGACCTGCCTGAGACTCATGCTGGAAGAAATTTTGGGACACAGCTAGCTGACCTAACTGGACTCGTGTCAAGGTTAAGGGCTTGTCATAATTTCAGCTGAAAAGCAACATATATGTCTCATCCTGCTAGGGCTGCTAGACTTCACCCGAGTAAGTCCTAACATATTAAACCAAATTTAATCTGGATAGTCTGAAGGATCAAGTAGGGTTTAGTGATAGCATGGCCTAGCATTGTACAGGTCATTAGGACAGGGACGACTGATGGAAAAATCAAATGGAGCTAAGCTTAGATACCGGGCAAGAAAGGCCTGAATTTAGGGCTAACTGTTGACATTATGGTTGATGTGTGGCACTGGAGGGGCTGAGGGGCTTTGTAAAAGTCCCTTCTGCCACTGATGCATTTCTCTTTTTCCTGAGGGAGAAATGGACCATAGAGAAAAGCCAAACAGACAGAGGAAGAAGGAGACAGAGGAAAAGGAGACAACAGTACCTATCAAGACTTTGGAACCACAAGGGAATGGTTTAGGAGTCTATACACACATGCCCTTCTGTTTTCCCCAATTTTTAACCTTCCTCCCATCCTTCCTGTCTCCCTGGGAGTCTCCCTTCCCCACAACTCCCACAGTCGCTCCATGTCACACAGACATTCTTTTCTTTTGATTCCCCTTCACCCTTCCCAGTCCCAGCACTGGGGCAGAGGCAGCAACAGAAGAGAAAAACAAGGGAAGCGGCTTTACTCTTTCTTTTTTTCACCCTGTGACTAAACCCAACAGCAAAACCCACAGCCACCAGCAGCAGCACCACCACAGTAACAGCGGGAGCGTTGCAGCGCCGTAGCTGTGCTAGCCTGGAGACAGAGGTAGGTGCGGGTGGCACGGGAGGGCAGCCCCTTCGCACGGGGGGCATCCAGCTGTGCGCCAACAGCTGGGTGCCAACAGCTGGGTGCCAACAGCTGGGTGCCAGCCCCGGCACAGCGCGGGGTCCGCCCCGCCGCCGTCCCCGCCCCTGCGAGGAGGAGGAGGAGGAGGAGGAGGAGGAACCGAGAGTGCCCGACCCGGTGGCTTTTAGGGGGGGTTGGCCACTCAGTTGTTCGAGCCCGGGCCCTGCGCTGCTCTCGCAGCCGCCGCTCCCGCTGGTGTGCAGCGCTCCGGCCGCCGGGCTGGCTGCTGCCCGGCCTGCCCTCCTCCCTTCGCCCGCACCTACCTCGGAAGCGCCGGAGCCTGCGGGGCTCCGCTCCTGAGCGAGGAGGAGGAGGAGGAGGAGGAGGAAGGAGCTGGGTCTGCCGAGGCGAAAGGGAATTGCATTGTAGTTGGGTGGCGGGGGGAAAGCGGGGGGCGGGGGAAGAGAGGAGGCAAAAAAAAAGCGCGACGAAAAGGCCAAAAGGAGCGGGGCTGAGCCTGGCAGCGGGTCTCGGCGCCCAGGACCCGCACGCCCCGGCGGCCACGCGTGGGTGCAGATCGCGGCGCGCAGGGCCCGGCGGAAGATGCACACGACGCAGAAGGACACCACTTACACCAAGATCTTCGTCGGGGGCTTGCCCTATCACACCACCGACTCCAGCCTGCGCAAGTACTTCGAGGTGTTCGGCGACATCGAGGAGGCGGTGGTCATCACCGACCGCCAGACGGGCAAGTCCCGCGGATACGGCTTTGTGAGTGCGGGGGCATCGCGGGGGCGGCCGGCTTTTTGCTTTTCTCCCTTATTTTATTTATTTTATTTTTTTTTCCCCCTCTCCCTGCTGCCGGAGAGTTTGGATAGAGGCGGGAGGGGGTAGCAGGAGATTGAAGGGGTGGAATTGGGCAGCGCCTGTTGCTGGCTGATAGGGGGTTTATCTGCCGGCAGCGCTGCTCCCCGCCCTGCGCCCGCCGTGGTCCCCTCGCCTCCCCGGGGACACCGGGGTGGCCTCTGCCCATCTCCTTTGCCCCGCGGGGATGGGAGCTAACGCGCCTGCATCGCCCCTTAAGGTCACCATGGCCGACAGAGCTGCTGCCGAAAGGGCTTGCAAGGACCCCAACCCCATCATCGACGGCAGGAAAGCCAACGTGAACCTGGCGTACCTGGGTGCCAAGCCGCGCATCATGCAGCCAGGTGAGCCAGCGGCCCCGGAGGGCTCTTCCTCGCCGCGCCCCGGGTTTCTGCAGGGGCTCAAACCTTGCAAAAGCGCTGCCCGCCGCCTTCCTGAAGTACCCGGCTTGCTTTTAAACGCAGCGGGTGTAGTAACTTTTTTGGCTATTTTGTATAAAAAGCCAAAGCGATCAGATATAAGACATCCGCAGTTCCCCAGGAGGACTTCCACAGCACGGACAATTCCAGTGGTTATTCCTGCTGCTGGGAATGCGGCGGTGCTGACCATTTACAGTATCGTTGCAGGGTAAGATTGGCCTAAGAATGAATCGCTTCCCAATGTGTGCGGTCTTATTAATACAAACAGTATCTTAATGCGGGCTCTTCAAACAGATGGGAGCTCTTAGGCAGGCTTTAAAATGGCATGGCTCTTCCTGAGGCCACATCGGAGCCAGTCTGCTGTCCGAGCTGCTTCCCAGAGTGGTGCTTTGCAGCAGGAGCATGGCGGGTGTGCACATCTGTGCTCTCGAAGAAGCTGCTCTGAATTCCCCCGAGTTTAGCCTGAGGAACATTTGTGTGAGCAATTAAGTGCCTGCCAAGGAAAGAGAGGGTTTATACTTGGGTGTTTGAAGAACTGAAATGAACTTGGGATTTGCTCCCCACCCCATGCTAAGTCCTCATCAGTAGAGATGGCTCGAATTTTAAGTCTGGAGAAATTACACAAATACACTAGTGAAGAAGAAATACCATATAATCCTTCAGAGGTTAAAAGTTAGGAACCAGAATGGGGCACAAAGTAAAATGTGAACGAAAACCCTGTGCTTGTTTAGGAAAAGTTGCTCTCCTAAACATCTCTAGGAAAGCGTGAGCTTTACTGGTTTAAGTTCTGTACATGTGTGTGTGTGTGGACTGATGCATTTTGCTTTCTAGTTTTTGGTCCTGCAGCATTTCAGACTTTGTTACTGGAGGCTCTTAGTGAAGGCTCTTATTCTGCAGGGGTTTTTTTGTGTGTGTGCATATACAGACAAATAAATGGCCAAAAGAACACCCATACAGAGAATGTGATGTGTTTTTGTTGGTAGGTTTTGCCTTTGGTGTCCAGCAGCTTCATCCAGCTCTCATACAGAGGCCTTTCGGGTAAGTCTGTTCAGTGGGACTTCAAACAGGGGAGGAAAAAACCTTTTTTTTTTTAAAAAAAAAGGGAAAGAAAAAGTTTGATCATTGATGGCCTCTTGCCGTAGCATCCTTAAAACTGGCCAGCAATGCTGAAGTTGTCAGATTTATAATTGTATGCCCATAAATGCGCTCACCTTGTCGGTCATGTTCTGAATGCCGCAGCTGAGTCAAGTTGTGTGGGACATGGCCCTTCCGACTAAGCAGTCCAGTCCCATATGACCCTATGATAAAACAAGGAGGTATGACTTGATGCAAGATTGCTGTGCCCCGTTTCTCTTTTTTCAGCTTGACTCAATGTTATTTATCTCTTTCTAATCTGACAGGGATCGTTTACAGTTAAGATAACTGATCAGAAGGATATGATGATAAGAGGTGGAATAGTTCTGTTTGGAATTAAACTCTGTAACCAGTAGACTCAAACACAAACAAGCTAAAATGGTGATTAACGATGCATGTATGTTTTTTTTTCATATAGTCAATAGACCTCCGTGTGCTTTTTTTTTATTTATTACAGTAATGAAGTGGTGTTGATAGCTAAACTGTGTGCTTTTATTTATTTGAAAGAGCTGTAGTGAAAGTTTTTTGGGGGTGGTCTTTTTAATTTTGGTTTTGTTGTTGAGGAGTGACTTTGCCATGGGGAGCAAAGGGCCTTTTTTTTTTTTCCTTGCTTTCAAGCTGTAGCCTGTGACTTTTTTAACCATATTTTGTAGTGAGTGCTAAATTGTGTGACTTCTTGATTTTTAAGTGAATCAACGTATTGCTTGCATGTTCATAATTTGGGGGGGGGGGTTTGTTCTTGGGAGGGGTGTGGAGCTCCCTATTAACGATGTGCGTCCATTTGGGCTTTCTAATTTCAGGGGTTTTCCCTTTCAATCTGTCTTTAATATGTAGCGCATTTCTCCTCTACTTGAATATACTGTTTCTGAATAGATCTAACTCTTGCTTCTCATAGGCATCTAATTAGGAGGTGAAGTCTGCTTTAAGCTTTCCATAGAGTGTCACTGCACTAATGCACACTGACTGAGAAACTCATTGCGAAATAGTGCATTTTGCTAATTCATGAGTAAGCTAACGATGAAGTAGGGAAACTGTGTCACCAGTGTATTTTGTTTATTTCATTAGAATAGCTTTAGAATATCGTACCTATCTGCTATTAAGCAACCATAGTTTCCTGATAGTTTGATTTGTCAAAATGAGAGGAAACAGTTCCTATCCTGAAAACCGCAGAAAAAAGTCTTCCTAGAAACTTCATGTAATTTTAAGACAGTGTTGATTCTTCTGAGAGTGGGGAGGCTGTAAATAACTTTTTTTTTCCCTTCTTATGATTATCCTCTACTATATTTTGCTCGCTGCTTTGAAGTGTGAGGAGATGACAGTGCATAGGCAGTGATCAGTTTATGATGCCTGAGCCAAGGTAGGCAGGAGGCAGAACATCTCGTCTGCAGAGCTGTTAAAACACTTGTTGCAAAGAGGAACAAGTGGATTGTGCAGGGATCAGCTGTGGAGAGACTGAGCATTTGCTGAGCACAACAGAAAAGGAGCACCCATGGCAGTCCCTTGCTTAAAGGACTGTGCAAATGTAGGGCTCTTTCTTGCTTTCCTTACCCAGGGCCAACAACAGATCATGTAAACCATGTTTAGGCCAGGGAAATCCTTCCAGCAGGCTGGGTAAGGTTTTATTTCTAATGCAATGGATACAAATCAGAAGAAAAGAAACGTTGGTCGCAGGGTCACGTATATATGAAATTGGCCATTTTTCATCCTTGGCTCTTGCCTTTCTTTTACTATATGCAAAAAAGGAGATTACTAATCTTGCTTCCTTCTCAAAATTTCCAGTGGTCTGTACCTTTTCTAAAGTACGTAGTTCAGATTGAGAAGAACAGCATACATTAGGACGAATGAGCATCTTCATTCACTATATTCCTTGACAGTAAGGGGGGATGTTTCAGTCCTTACTTCAATCTACTTCTGTTGAAGTGTTCACTCTTTGAGCTTTCTACATGGATTGCACTGAAATACTTGGTCACTGTAAAGCCTTTCTTCCTGTGCAGATGCACTTTTTAATTCCACTTTACTAATACGCTGTATAAAATCAGTTGTAGTGGTGGGTTCACTACCACTACTCTGCTAATCCATACACAAAAGCTTCAAATGTTTTGTAGCTGTGTTTTGGGGTGTTTTTTTCTAACAGAGCACAAGGTAGCAAGGTGCTGCCATGTTTTGGTATGGTCAGCAGTGTTGGAGAGTCGTGGAACCACAGAATGGCCTGGGTTGGAAGGGACCTTAAAGATCACTCAGTTCCAACCCCCCTGCCATGGAGAGGGACACCTTCCACTAGACCAGGTTGCTCAGAGCTCCATCCAGCCTGGCCTTGAACACATCCAGGGATGGAGCATCCATGATGTATGGTTTCCCACCTATCAAACAAGAAACTGTAAATAATTGGATTAGGTTACATTGCTCTTCTTGAGAAGATGCAGAAGTTCAATGTCCTGACTTAAGCACAGCATTATTGTGGTGGAGAGAGACAGAAACTAGATTAGCTTCAATTCATGATGCACTGAAAATGCAGGGAATCTTTCTTTATTTGGTGCTGCAGAGATTGGTCCATCCACAAAATTATATTTCTTCCTGCTTTTTACATTCAGCATCTGTCTTACTTTGGTGTGTTTAGTAAAGCTGTTTGATCACAGGGCTGGTTATTTATACAGCTTTGTTTTCAGGATTGTTTATTAAAATATTATCTCTGAATTCAACAGGAATTTATGGAGGGGGAAGATGGCTTTGCTTCCTAGGATAGCTTTTCTTGGTTTGCTTATGTAATTTATACTTTTAATATTGGTGGGAAAATTTGAGGTTATGCAGAAGTATTGGTGAAGTATAAAAATAAAAAAACTCTACAACAGTTATTTCCTGTCTAAAACTCGTACTTCAGTCAAAATGTCAATACTCCCACTGTTTTCAGTAAGACCAGAGTTAAACCCAAAATTGTTAAGTTAATTATCAAATTATTAGCTGATAATACCTGCTAGATATTATCTCCCAAGAGTTAGGCAATTCTACCTTTTTTAAGAGAGAAGTAAAAGCTCCCTCTTGAGTCTGTGATCAAAAAACCTGTATAATACTTGACTCAGGATAATCTGAAAAGAGGGAATGAAGCTGGAACAGTCAGAAGTTAGCCTGCTATGTCCTCTTAATGGTTATCAGAAAAAAGGAAGCATATTAGGGGTCTTGTATTTATGTAACCTATTTTTGTTAAAGGAAAGCTGTTCATTGGTGAAAATCTACTCTTTAATTATATCTTCAAAACCAGACAATGCTGTGCAAGGGCCAAAGCACAGCATTTTGTTCAAAGTTAAGTATCTGCTTTCACAAGGATGTAATGCTGAGAGTCAAAGATGTGCTGCTCAATTTCTATATGCCACAGCTCTCTGCATTAGTCTAAAAAGTCCTTTCCTTTGAAGCAATTAGCATTCACTTTATTATTGCTTGTAGGACTATTTTTGAGGTGTCTCAGTTAAACACAAATCTTCTGTTACAACAACAATGAGGGTCTTAAGGTATGTGGCAGGGGTGTATGCCGTTGAATTTTGAGTATCTCAAAGCTACAGTTACTGCTGAAGTTAAACATGTCTTCCCTTTTCCTTTATTGCAAAAGTGTCAAACAGCAAATGGACATTCCAAAATAAAAACTGGTGCCAGGAAAGAGGGCTTAAATCATGTGCATTTCTCACACTTGCTCTCAAAAGTAAAGCAGTAGCTTTGATTTAAAATTAAGGATACTGAGGACTTCCAGCATAACTGGGAATTGCTTTCTCAGCTTTTGACCTGGCAGAGCATGAAAAGCAGTTGGGTTCTGAATGGCTGAGATCTTCATGTCCTGGCCCCTGCAGTAGGTAGAAATTTACTTTGGCCATATAAAGCCATTTTACTCGACTCAAAACAGTTGCAGCATGACAGATGATCAGAAATAGCCTCCCTGCAGCTTCTGCTGTCAATCATCATGTGTGAAATGGCACGGTGGAGAGGAGCCTGCACAGGGTTTATGTTTATTGTAGAGTAAGATGTGACAAACAGATAATGTTTCATAACTTCGCCACCTGTTAGTTTCTTGGCTTAAATAAACCAAGTCACAAGAGTTTAAGTGGAAGCACATGTACCTTTCTGTGTTGCTCAAGGATAAGGCTGAGTGCCCTAATGTCTTCAGAAAATCTTAGTAATGGCATCTCAAGTCAGCACAACAAACAGCTTGATAAGGTTGCTTACTGTCTCCTCTGTTAGAATTACTCTTTCAGAAGTGCTCTGTGTAAAGATTCCTTTGGTGTGGTGTTCAGTGGGCTGTTCGTGATGCAGAGGAGGCTCTTGGTGACTTCAAGTTTGGTTTTATACCTCTTTCCTTAATACTTAAAAACCATGGTGTTATATTTATTAGGATTGTACTTAGTTGGTGACCAATGCAAGATGCTTGTTTGTGCTCGTCCATTTTGGATGGAGAGCTCGGGCAATGATGTGTATTTAAATGCACAGAGCCAGCTTAAGTATGCTTCAAATGCACTTCTGGCTAATCACTTCATAAATTAGGTGAGTGTTAAAAACCCAACTTACAGTTTGGTTTTATGTTTTCTTTCCCTTCCCAATCCCTCCCTATTTATCACGCTTTTTTTTTTGGTTTTTCCATTTCTCCTTCATGCAGTAGGAAATGAATTATATTGACATGTTGGGTTTTTATGATTGTGGTGTTTATGTCTTAAACACAGCAACTGAACATTTCTCTCTCTGCTAATATTCCTATTCAATCAACTGAACTCTTTTTTCTTAAAAAGAAAACCAGGCTGTTCCAAAGCCTATCACTTATTTTAAACTACGTTTTTCTGTGATTCCAGTTGACAGTGTCCCTTCTGATTGAAATGTTTCCTTGTTGACCACTTAAGTACATCTTGAAGCCAATTTACAAATGAAACATTAAAAAAATCCCCAACAAACCCTTTCAATTAGACCTGAAAATTGGAGAAAAGAGGACAGTTTTTACTATTACAATTTGCATCTGTGCTTGAAGGATGCTAAAAGGTTGGTGCAGTCTTTAGAGTTGTCTGTAAAGGTAAAGTTCAGCACGAAGTAGTAGTAAACCCGCACAAGCAGTTTTTCATGGATTTATAAAAATTAACTGGCTGGAAAGGAGTTAAATATATGAAGGACTTCTCTGGAAATCCAGATGCAAGACAGGGTTATGAATGTAAAATGAGAATTATATTGAGTATATATTTTTAAAATCCTATTATATGTGATAAAAATACAGCTGTGAGATTAATTTGTATGTTGACTTGTGTGCTAAGACAATGATATGACCAGTTTTTCAAGCTGAAGGGCTAACTAAACAAGACAAGGAGGCTAGTTTTGTGACTTGAAGAAGATGGGAAAGTGTGTACTGATCTGTTCAGAATGGTTATTTCTTAAGCTGTAAATTTGTGGTTTTTTTGCTTTTTGTTAAGCACCAGGTCTATTTAGACTTAATCTTACGCCCACCTCCCAAAAAACTCTATGCTGTATGTCTTGCATAGAAATAAACAAGCTGGCACAAAACAGGACATCAGTGACCTGATAATCAAACAGGTTTGACCCTTGTGTCCTTATGAACTTTTATAAAAGTGTGATGCACCTGTACTTAGGAGTCACTGTTATGGATTTAATAGCATCTATGTAGCTTCCCCTCCATGGCCTCTTGTGACGGAGTGAGCTGCACTATCGTTCGTTTGGAAAGTGTGATTCTTGCTGTGTTTACCACACTTGTGAACTCTATTTAAACTCCTTTGTCGCCTGTGTTGTTGTTTTTTTTTTTTCTTATTTTTAATAAGGGTGACTGAGGTTGCAGAGAAATTAATGTGTGCTGAGTCTGCATAGCAACTTCAGTAGGGTTGCCACAATACACTCTCTCCCCTGCTCCCTGGGAAGACTTTCCATAAAGTCAGGGTTCAACCGTTTTGTTGCCTTATTGGCTGTTGTCAAACTCGTTATAGTGATACTGTCAAACCGCTCAGTTACTAATAATAAAAGCATTGCAGGAAATAATTTTACTAAGAGCCGAGTAGTTAAAAGAGAGAAGCAGGGTAATAAAAATGACTTACAGGTGATTTGAAAAACAAATACTGCGATTTTCCAGATGGAAACATCAAGCTTTAGTCCTTCAGAGTTGCCCTAAAACTGACATCGGTAGTGCTGGTGCTTTTCAAGATTTTAATGGCATTAAAGACATTATCCTGAAGCAACGCTGAGCACTCCGACTCAGCTCGGCTATAACGCTGGGGCCGCCGAGCTGACAACTGGCCCACCGAGCCTAGTTATTGTGGCAACCCTATGCACATAACAACAACTAAATTGAGTTTGGTTTAGTTCGGAGTACGGATAACGACGCTTCGGCGCCAACTTCTTGTCACCGACCCTAACTCCCTCTCCCATCTTTCAACAGGATACCCGCTCACTATGTCTATCCACAGGCTTTTGTGCAGCCCGGAGTGGTAATCCCCCACGTTCAGCCCGCAGCGGCCGCGGCCTCCACGACGCCCTACATTGACTACACCGGAGCGGCATACGCCCAGTACTCAGCGGCGGCGGCCGCCTACGAGCAGTACCCCTACGCCGCCTCCCCGGCTGCCGCCGCGGGCTACGTGGCCGCGGGGGGCTACGGCTACGCGGTGCAGCAACCCATCACCGCGGCAGCGCCCGGCACAGCAGCGGCGGCCGCGGCGGCCTTTGGCCAGTACCAGCCCCAACAGCTGCAGACGGACCGCATGCAATAGCAGATGGGGTGCCCAAGGAAGCTCGCTCACTCTCTTCCTCTCTTTGGCCTTCCAGTATAAGTAGTTAACAGAGACAATGGGTAGTGACTAAAGGAGCTTTAAGGAAAGCGATGCTATGGCGAAACTAAAGAGTTGTTTTTTTAATTCCGCTGTCTTCATACAGTATGCATCCAAATCGTGGTGTTGGAGGGGAGGGGTAGCGCCGCATGTCTAGTTTCGAGTATCAAGCCAGAAGAAAACGGGGGGAAACAATACTGTCATGAAAGAGTGGCAGGAGTAGCAGTGGGACTTTATACTTTCAAACAAACAAACGAGAACCAAAAAAAGCAAAGGTGTACTCTTTACAGTATCAGGGAAGCAAAACTGCCTTTTATAAGTACGAAAATGATATTTGAAAAGTTTGAACCAGGGAAAAGGAAAAAAAAAAAAAAAGAGTCAGCAATACGCAATCTTGATCCATTTTAGGAGGAAATAAGCTTAAAGCACTGATTGTCCTTTCTAGCTTTCAGAAGTTGTCTTCGTGAGATAGTACCTTCTCACTGCCTTGCTAAGGGGCGCCCACCAAGCCAAGGAAGACGGCCGGCCGGTAAGGTGGCGGACAGGCACCAAAGTTATTTTCTTCTCTGTCCTCTGGATGAGTGGAACTATGGAGCAAGTGATGTGGAAGTAAGGGGTGCAACAGCTGTAGAGACAATCAATAACACAGACAGTTCTGGACAGAACACATCACTCGTGCTCATGTGATGAGCTTGTCACATCCTAATCCCTCGCCCCATCCCGTTTCACTTTTGGGAAACTTTAACTGCTGGTGTCAGCTATTCTGATTCTAAAATAGGATCAGCCCTTTACTACAACAGCCTTCTCTTTCTATTTATTGCATCTATTCGTAACTTGTGAATAAAGGCAGGAAGAAGCCTAAAGAATTAAAACCTTTAAGAACTGTTGTAAGGGAATTTTCTTTTCTGAAAGCATTTGTACAATTTTAATATCTATTTCAGGATTATATTTAAAATATTTATTAGCAAACATACAGTACACAAGGCGACTTTTTGTTACCAAGACTGCAGTTCTTGAAGGGTTAATGGTATGTGATTTATACTGTGCCTTAATTGTTATGCTATTTAAAAAGAAATATTTATTTTGAAAGTTTTACTATGCTGCGCTCTGAGGAAAGCGACTTTAGATGTGACACTGTAAAATTATGTATTCATCTCATGGTATAAATTATTTAGTAGGCTTAGATGTAGCATATTAAATATTAACCTAATTAACTAAGGATGTTGACTTGGATTTATTTAATTTCAGTATGTGCACTGTATGAGGGTACTCTTAAATTAACACTTTTTTTAGGTTTTTACATAAAACATTGCTAGTTCATTCTTTTTCCCTCTACTAGTTAATTCATGTAGACCTCTCAAATACATTAGTGCTGTTTTCTCACTCATCTGTGTGTAGACTGACTATTTTTCCCTTTGCTAGAAAATGCTGCTTTACATTGTCCTGTGAAACTACAATACTTGCAATTTTTATTCTTGACCGAAATGGAATTTAATATTTTACACTGTATTGGATTTTTTTTATACTTGAACAATTTCATACAAGGGAAGACAAGATAGCATTTTTATGGACTTTATCCAATGTCACTGGATTTATTTGAAGTATTCTAAATACTAGCCAGTGTTACAATGTAGACATGACTCTCCTGTGCATATTATTTATTCAGTATGTATATTGCTTTACGACATTTCAGACCTCTTAATCTATTCACTCGTATTAAAACAATAATAAAAAAAAAGTTGTCTCATCCTGTCTAGTGTTGTTTTTGCTTAAATAGTATTAGATCTTGTTTAGTTAAAACCGGGGGGGCAGCCTTTTATGTAGTTTTCCTGGTCTGTGGGGTGAATTGCAGCATAAACATGGACTTCAAACACATAGAGTGATAGGAACTGTCTTACATGGAGGAAGAAGGTGGAGAAGATCCATCGTGAGAGTTATCGTAATTCAGAACAGAAGGGACTGCAGGAGGTCCCAGGTTGCTTATGTCTGTCTAGGTCTTAAAATCCCCCACGTGGGGACCACACAACCCCTCTGGGTAATCTGTTCCACCACCTCATTATTGCCCAAGTGTCACTTTTCCCCCCTTCTCTCTAGGCAGCACCTCCCCTGTTCGTTTATCGCCTTCATCTCTCGTTCCTTGGCAGAGAGCCCGGCCCTATTTTCTTGGTAACCTCCTCTTAGGAACTGGAACACTGTGCTTCTCTTCTGTGAGCTGAATAAACCCCAGCACCTCAGCCTCTTCTCACAGTTCTCCTGCTTCAACCTTCAGCCATCCTCTGTCCTCCACTGGAGTCGCTCGAGTTTATCAGCAGCTTTCCTGTGCTGGGAGACTCAAGACTGGACCCACTGGGCCAGCTGTGGTCTAATGAGTGCCGAGTCAAATGGAATAATCAATTCCCTTGCTCTGCCATCTGTTCTCCTCTTGATACAGTCTGATGCACTTCCACTCCTGCCAGAGTTCACTGCTGACTCCTGTTCAGCCTGCCCCAAGCCTCCCACGTCCTTTATAGAGCTGCTAACCAAGCCCTGGGGGTTAGTCTGTCTGAGATAAAAAACTCTCAGTTTGTCCTCAGTGAATTTCATGATGTTCCTGTCAGCCTAGGGCTCTGGCAAGTGTAAATTCCTCTGAGTGGCAGGTCTGATCTCAAGTATATTAAGTGTACCCTCCATCACGTATAATCAGTCCCCAGACCTGACAGTGCTGCATCCTGTCTCTTCCTCCAGGTCACTGACAAAGGTGCCAGAGCCGACAGACCCCCCAGAACACTGTAACCAGCCTCTGGACAGAGCATTTTGACCAATGACTCAGTTAGTTTTTGCTGAGCTAGGCTGGACTGTCTGAAACTGGATACAGGGATTCTGTGGGAGACTCTATGGAAAACCTTGCTAAACTCAAGGTAGGCAACACTGTCTGCTTTCCCCTCATTGACAGATGAAGTCACCTCATCACAAGAGGCAATTAAGGCGGTCTGTCATGAGTTACCTTTGGTAATCCATGCTGGCTGCTCCCAATCACCACCAATGTGCCCAGAAATCTGCCAAGATTGCTCATTCCATGATTGTTGGGTAGTTCCCTAGACTGTCCTTTGTGCCCTCTCTGAAGACGGGTGCATCACCTGCTTTTCTGCAGTCACAGAAGACCTCCCCAATCTCCATGACCTTCCAGAAATGATAGTGAGCAGCCTCAGAATGACAACACCCTTGGGTGCAGCCCATCAGGTCCCATGGATTTATGTGGCTTGAACTTCCTCAAGAGGTCCCTGAATCAATCTCCTTCCACACCTGGCAGTTTCTTTTGTCCTTGAACCCTTCCTACAAGCATAAAGTGGTGTTACTAAAAACCTAAAAGTCAGAAAACCTTTCTCCATATAATACTTGAAGTGGGAAACATTGAAGTAGCTGCTCAGATGCAGCTGATGATAGTTTTTGAATATTTAGGACGACCTAACACTTCAGTATTTTGGCCAGTAATGACCAAAAGCAATTGCTACCCGATGTCTGAAAGAAACCTGTGTGGAACGCCTGACAGTCTTGGCCAGTTCTTTCAGGAATGGGAGAATGTTTACATAATCTTCACACTGAAATCTATTACTGCAGCGGTCACCCCTACAAGTGACTTCAGCAGAAGCACAGGCACGACTGCAGAATCGGAGCTGTTCCTTCAGCCTCAAAAAGGGGTTTTTTTCATCTGCAAAAGAGGCAGCAGTGAAACTGAAGTGATAGAAAACATTGTTGCTGGTCTTGGGGTCTGACTTCATTTCACCACGGAGGATTACGAAACTCAGTTGTCCAGAATTGGTACACTCATTAACAATGCTGTCGTGTTCTGTTCTTAACGAGCCTGGCTGCTGAGGAGTGTTCCTGACCTGCCTTTTGCAATCTGATCTCAAGATCTGCAACCTTCCAGAGCACACTGCAGTGCTCCTTCTGCTAAGAAGCCAGCAGGGAGGTGAGTAGGAAACAATAACTGCAGCTTTCTGCTCTGTTCTCCTATTTCCCTACCCTGGTCTTGCTCCAAGGGGTTTGCCTACAAGAGATGGCATGAAGTAGGAATTAAAACCAGAAGTCCCTCTGAGAAGAAGGCAGAGCACAGTGATGGCACGCTGACATTTGTTTCACATAGGATGAAGAAAGCATCTTCTCCCCACTGATACACAGCCCTGACAATGCCTTGTCACCTGGAGGTGAGACACCCCAGGGTGGGTCATGAAGGGGACTGCTTGCTGCCCTGGAGGGGTTTGTGTTGTGGTAAGCCACAATGGGAACGGAATCAAAGTTTATGAGTCACTTTGTAAAGGTCAGTTTCATGCTGGCTCGAGAACTTGACAGAAAAGTCACCTCAGCAAAAATGTGAATGGGCAAGC
Source organism: Grallaria varia (assembly GCA_013396735.1). NCBI lineage: Eukaryota > Metazoa > Chordata > Aves > Passeriformes > Formicariidae > Grallaria > Grallaria varia. Next base: position 400,491 of record VWZG01004531.1, read on the forward strand.
CCCACTACCAAACATAGCTTTGGGCATATGACATGAACACTAACTCCTGTTTCTCATAAATGAGTACCTGAACAGACTATTGTACATAAAATACATCTTAGTAGCACCTCACATATATGAAATATCAATAGTTTGTATTAGCGGGACCAAAATAAAGCAACTGAGAAATACCAGCCTGTAATTGTGAAATACCTGAACACTCAGCAAAAATGTTACCGTTTCACTTGAGAGATGGCATAGATGCAAGAAGCAAGAAGATACCCACAATACAATTTCCAGTTGTGTTTCCAAAACCTTCAGAAAACATTTCATACTGAAAAGTGACCACTGCTGAGTTCCTTAGAGAGGGAAGGAGAAGTTCATTGATTCTAATTTTTCTTAGATTTTTCCAACATGTGAGAGGACTATATTAGGAATAAAATTAGGATGTAGCCATTCAAAGCACCTCTTAGTCTTTTCTATCAGATGCTGAGCCATTTTAAACCGAGCAATTCCCTAGTTACGCTCAAAACCTTGTGAGGAAAAACATTCCATTCTGAACTTGTGTTTCAGTTCGAAACAGCCTGCACATTATTGAAATGCCTTCGGTTCCATTTCAGTTTATTTTCCAGGTTTTTGTTATAAGTAAACATGTAAGCAGTGTATTCAGATTGCCAAATTTTGTGTTTTCCCGTGTGCTTGAACATCAAAGTATTAGGTTATACTTCCTCAAACTAGCAATAAATACGCAGCTTATTGACTAGGAAGATTATCTTGCAGGAGGCATGCAATAAGTTTACATCCAGCCTTTTTTGGTTATCCCTGAAAACAATGGTGAAATGTTCTTTTAAGCTAGTTTACTACATTCATGCCACCCTATTATTTAGAATAATGATCCTAAGCAACAGATTCAAGATACTATATACCACATATAGGAAAGCCAATGAAACACCTGCCAGTAGCAGCAGCTAAATTTTTGAGGACTTTGAAAATAGCATGGTTATATGGGAATTTACAAAATGCTTACTGTGACTGATGATTTGGCTTTGGAGGCTTGTTTGCAGACACTTTTTTCCCTCCAAAGTGAAGTGTGGAATTACGAGAAAAAAATAAGCTTAACATAGTGTCAAGGAACAAGGTGAAAACTGCAATATAACTGCGTTCAAAAATGCAGATGTGCACATAGAACAATTATCAGCTTTTCTCAACGTAAAGGAAATTAGCTCTGGAACATTTCTCAGTTTCATGGACTGACTTTGGCGAGATAAGCCATGAAGTTGGACTAGCTTACAGTATCATTATTTTTGACCTAAACAATCTGGGAAGAGGGGGGAACCCACCAAAGTCTGTCTCATTACCAAGCACCTGAAAGTTGAAAGATGCAATCCAAATTAATTGGCGAGAGGTCTCTGAGATATATATAACCTTTAGCTCAGTACCCCTGTGTGAATCTTTGGACCAGACTTCACTGTGCCTGATGCTTCTCCCTTCTCTAAATGTGGCAATCGTGGGTGACGTCCTCCCCACTTCTATACAGGCCAAAAGTCCTCGGAGGTGCCCACTCACTTCCTATTGGAGACTTAAACTGCGTAAGGTAAGAAAACCCCACAGTCTTTCACCTCAAAATTTATGAAATCTGGGGTAGTCTTTACAAAAGAGCTCTTTCTATCCACAGCTCACCTTCTTCTGAATAGGGTGACTCCATCTGAACCAGAGAAAAAGACGCCAAAATACCAAAACTGACAGAGGGAAGTCATAAGCAAAGCTCAGGAAATCCATCACCTGTCATTAGGCTGTTAAAGGGGTTTTGTCACTGCCCTTGCAAGGACATGAATTGATCTTTACCTTGAAGAACAAGTTTTTATCCATCAATTCAGGTAAGAGATTTTGCCACCCTGTGAAAAACTCTTTTCTTCTTTTCTATAAAGTCAATCCTTTCACTAACCTGAGTGCCATCATCATTTATACTGGTTTTCATGTAAGAGAGAGTAAAGAGGTCTCCAGGCTTTACTCTTCTGCAAATGTCACCATTTCCACATGTACTACTGTGTCTTGAAACTGGTTTTCCTCTGACCTTATCGAGAGCAGCAATTCTCCTGTCTGCTCCAACGACACCTGGGATCTTGTCAAAAGAAATCAGAGTCTAACGTAAAGCTCCGAGAACTGTGCCTGAGTGTGGAAACAGGAGGTGCCCACCAGCCTTCAGAAGGGAGCTGCCCCTGAGAGGGGCACACCGCAGCTGAAAGGCTCGCTTTGTGGCAACGCAGTGGTTTAGCTTAAAAAAGGCTAGTCATGGGGCAAAACAAAACAGCCCTGGAGTGTCTTTGTGGGGAAGAAGGTCTTGGTGCCCACTGGAACTTCAAAACACGAAGCTGGCTTCAAAGATGCTGCGTCTCACCTTCGAGACAATGCAAACCTTGGCCTGATCCAGACAGCGGCAGTGGTGCCTGCCAGCAGTTCTCTAGAATACAGATTGGCAGAGATACAGCCTGTGGAGGAACCTCAAGGAATCTGGCTTTCTGAAATGCAGGGAATGGCACTATTAGGGACAAGTAGGCACTGCCTCTATTGCATTTAAGATACAGTTTGTTTGAAATGCGGCTGCTCTGTATTAACGATCCTTTGTTTCAGCAGGACAGCTCGGATGCTGACTGCGGAGAGTACAGAATAGCAAGCTTTGGGCACAATCAGGATGAGCTTGATATCCAGCCAGGGCTCAGACTGTAAATAGATCTGCATGAACATACCCTGAGAGAACTGCTTTGCTCCAAAGGGGTAGAAGTACAGTCTGCTCGGTGGGAGTGAAAGTGCTATTACTTGCACACATCAAAATATTTTCACGGATTCTCCATATTGATTGTGGTATTTAATGTGAGGATGTTACGATTGTCTGGAGTTTAAAAGCTAAGAGGAGACATTCCAGGTCTTAACTGGTTGAGAACAAGGGTAGTTACTGCCCGTTTGGTGACCCCTAAGAACAAAATCATATATGTGCCAACATGAAAACAAATTGTTTCTCAGTGGGATGTTCTTCAGTCTAAGCAGGGTTACCTCCAAAGCCTCAGGTTCTGTCAGTCATACAGGTAAAAGATTTAATGATACTCCTAATTCAGCAATGAGCTCAAGAAAAGAACTATTTTACTGCACTGTTCCCAGACCCTGGCATTCAGAGGATTACCTGTGTTTGCAAGACCCAGAGAGTGACTCATTAAAGCCTTGGTGTTGAGCAGAGCAAGCTGCACACAAACTCTCCAGGCAGCACTGCATTCTGCCAGGCACTGACTTGCTCTCAGATCTCTGGATGGGAACACACTCTATAACATCTGTGTGGAAGGACAGTCCTGTTCAATGTGATGTGCTACAAAGAAAGGCAGGAATATGTTCATGTTTGTGCTGAGCTTTGGGTCCTCTTCTGATAATGACTTGGTGGAGAGGAAAAGAGGGGAAGAGGAAATATTTAAGTGATGCTCAGTTTATTGCCCAGAGTCTGAACCAAATTATCAGCAGTGAAATTTCTCATGTCTTTCTCATTCTTGAGGAGGGGTAAGAAGTGCCCCACCTCGGGATCATTTGAGAAATCAGTAAGTTTTGAGTAAGATCACTCAAAGAAGATGATGTGGGGTACCCACGCCAACTACAAATGGAAGAATGTGCTCCATTTAAATGCCTAAGCACAGCTCTAGCTTGCAGAATTTATTGCAGCTTCTCTGTATTTACAGGTTCATGCTCCTGATGTAGGAGGCCCTGCAAATTCAGTCTGCCCACCACTGCCTCATTTTAATTAAAAATACAACTGACTGAACCGTTCTTCCTTTCGCAGCTGAAACCCTCCTTCTTTCTCAAGGTCTACAGCTACATGAACCTGGGCAGCTTTCTTGGGGGGAAATTATCCTGAGTCACAAGGTGGTGCAAAGTCACTGACAAAGGCCTCCTTAGGCTACAGGCTGAAAAGCAGGATTTGTAGAAGCCAGAGTTACTTCAGCTATCAAAGGCAATGCATTGAAAAAAACCAGTTGGACAGTGCCTCCCCCATTATTTCTCAAATGCACTGTCTCACTTCTTTTCAGATAAGTGCACCTGCACTCATTTCTCATAAACTTTTTTCTTTTTTTTTTTTTTAAAGAAGAGACCATCTATATTTACACCAGAACGTAGAATAATAAATTGCTTAGTCTGCTGCTAATCATGGAGGAAATGAGAAAGGGAAGATAAAGTCTCTTATTCCAAGAGAAAAATTTACTTAAGCATAAAAAAGAGCAAATTTAAGCTTTTGTTTAATTGTTCCTGTTAGGGGTATATCATGCCAAAGGCTTCCCAAAGAATAGATCTTATTTTAAAAGACACAGTTAAAGGCTTTCAGGTGATTGAAAATTTAACTTAAATTCTTTCTTTAAAAACAAGTAATTTGCACCATGAACATTTCTTCTCACTCAGTCCGAGTATTTTTCCCTATCCCAGACAAGCATAACTTTCCCTGGAAAAGGCAAAGTGCTTCCCATGCTTCTGTCTCATTTAGTATTTTATCTGACTGGATTGTAAATCTTTTGACCTGACCCTATTATTTTCCTTATTGAAATTATTTATTATAGGCTGCATATCAAATTATATTTCACCAATAATAAGGGGTAAGACATAATTCAGATGTCTTTCAAAAAAAAATCAATCTAATATATTTTAACGTGTACTTTTATACCCTCTGCCCCTTTCAATTTGCTTATTACATTACTATTCTGTGAATCTGTTTTCATGCCCTCCAAAAGCGCTGCTGCTCTTCCTGGACACTACAGAGTATGTCAGGCAGCGTGAAAGGTATCAAGAATTAGATGCCAGTTACAGCTTTGCTGCTGTCAAATCATTATTAACTATATCCATTTTCTCTTTCACCTGCTTTGCATCCTTCTCTCAGCCTGCTGTTTTCCCTTCTCTCAGGCTTCAAGCTGGGACTCTGCTCTCTAGGAGTTTCTAGTTCATTGGAGGTCATTAGCAAACAGCTACACAGAAGCTACACAGCACGTTTGCTCTTTTGATGTTGCTGTGTTTCGGTCTTTGATGGGATAGAATCTATTAAGATCTTCTCCTGTACTCTTCTTTTCACATAAGCTCTTTGTTCTTTATGATCTATAGGAGGGGAAGTACATACACACTGTCTCTTGCTTTTGCAGCTGAAAAACAGCAGAGACACGGTTTCAAAGGTGCACAACGTGTGACTCCATCAGGTACTGGCAGATGTCTTTAAATGACTGATGCACGCACCCAGACTAGACTCAAATATGCACTTAGATACAAGAAAATGATGAGCTGCGTGTCCAGTAAAATACGTAAGAAAGTATTTGCAACTGCAATGTGCAAAACCTTGAGAATCTGCCCCACTGTGTGTTTTTACAGCTTACTCTCCAAAGTCACCACGCTCTTACTACAAATTTGGTTTAGACCCCGCCAGATTCTAGAGGCTGTCCAGCAGACCCTTCCAGCCTGCCAGCTGCTCCAGCCAGAGCTCTACAACACAAAGCCATCTGAATCTCAAAGGCCCTACCCAGAATGAGACTTGGAGCTGTTAAAGTCAACCGCTGCCTCTGCCTTTCCTTCACAGAGAACGGTGTGCCACCGAGAGGTCTTCGGATTCAGAACAATAAGCAGGGAAAGTATTAATAAGGTCAGGAAATAGAGAAATAAGCAGATCAAATATTGACTTAAGAGACTATAAACAAGTGAAGAGCATTGTTCAGAGATACCTGTGGAGGAAACAAACCAGAACCAAAAGGTCCAGAGGAGGAAGAGGCAGCAGAAAAGAACACGTGCAGACTCTGCAGGAAGAGGTCATTTGAGAAAACAAGAAGAACTTATGAAAGCAGTGAAGATTTTAAAAAGTAATTAATTTACTCATTCAATAGTTAGCAGAATTTGCATATCCACACCTGTTGCAGATGGTCTGAAACACTGGTTTTCTCCAGCTGTTTTTCTTATCGTTTTGGCATGTTTTCTTATCACACACAGCCATTTAGCTCTCAGATGGTCTCACTGACAGCCTGTGACACCTCTCAGCTGCTCCCAGGCCTTCCCTTTTAAATCTCCCAGCTCCTCTCTTACCCCTCACAACACTGGCCTACACATCTTAGGTGTTTTTTGAAATTGTTTCCAGCTGCCACATTTGGTGCTCCAGACACTTTCCATTCTCTCCCCCAGAATATGGTATTTTGGAGTGTTTCTGTGGGCTGGTGAGATGACAGCAGATTTCCAAAGCCTATTTCTACCCTAATAGGAATCTCATCCACGCCCTTTCAAGATTCTCATGCACCAAACTGAATGGTTTTGGTGGGTTTTTTTTGCTATTGGTGAATGCTGGGAAGCTGAGCAGAAGAGGAGAGCATAGTGCTGAGTTTCCAAGGGAGTAAAAATACAATGACCTCTGATCACATAATCAGTTCTCACCTCTTAGTGTTTCACAGATGTCACTTATCATGTTTTCTATTCTCTCAGGCCCTGTCCAATAGCCTAAACTGTCTCAAACCCTCTGAAATTTAGAAGAAATTTCAGCTAATTTCAGTTTACAATTTGGAATTGTAATGTTCAACAGCAGCCCCAATCCTTACACTACTCTTGCAGACTGCAGCCTCTGGAACTGACATGGAAAAGGCTCTATGTATTTTTAAGGAACATACTTTGGTACATGTGAATCCTTTTACTTCCATGGTCAAGAAAAAAAAGGTATACACAGATTCCTTTTAACTGCCTAAGTGACAGTTTAGACACACCTGGTGCTGATTTTAATCTGTTCTTTTGCAATTTAAAAGGCAGGTAATGCTTTCATGTAAAATGGTATGTAAAATTTCATCCCAAGTCGGTATGGTTATAGGAAAATATAACTGCCATCAAATTAAATGTACTCAAAATTAAATTTCAAAGCTACTTGCCTTCCTTTTCTCTGTATTTGGGCAAAAGTAAAATGAAAGATGGTCATGTGAGGCACTTTAAAGTTTTGGAATACTCACTGGATTTTGACAATGTCATTTGAATAACTAAGCTCGAATGCTCAGAAAAGAATAATAATTTTGAAACCCCAAAAGATCTTATCTGCATATCATCTAGGTTTCTATGTGATTCACCCAGGGCTGTTCCTTTTTGTACAAGACCTTTTCTTACCCGGAGAGAAGCTTAAATTTACCCAGGGGAGAGGACTGGGTAAAGAATCTTCTCTGCAACAGGTGGCCACTGTACTCTGGGTGAGCCAGGACAAAGTGTGTTGGCTTCCAGCACTTCTTGTGACATAGGTCACAAACTCAGAAAGTCCATTTATAAACACTGTGCCAGGCTGATGAACAAGACGGAAAAAGGATTTCTGGATCTGCCTGCTCATTCTGAAGTTGTTCGAGGGAGAAAGGAACTGCACCACGAGGCTTTGAAAAACACCAAGAGGAGCTTGAGGTTTAAGAACCAATTAGGTCCCCACAGTGGTCAGAAGAGAAGCGAGCATAGAACTGGCAGATTAAAGTAAAGGAGAGAGGTTTTTAACAGAACCACAGGCACTTTCATACTGCCTGGAAATGGTTTCCCTCTTAAAAGGTCTCGTGGTCCTCTCCACAGCACAGGGAAATCATGGAGAGATCTCCAGATACCTTCAGAGATTTGTGTTGGGTCTTACGGTCTTATCATGAGATGATTTCAATAAAGTGCATTAGCAGATGTTTTCAAATGTTCCTCAAGTGAGAACAGCCATGAGATCTTTGCAAGACATGATATTGTTGCCAGACCTGAGAACAAAAATCCCATCTTCTTTTTCAGTTTGGCTTCTAATGCTTGCAAAATGCTTCTCTGATAAAAATAGAAAGAATTTGCAAGTCATCTCATGAAATAAAGGAGAATTAAATTCCACGATTAACTAGGCCATCATCTAGCACACGTCGTTCTCCATTCCTGCCAAGTACTATCAATACTCTAAAAAGAACCCTATTAATAAGAAATGTTGTTATTTGGAACAGACTAAGTTGGGGTTGCCTAGTTTCAAAGAAACCAAATATGCTGACCGTGACACAGCACTCTGAACTTTCCACATGAGATCACCAGATATCTTTGACAGTGAGAAACGAGAATGGGATTATATATTCAGTCTACAAAATACAGAATCACTTTCTATAGCTGGGGTTGCATCAAGTTCAATGGCAAGAATGCTATTGAGTACTTTCCTTCTTATAAAACACTTTCAAAGACAACAGGATATATGTCCTCCCATTCCTGCAATTTATTAGACAAGCACTAGCAGATAATGCCAAAAGCTGTAATTGTCCACCTTACATTTTACCAGCACTGAATATTGCAGTCTGGAGCCAAAGCAGAACTTGTTTCTAATAGAGAAAATTGAGAGTCATTTCCACAGGCTTAACTTTAGGGAGAAATCTCCCTAGTCCTAGTCAAGAGACACACAGATCTACTGAACTACTGTCAGGAAGAGCCTCTTTCTGCTGCTTGTAGAGGGATGCAAGGGGGACTAGCTCACCTAAGGTAAAGTTTGCTTCTGGAGTGTTATTTGCTTCTGTTTAAAAGGTTTTCTGCTGGTTTTGTTTTGTTTTGTTTTTCTTTTTCAAATAGAAGTATAAGACAGCGATTGCCTAGTTTTGCCTCCCTGATTAATACTGAACTAAATGCTAAAGACAGTTCATAGAAACAATCATAAAAGCAATATAGCAACACAAGAAATTATGAATGAGTTGTATCAACAGCAGTGATACTCTGCTGCTAAATCACAGGACAATCACTATCAGCTTGAAAGATATACCCTTAACTATGATACTGAATATTGTCAGTAAGGAATAACAGTGAGCATAGCCTATGTTTAGATAGACCATTTGAAACCACTGGAATATATTCACAATAAATGTCACCTAATTTCCATTTCAGAAAAATCAAGATTATTTTGTGAAAATTTATATCTGAAATTGTGAAAATGCCTGTTGTGAAAACTGATGTCTCCAATAAATAGTTCTTTAAGGAGGAAAAAAAATTGTCTAAGAAGAAACAAAGAATGGAAGGAACACATACCACCACACTTTTCATTGTTTTTAATAAAGTCTTCTCTGGAAAAATCGTTATACCAAAATTCTGTAAGCACACAGTCTAATTAAATGCTCTTTTATGAGGACAAGTGGGAATGCACAATGTAAGTGCTTGGAGAGAACTGTAGTTTTGATTGGGTTAATTTTCAAATCTTCCTGTAAACCCAGCATCAGCAACTGGTTACCAGAGCTGACACAGCGAGGATGCTGCACAATGTTTACATTACATGCAGTACGTATTTCCATGCAGCTTTTGCAAATGAACATTTGTAATTCTCTAAAAGCCACAGACTGTAAGTCAAGAACAGATGTCACAGACTCAAATGCCTGTCATCGAGTGCTAAGGTATGAAAGAATTAACCAAATATAGTAAAAAAAATCACATAATTGCATATTGAATTTATCTCACGTATGCTGTGGAATACCAAACATGTATATAACACATTCATTTTATGCATAGAACATAGATACTGGTTATCTTCTTTTAATCAATAAATTCTTTCACTGCCGAGACAAAGTTGTTTGTTTTCACTTACACACACACACATAGCTGAACATAGTTATCTAAAAATCTTTTCTACGTAGACTTTTCCTCCACATTTCTCCCGTGTTTTGTTGCTCGGTCTGTCAGTTCTCTCTGATCGTTTTTGCTCGCTGTGGAGTGAATCTCCACCCATGCACCCGTGTGTGGACCAAGAGCCAGACAGCGCGTGGAACATAAAAGATGTGCTTGCCAGGTAACCAGCACAGCACCAATACAAACACGTCAGGTGACTGTGTGCAGGAGGGGAATTTCAAATAAACTTTGTATCTGTGGGCCAAGTTTTATCCTCACGTAGTTTCCACTAAAAAGAGATGCGGATTATACAAGTTATTTCAAAATACTTGAGCGGGAATTGTTGTGGTTTTAATGGTCATTTTTACCTCGCCAAGACAGCAGGTCAATACAGTATGTCCATTTGTTAAATGACCTCAGACAAAAGAAGGTAACAGGCATTTTTCTTTTAAAATGATGGGTTGTTTAAGAAGTTGTGAAAAAGCATAAAAAGATGTGGCATATAAGCAAACTTTGGTAGAAAGTTTCATTTCTTCACAGCGCTGCACCAGAATTTCAGAGCTGAGCAGGGATGATGCTATAAAATCCAACATTCCCTCAATTACTGCAACGCAGCAGTTGTATAAATTGGTGCATTATGTTCTACATTACCACTAGTGTCCCTTCTCCTTTTTGGGCAGCACCACAAGGGTACTGTCAGTAGAGACAACTCACAGAGCCAAAGAAATGTTTGCTGCTCCAACACGTGTGGAGTTGGTGATGGCCAACCCTGCCTGATCCTGCACACCAGCAGCCAAAATCGCCCATGGGGCTGTCAGACTCAAAATATGCCCCCATGTTCTTCTCATAATACAAAAGGACAGGAGTACCACAAATTCAGGTCTGTCACCCTTCTGAAATGGATGGAACTTGATGGGGAAATGAGCATAAAACTTGATTTGAGTCAATTGAGCCAACTGAACCATAACAAACCAAAAAGTCAGCTGACATACATTCCCCTCCATAGACAGGAACAATCTATCTTTAGTCACTGCATATATAGTTCAAATTATTCCTTAGAGCACACAGCAGATTACAGGTGAATGTATTGGTGCTGAACCACAACACTGCAGAGCAATCTGAGCCCAGAACGATAAGTGTCACTGGGACTTGCAAGTGCAAGTTGTCTTTATAAAGCCCAGTGCAAAGTTCAGCAACAGAGCTTTTGATCCACGGGGTCTGCTCTGTGACTCACATGGGAATTTGACATATTCATATTTTACTTCACTGTAAGTACCTTGATTGAGGTTTCCGAGGTGAAAAGAAAATTGAGGGAGCAAGTATTTGACTGGCATCAGTCTGTGATTCACAGATCCCTGTGAATCAGCACCAAAGAACTCCCACTTCCCAAGGCCATATCTGTGTCCAGCATCTCAATTCTAGGACTAGTACAGAGTCTGTGTGGGCATGACTGGACAGTGACCTGACAATATTCAATATAGAAGCCACTGCTGATTGGCATCTATTTATGCTGCAGAAGTCACATAAATAAAGTATTAAATCCTTAGCAGCATACACATTCCTGGTTTCAGATTATATTTCAGTGAAGTAACTGCACGAACACTGGGTCAGATGTGCACTGGTTGTAAATCAGCAGATCTCTGCAGCTTTCTGTACAAGTCTGGAGATTGAAAAGAATGGAGAATCTGACTATAATTGTCTCCAAGATATATTGGCTGATTAATATTACCTGAAAACATGGTTCTTGCCCTAAACAGGTACCTAATCTAAGACGCAAATGAACAGAGAGAAAGGAAAATAGGGGAAAGTATTATACTGGAGAAATTGAATACAATAAAATATTCAAGTTTTGTGGTCTTTTCAGTATTGATGTCCACTTCTCAATAAGAGAAGTTTAAAGGAAGAGGCTGGGAAGTTCACACATTTGGTTTGGCCCAAATTTAATCTTCAGTCAAAACCCAAAAAGCCCCAAGCCACTGTCAAAGCAAAACTGCCACCCCAAACCACTTCAACTCTCCAAACATTTCTGTGACTGTGTTTAACATAACTGGTAATGGCCTGTCCAGATTTTGTACCCTAAAAACACTCCCCTAAAATAAAGGAATTAAAGCCCTGTACTTTAAAAGTCTTTGGCATGGGAAATAATGAGTTAACAATAATGAAGTGTCAGTAATGAGGTTATTTTTTGATCCCAAGCTAATTCAGACTGTTGGAAGATCATTCCCCAATGTGCCAAATAAGTCCCACCTCCCTCAACTTTGAGAGAACAAAAGGAAAACAAGCATGAAAATGGGAAAGTGAGATTTTACAGAACCAAGCCCTATCAATGGATCTAGGAAATCTTTAAAACTGTAAAATATTGGAAATTATGTATATGGAGCCACAGGATGGATTTTAAGCACTTTCAATGCTGAGTTCACTCCCATTTACTGAAATGGCTCTCACTTAGTACAAAACTTCATTCAACACCCATATTGCGCCTGAAACAACAAAAAGCAGCAGCTTGGCCAAGTTTCCTCACAGATCCGTGGATAAGACCACAAAGCTTTAGTCTACAGGGAAAAGCAGTTGACTTGGCAAGTCTGCCTGTGGCATGCTGACCTTTCTTTCAGCAAAGGTCACCGCGGAGTCAGGTTCCCAAACTTCCCAGGGATTCCGCAGCTCCAAAGCTCGGGAGCTTTTCGGCTGTAGCATCGTGGTAGCCTAAAGCAACATGAATTAATAAGCCTGTTTTTTCAATTCCCACAAAACGTTGGCAGAAGCCGAGGAGCACTCGGGAGCCATAACAGTCTGATTCCTGGTGAGGCATTGCTGAAAAGCACCGTAAGAACACATTGAACCCGCTGCACGCAGGGCAAAGGCTGAAGGTTTCTGTGGCCGCCTGTCTGCTCTCTGTTCTGAGCACAGTTATGAGTGTTGAGCTCACAGTGCTACCACACTGGCCCTTTGGGTTACACTCAATGCCACGAAAAACAATTTTAAAAAAGTCAGTGAATTTTTTCCCCCAATTATTTTTAGTGTCAAAACAGTGCGCTGTATGACTCAGACTGCAGGAATTGAGTGCCAAGCCGTGGCAGGTTATAATAAATTGATTTGCTAAACGAATAAATAGAAACCCTTGAGTTACGCAGCGTTTAAATCTTAAATTAGGTGTGCAAAGTCATTTGGTTTTTCCAGGTGTGGCTCACACATGGAATGAATAAAACAGTTTTTAAAGAGGTAAAACACCCACAAATAGAACAAGTATGTTAAAGAATCAGAATAACTCAGATACGGAGCTGTAGATGCTATTAAAAAAAAAATCCTATTATTATTCATTCCGAAGGAGCCTACACTGCTGAACTGCATGATCATTTTTCTAGATTAAATTATTTCATTTTTAAATTTTCTAAAAAGTGCATTTATTATATGTACACCTTATATAACTTTTATTATTTTCTTTGGCTTCTGTTTTTTTTAAAGATACATCACACAAATGATTTAAATAAGGCAGAAGAAACTGCATGAAACTCCCTTACTGAAAAACTTGCTCAGTTTTGGGGGGAAAAAAATCATTTAGGGGCAGGTGGACTAGATGGACTCAAGCAGTAGTAACAAACATAAAAATAACTAGTAAAATCAAAATCATAATAGTCCCTTCTGTTCTGCTTTTCTTAATTGAATGGTAAATTACCACAGAAGACATTTAACTTTCTGGATGGGGATCAGTATCTCACAAAAGTCAGGACAATCAATGAACAAATCAACCTCAAGCAACTCCCGTATGTGGAGCACATCACGTTCTCTACCAAATCTGTTCAATAACACCAAAAAAAAAAAAAAAAGTTTTAAAGAAGATCTGACATAATATCATGAGGATTCCTGGGAAACACACACTTCAGAAATATTTCAATTTCTCAAACATTATGACTGGTAAACAATTACAAATACTGATGAATGACTCGGGAAGGGGATTATACACATTGCTCAGCACAACTGAAGATGCAGAGCAGCCTCTGCTTCCAAGAATTTTAACATGGCGACCATCTCATCTTTTGTTTCCCCAAAAGATTTCGCTCCATTGTTCCCCTAACACATTTTGTTTTACTTTCATTGAGTGCTATGCAAAGGAACTCTCAGCAATTCCTTCCTCACTGCTGCTGCTGCTGCTGAACCGCAGCCCCCGAGATCCCCCGGCACAGCCCAAACTTTGCTGATCCCCGAGGTACCTCCCAGGAGGTGACAGAGCCATGCACAGCCCACACCACCCCGGGGATGCGCAACAGGTTTGGTGGATGATCACGGGCCGGTGGCTGGGAGAGGGTGACAGTGCAGGACTGGTCAGCTCAGACACACACCTTTCACCTGCCACGGCACAGGTGAGGGTGTAAATACATTCCTCATGGCAACGCACAACTTGTTTGGGTTGGTATTTTAGAAATACACAGCTTTGATGCTTTACACACACGTTATACAATCTGCAATGCCTGAGCGTGTGTTATGTCAGGGAATGGAGTTGGAGCTGCCCCCAACAATGATTTGCAGATACCCCAGCTCAGCAGCAGGTCAGGAGAGGTGGATGACCTCCTATCGAGCTGAACCACACTGGGATGCTGAAAAGTCTCGTTAATCTGACATGTACACCAAATAAATAATAGTAACCTAATGAAAGACCTTGCAAGCATTTGTAGGTACAGATTGCCTATGAAGGGGCTTCTACGTTCTTTCCTTTGCATCTAAAATCTTTATATTTTAACCTAGTGGGATATACAGGACCTTGGATTAAAAGTTCTTTTATCAACCATTTGTTTCATAAATATTATAAATCGCATAGTGTTTACAATTGAATTTATATTGTACCCTAATAATTTCTTTTCCCCTTCAAATCCTACATATATTGTTCGCTTTATTAGCTCAAGGATAAATATAAAATCTTTACCGTATTTATCTTTTATGCTCCTTTTCTTCATACTCTTCAATAAGGCATTTATAATAGTGGAAATTTGTACACAACCAATGGTATCATTTCAGAAGTACTGGTATAACTGAACTAGAATCAAAACTGAAGCCCTTATTTATGTACCAAGGCTTTATGTATTTTTAATGTTCATGGTCTAATTCATAAATCAGCCTTAGAGTGTTGTTTTCCTTTCTTTTCCTTTATGAAGATACAAGGGTGGCACATTTGATGGGGGATTAAAAGAGAACTCCAAGATGAATTATTCAGGAGAGCAAACAATATTCTTTTCAAAAGAAAATGGTAGCTTTTAGAAATGCCATGCAATATGTGCACTGTCTGCGTAAATACAGGAAAGCAAGAAAATAAGAATGAAATAAATTATGAGTTTTGAAACAAAAATATTATTTCTGATACCAAAATGATTGCCCTACATTTATTCAAGTGAAACATGAATTCAGACATGTAGGGTGAAATGCTGACCCTATTAGTCAGTGACAAAACACTCGGTGACTTGAGGGGAACCAGGATTTCACCTCATCAGTGTGAAATATTTATAGTTCCTTCTAATCCATTTGAGGCATTAAACTGAAATATATTTTGCTACTTTTCTTTGCTCCTCCTTCCCTTTTGGAGGAAAAAAAAATAGAAAGATGGCTCTTTGGACCAGATGATTGTTGTAGGTACCTCCCAACTGAAATAATTCTATTCTATTCTATTCTATTCTATTCTATTCTATTCTATTCTATTCTATTCTATTCTATTCTATTCTATTCTATTCTATTCCTTGGATTGATTTATTCTAAAACCTTTTTTTGGCTTTATACTCTCAAACTTCTTTTAAAAGAACAAACCTGTCTCTACTCAACAGAGGAAATCCTTTTGCCAGAGCCGCATGGGAATATCATGTATTGAGAAGGACAGATTTCAGAGAAGGGTTCTGGCCTTAAAAAGCTCTCAGAATGTTGAGAAATAAAAAGTTACCATTCCATTTTCCATGGAGAATATAAAAGCCAGAGTAAATGACTGTGCTAGGCTCTGTGCTCCTGTGCCTGATCAGCTCCTTGTACCCAATCTAGGTAGTCATAAATTGCAAAATAATAATTTAGGCTGACAAAACTGCATATTAATATAAGTAATGTACTGTACCTAGGGATCCTTGCCAGCAGCCTCATTTTGCAGGAGGATATAAAACTGAGGTATCCTTACTCTTCAAGTCCTTGGTTGAGGGAGAGGTTAGAGGAGCAAAAGGAAACTCACATCGCTGTCTCCCCTGGCATTCCAGATCTGTATTGGAAAAGCACAAATCACCTCAGATTTTTTTCAAGAACTCGGTAAAATTTTTCAAACACATTCCAAACTCATGGGTTTGCCTCCTCTATTCCATAGTAGGGCAGTAAGTGTATTTACAGAAGCTCCCTGTCAATAGCTAAATGGGTCCTTACAGGATGAGACCAAGCACGGTGACTATGCCAAGGTCAGAGACTTTTCTTTTCTGCCTGAATGAGCTGATCTAACAGGGACTGGGTGGTTTTCTTGCTTTCCCCTCACCCATACAGCACAAAGGAGAATGGAGGTGGACAAAACCAGTGAGGAACTGCATTGGCAGAAGGGGGTTTTCTTTATAGCACGATTTCCTACAATCAGGTGATTCTTTTTAAAAAACCCCAAAATTCTAGCCCAGTGGTTTGCACAGTAAAGCTTGAATTCATTAACAAAAAGAATCTCAAATATCCTCGACTTTGGAGGGGAAAAAAATCTAATTTTCTGTGTGGCTGGATTTTTCAGTACTTCTGCTACACCAGCTGCTTGGGCTTTCATATGCAACAAAAATATTGATCTCAGAAAAGCATTTGTAAGTCTTCCCACGAAAAAGTTCAGAGCTGGTTCTATGCTTTCTACCTCTAGGAGATGAAATAAAAAAAGCAACCTGGATTTACTAGGAAAAAAAAGGAAGCCATGGAAGAACATCCTCAGCAATAACCAAAAATTACTTTTACTTATCACTAAATAAGGGATTTTAACTGCTGGTAGTACATGAAGAGAACTAATGCATTTTACTGATGATGTAGACACAGCAAGTCTTGACAAGGTCTGATCACGCCAGAGATGCCACCATACACATAGTGACGAAAGAAACAGCAGCAGACAGCAAGAGGAGTGTCATCGGGTAAAAGCAAACTGCAGCCACAAGAAAACACAGATTAAAACACTAGACTTCCACATCTGCCCCACTTGCACATTCTGAAAGAGACTGGAGCTGCTAAGGATGGTGGGCCATTTCCAAAGACTCAAAGAAGGTGTGGCATGAAGACGACCTCAAAACATTTTCAGTTGGTTTTGATTTTTGGCAGTATTTGAATACACTTGCATTTTCTCCAGACATGGACGGATTACCAAGCTCAGGTCGAGAGCACGGACATCAGATCATCCTCACTGGAAGTTCCTTGCAAATTTCTGCTTGTAATTAAATGAAAACCACAGAACTTCACTTGAAATCCATATCAAAAGGCAGTCCTGTATATAACAGGGTATTCGGAAAACACACAACACAAGCCAGTATCCTGTGATAATCTATAGACAGGGCAATGTAAATACACAGCAGAACTGAGCAACCTACAATATTCACTGCACAGCTTTCCCTAAACCTCCACAGGACTGAATAAAACCACAAAACTGCCATTAATAAAAGCAGTCACAAAAATTATTGTTTGTGAGATCAGAGCAACTTCCCCTTGGGTTCAGCAAAGCCCTTAAACCTAAACTGAATGATAAACAAGTGAGTAATTCCATCCCTATGCGACACTTCCCCTGGACAACAGGAATGCTTAAGTGCTCTGCTACACAGGGATGCCATTACTCACATACTTAATGATCAGCTCATGCTTATTACTTAACTTTTTATCTTGCGATGCCTAAAAAGAAGCAAACAGCCAATTAATGCACAATTATGAGAGTCCATACCCCCAGAGTTTACTGCATAAAAGAGAAGAGAATACAGAGACGAGATAAAAAAGCAGTAGAGTGACATGTTTAAAATTAAATGTAATTTGAATCTGCCTGAATATTTTACAGGTGATCAGTTTGAATGATGACAGGTTCAGCCTTATTTCACACTAGCTTGAAAGAGGAAAAATAGTCCACTGCTTTGGCAGAATGTCCCTGTTTTTTCCCTGTATGTTTTGACAGCTGACCTGTACAAGATACCCACAAAGTGCTCTTCACTGATCCATTTTGTTAATTAACTAGATGTTGTTTCTCAAATTCTGTAGACTTAACATCAGATTTGGTAAGCAAAAGGCATCCTGACATGTCCTGGATGCACACCAATATTATTTAAGGAGATCTAGCAAGTCACACTAAAAGATTTTCACGTGATATTCCAATTTATTTTCACATCAGTAAGTGCATCTGCAATTTTAATTCATATTAACATTTTCCACATTGCCCCAGCAAAGACAGACTGCATGAAATCAAGGAAACGAGCAAAAATATTTGTGGATTTCTGCAGACTCATCTATGAAACATTTAGATGCAACTTCTATCAATAGGGAAATTCTACAACCATATACATTGAAAGTCCATTGTCAATGTAAAGTAAGAAAGTAAGAATTAACATTTTCAAGTTTTTGCCTGTGGGGAAAAAAATAGTATGCAAATATAGATGCACCAGAGTATTTTCTTCTAAGTAGGTTACAATGTTGTCACTCTATTGAGATTTTGATAGCCTATCTCTGCAACCTTTGATCTCTACTTTGGGATCCCTACACAACTTTAGAAATACACTCTCCTATAAAAGGGAATAAAACATGCCAGCCTTGGCACAGATTGTCTGCAGCAGGAAAACCAATAAGTAAAATGAAAAAAGAAAATCATAAAGTTCTATTAAATGCCATATAATGGGCTCCACCAGCTACCACATTTTAATGGTGTAACCTCCTGCAAGAGGGCTATTACTGCACCTCCTGCTTAACAAGAGCTCCTCACAATTTCAGGAGGACTAGAGCAGAAATTAGAATTTTAAGGGGTTTTTTTCAATGACCCTGAAGTTGGGGATTCTGTCCCCACTAAAAAAAAAGCATGCAGATAAAAATCTTTAACTTTTAATGCTCCAATTACTGGCACCAATGTACTTCCTGCATATAAATCTAAGTCAGTACATGAGTGTGTTGTTAGACTGAGGGCAAAGTGCTCAACCCCAAAGTCTGATCTTCCAGTCACTCCTTGCTCAGTGTTTCACTTGATGTCAATTCCAATGCCCCTTTCAAAACTTATTCTTTATTGCTGTCCAAGCCTATTTCCTTGTTGGGATGAAACAATAGAATGTCATCTAGTCCAGATGTTTGCACATACAGTATTTTGCAAAGCCCAAAATTTGCATCTCTCTCATTTGTTTCTTCTCTTTAGGGGGATGTTGATCAGCCTGAACTAATAACTACAAAGTTCTTTATAGAACTGGCCTTCCAGATTACTTTCATTTATTTCAGAAACTTCAAGGCTTTCTTCTCTAATGTTTTCAGGCACTACATCTTGTATTGTTGCTGGCCACTGGGCTTCCTCTATATTATGAGATCACTTTACAATTACTGAATCTCTCTTTTTTCCTTCTTAGTAAATTTATTACTTCTGATTGTTCCCTTTACCTTAGTCTTAGCCTTTCAAGTTTGCCAAAACTCTCCTGGGGACAAGAAAAAAGAACTCATTTGTTTTTGTGGAGTAAGCCCTAGAAGATGAATTACAGGCCTGTTTTAGGCATGTAGGGTATCTGCTGGTTTGGTAAAACTGTCCATAGAAAGGAAACGCCCAATAGTTTCTCCTTCTTATTTTGCATGCCTATGATGTGTAAGGATGATGAGGAGTGCTCAACTGAACTCTTACATGAAGCGCTTATAATACTTTTCATCACTTAACTACATTACATTTTTTCAGATTAAATTGGCATTCTATAGAAAGTCTACTGCATTTATCATCCTGAACTTTCAACTTATCATGCTGACACTGCACAGGTGTTGGGATTCTTTTCTTCTGCGTTGTAAGGAATATGGAACTTGAGCTTTAATCTAAGAGACTGGTTCACCATTTCTTAATCCTTTTGGGTTTTCTTTCCAGGAGGAGATCTGGGTTTGTTTCTTGCTTATCTTGTGTTCTGTGCAATTTTTTCAATCAAGTCTTCAGTTCCATACTACCTTTTCCCTCTTGGAAGGTTTAGCAAGACCCTCTGATTTAAAACCTGTGCTGTTCTGTTGGTTTCATCTGGGTGCTTATACATGCCAAGGAGAAGCAGTTTGTTACATTGCATACAGAAAACCATGCCAGTGATTTTTTTTGCAATTTCCAATGCCAATTACATTGTCTGCACTAATGAGTTTGGATCCCAGGCAGGTCCTTGCAGTCTGCTTGCTTTTGCTTAACACTGACTTTAGGCCTGTGAGATGCTGTTAACTATGGCATTCCTGTTAAAATACGATTTTCCTCAGCCCATGTTTAACTGCTGCACAATTAAAACAAATCCTTATGCTCCATATTTTACAGTGGCATTGTCAAACCATCAGAAATCAAATACAAAGTCTTCTAAAATAAGCTATATATTGAGATAGAGAAACGTGCAACGATTTTCACACAACTGGAAAAATATAATGTGGTCTTTTTTATTATCACTAACTAATGAACCCTTCTTCAATTCCAGGGCAAACTGTTCCTTTAGAGGGGGAGAACTGGTCTTGTACCAAGACTTCCGAGCAGGAAGGCAGCTCATTTGGGACGAGGAGGTGGGGAAGCAGATTGAGGAAGTGAAGCAGATTTTGGGAGGAAGATCGGATGTCCCCTCCAACCATGTGCCACTGCTCCGGCTGCCCCTGCCCCAGGCGACCTTGCCCTGGATGTCCCTGCCCTGGGTGTCGCTGGGTGTCCCTGCCCTGGGTGTCTCTGCCCTGGGTGCCCTGTCCCGGGTGTCCCTGTCCTGGGTGTCCCTGCCCTGGATGTCCCTGCCCTGGGTGTCCCTGCCCTGGGTGTCCCTGCCCTGGGTGTCCCTGGGTGTCTCTGCCCTGGGTGTCCCTGGGTGTCCC